>JAGPOW010000955.1:1230852-1250826 GCA_030014935.1 Caiman crocodilus
ATGAATTCAAGTCAACAGGACCTGATGAACTTCATCCCAGGGTACTGAAGCAACTGGTAGAAGAGGTGTCGGAGCTCTTGGCAATAATACTTATGAAGTCGTGGGAGACGAGAAAGTAATTGTTCTCCATGGTCAGAGTGGTACAGAAAGTAGTATTGGGGGGGGTTGCCTTTCCTTGTCGTAGGGGGCATCGCCCTGTGCCTTATAGCTCTGAAGTATATTTTAACAGCCTTTGCATGAGCATGACATTGGCCACTGTCTTCCTGCTTTACCTGCATCAGTTTAGAATGTCTTGTGTTGTGGTTGTGTCAGACTTAACTGTGTGGTTTTGCTAATAGGTTAGACCGGTGGTTCCCAACCTTTTCACTGTGGACCGGCAAACATATTTAAATGTAATTGTCACATTTAATTAACACAAGATTACATTAACTTAATTGACACAAATTTACATAATTTAATTTTTATGTTGGGGGGGTGGTTGCGAGGACCCAATGAGGTTGGGGCACCGCAACTGTGGGTATGAGGGGACTCTGCAGGGGAGAGAGCTGCACAGGTGGTTGCTCGGGGAGGGCCCAGCTGGGCCTGCCCGGGAAGAAAGGGCTCTGCTGCCTTCCTTAGGAGCAAGCAGTGGAGCCACCTCCTTGCCCTCTGCTGTGGGCATTTCCCCACTGACATCACCCTGCTCCCAGCCACAGGCAGGGCTGAGGGTTCCTGCCCGGCCTGGCGTGGGCCACCGTACCTGGTGCGTGGGCACGGCTGGGTGCAGCCATGGCGGCAGGAGTGGGGCGGGGTGCATGGAGCTGGCTGTGTTCCTCCTGGGTCTGTGCTTGTTGCCCAGCTTTAACCCCTCACGTGACCCGGTAGCCAACCCTTCAGGTTTGCAACCCCCAGGTGGTTGGGAACCTCTGAGTTAGACAATGTATATATATAGGACGGTTTGGAAAGGGGTGATCCTGCCTTGAGCAGGGGTGGGACTACATCTCTGGAGGTTCTTTCCAGCCCTACTTCTCTGTGATTCTTTGATTCCATGATTCTGAAGGTAAAGACCACTGGTAAATGTGTAGCATTGGTGGGTAGCATATCTACCCACTAGATACCATATATACATTTTGGTTGCCTATACACGTGTACAGCAGGCATTTCCAAAGGTGCTGTAACTTTTATACTTTAAATAAAGTGCATAAGGTACAGTGCCTTAAAACTTAATAGATGTGCTACAGCTTGGTACAAGTTTAGTACCTTGCTATAGTTCTGTAGCATAGGAGGTAGGAGATGCCAGATGCTATATAATGCGGTGTGAGAGAGATTTCCCTCCTTCTCTCTGAGTGAGCGCAGTTTAAAAGACAGTTTGAGATCCAGATTGGATACCACCAGTATTTTGACTCTGGTCAACATAGGAACTTGACACCTTTATAAAAGTGTTGGTGTCCAGCAGTCCTGTAGAAGTTGAAATATGTGATGTTGATCAACCAGCACTGAAACGCCTATTCTTATTTTGAGGTACCCAAGCCATGGATTTAATAAATTTTTAGGGTCAAGAAGGATCTCAGTAGATCATTGAATCTGGCTCTCTGCCCTAGGCAGGAAAGAGTGCTGGGGTCAGATGACCCCAGCCAGGTGTTTGTTTAGTCTCTTCTTAAAGACCTCCAAAGTAGGGGAGAGCACCACCTCACTTGGAAGATTATTCCATATTCTGGTAACCCTTACCATCAAGAAATTCTTCCTAATGTCTAGTTTAAATCTGTTGTCTGTCAGTTTGTGGCCGTTGTTCCTAGTTACTTCAAGGGGTGCCCTGACAAACAAACTATCTCCTATTCCTTGTGGCCCCTCTTTCCCCTCCCCCTCAATGAACTTGTAGATGGCCACTAGATCACCTCTCAGCCTTCTCTTACGGAGGCTGGGTCCTTCAGTCTCTCCTTGTAGGACCTTACCTGTAGGCCCCTAACCATACAAGTGGCCCTCCTCTGGACCCTCTCAAGGTTATCCACATCCCTCTTGAAGTACTCCAGCTGTGGCCTTACCAATGCGGTGTAGAGGGAAAGTATCATCCCCTTAGACCTGTTTGTGATGCACCTGTTAATGCATGATAAAGTGCAATTAGTATTATTGATCACCTCATCACATTGTTGACTCACGTTCATCTTGGAGTTGACTATGACTCCAAGATCCCTTGCTCCTTCTGTGATGCTTAGAAAGTCATCTCACAAGCTGTAAGTGTGTTGGTTACTCCTCCTTCCCAGGTGCAGTACCTTGCACTTATCTGTGTTAAACAAAACCGTGTTGTTTTGTTCTCCCCACATTTCCAGCATGTCCAAACCCACCTGAATCCATTCCCTACCCTTCAGTGTGTTTACTTTGCCTCATAATTTGGTGTTATCCGCGAACTTGGACAGTGTGCTCTCCATGCCCTTGTCCAAGTCACTGATGAAGAAGATACTGACCAGCACTGGTCCCAGGACTGAGCCTTGGGGGGACACCACTGCCCATATCTTTCCAGGTTGGTACCGACCCGTCTATCACCGCTCTCTGGGTGTGTCCCATTAGCCAATTTGCCACGCACCTGACCGTGTAATTACTAAGTCACAGCTGCTTAGATTTTTTATGAGACTGGGATGTGACACCGTATCGAAGGTTTTTTTTAAATCCGAGTATATGACATCAACCTCAATTCCTGCATCTAAGCAGTTTTGTGACCTTGTTGTAAAAAGAAACAAGATTTGTCAGGCAGGATCTACCTGCTGTGAATCCATGCTGGTTGCCTTTCAGCATTATTTTTCCTGTTGGACTTCCACAAATGTAGTACTTAATAATTTTTTCAATGGTTTTCCCAATTATAGAGGTGAAGCTATCTGGTCTATAGTTAGCCGGATCCTCCTTCTTCCCCTTTCTGATAATAGGGGCCACACTGGCCCTTTACCAGTCCTCTTGGACTTGCTCTGAGTGCCATGAGTGCTCAAACAGTCTTGCCAGTGGTTCTGCTATGACACTGGCTAATTCTTTCAGCACCCTTGGCTGAAGATCGTCTGGGCCTGCTGACTTGAATGTGGGGGCTGAGAAACGCTGGCAGAATGGGGCCACTGATGGAGTGTGGAATTAAAGCACTAGATTCGCAGGTTGTTGGAAGCAAAAAAACCCTTACTTACAGTCCTTAGGCTGTAGGCACGTTCCTTGAAGTTTCAAAACTCAAACAGGAACTCAGGCATACGTAAGTTCACACTCATGCAGGGTATGGGGCGTTGGATGAATCCGGTGGGGAGTCGTTGTCTGTTGATGAGACCTCCTTCGTGGCTTGGAAATGCACACGGATCTTTCCTCATGCGTGTCCCAGCTCTGCTCTGGTTTGGGTGGACGTCGCCCAAGCCTCTTATTCGGTCTGCTAGCCAATCGCCGACTGACACGTATACATAATTTAACGTGAACCAATTGCAAGCATGCACTTGCTGGTGCAGCTGCAAGGTTTTGGTGAGCTCTGACCGTGCACTGAAACTTTTCCCGCGCTACAGGGGTAACTCCCTGCTCCCGTGCTCATAATGTGCTCAACACAAACTGTGCCGAGGCATCTCTTAACCATTATGCACAGACATTGAACACATCAAGCCACTTCAGGTGTCCCTTTACTAGGTCGGTGCTAACCATTGTTGGGCTGATATCTCTGCAGTGCCTGTCTTTGGTCAAATTTGGAGACATGTCTTTGTGCTCAGAAATACTGATGCAAAAAACTCATTGAAGATCTTGACCTTGTCCCTCCTATTTGTCACTAATTGTCCCAGCCTTTCCTTTAGGGGTTCTTTGTTACCATGTACCTTTTTGCTCCCTATATACCTGAAAAAAGGGGCTTTTGTTGTCTTTAATTTATGTTGCCAGCCTGAATTCTATTGCCACCTTGGCCTTTCTAACAAACTCCCTGCAAATATGAGCCAAGTATTCCTCCTTGGTGGCAACCCCCTGCTTCCATAGTCTGTATGTCTCCTTTTTCATCCCTATGCTCTCCTGAATTTCCCTCTTCAGCCAAAAGGGTTTCATGGCTCCTTTGCCCCTCTGTGTCCGCAATGGGATTGTCCCTTTCTGTGCCCGAAGGATCGTTCCCTTGAGGAACAACAACCTTCCTAGACTCCCATCTCTTCTAGGCTCCTCCTGTGCTTCAGTGTCTCACTTACTAACCTCCTGAGCTCATTGAAGTTTCCACTTCTGAAGTCTAGCACTTCTGACCTACTAGTTATTTTTCCCACCTTACAATGGATAGTGAGTTCTGACAGTTGGTGGTGACTGTCCTGTAGGTTGCCCTTTTATCTGCAGATCCCCCACCAGGTCATTCCCTGTAGCAAATACTAAGTCCAGTAAGACATTTCCCCTAGTGGGATCATATGCTTCCAGTGTTAGGTGAAGGTCCTGTATGCAGGTTAGGAACCTATGTGAACAATTGGATCTAGCTAACTGCTCCTCCCAGCAGATGTCTGGGTAGTTAAGGTTACCCATGACAACCATATTGCTTGAGTGAACTGCCTCTGAGAGCTGCCTTGAGAATTCCAGGTCTAGCTCATTCTCCTGGTGCAGTAGTCTGTAATAGACTCCTACTACTAAGTCCTATTCAACCTGACCCCTTGTATTCTGACCCACAGTACCTCAATTTGCCCCTCTTGATCACTGAAGACATGTATTGCTCCTTAACATAGAGAACAACATGCCTCCCCTCCCCCTGCTTTTTCCCACTCTATCACATCTATACAGCATGTACCTACTGCGCAGTCGTGGGTAGGGAACCACCAGGTTTCAGTTAAACCAACCAAGTCAAAGTCTTTGTTTGCAAGCAGGAGTGTGAGTTCCTCCTGCTTGTTCCCCATGCTCTTAGCATTAGCACAGAGACACCTAAGCTCCCCAGTGGGTGCCCTTGATATCCCCCTGTCCTGATGTCTATCGGTCCCTACAGTACTTGCATGGACTTTCCCAGTGCATGGCTTGTGGTTTGTTGTTCCTAGGTTCTCTCTGTCTTCTGCATCCCCATTCCCCAGTGAACCTAGTTTAAAGCTCTGCACATGAGATCAGCCAGCCTGTAAGAGAACAGACTCTTACCTTTCGAAGGGAGATGGAGACCATCACATCCCAGCATATCTCTGTCATGGAAGCACAGATTGTGGTCAAAGAAGCCAAACCTGCGCAATGGTACCAGCTCCGGAGCCACAGGTTGGCTTCTCTAATACATCTGTCTTGATGCTGACTGTGACTGCTGACCGGGAGGCTTGATGAGAAGACCACCTGCGCCCCTGAATTGCTAAGCCTGGCCCCCAGAGCCTTGTCGTCACTCATGATCTGACCTGGACTACTCCTTGCCATATAATTTGTTCCCACATGGACAAGGACCATGGGATTGTAGTCGGAGGGCCAGATGAGGTGAGGAATCCTCGCGATGACATCCTGGATCCAGGCACTGGGCAGACAGCATACCTCCTGTACCATGGGATCTGGGTGACTGAAGATGCCCTCGGTTCCTCTCAGGAGACAGTTGCCTGAGATTGTATGATGACTCAGTGTCTCTTCTTCTGGTTGTCCCTCAATCTGTGTGGTGATGGTGGAGGATGTGGCTTCCTTTGCTGCACCATCCTCCAGTGATGCCAGGGCATTGTATCTGTTCCCCAGTTGCACTGGGGAAGTTGCCTCAACAGTGTGTTGTCTGGCTCTGAACATGGCTGTCTTCTCTATGTCTGCATTGGGTCCCTCCTGCATTGTCTTCCTGCTGGCTGTGCAGGCCTGCAGAGAATGAAAGTACCCATCAATTTCATCATCTGCAGCTTGCTTACCTCTGATTCATATATTGTAGAATTGAAAGGGGCCCGGAGGATCATTGTGTATGACCCCCTGCCCCAGGCAAGAAAAGGACCGAGGTCAAATGACCCCAGCCAGGTGCCTATCTAGCCTCCTCTTCAAGACCTCCAATTTAGGTGATAGTGCCACCTCTCTTGGCAGCCCATTCCAAATTCTGGCTACCCTTACTATGAAAAATTTCTTCCTAATGTCTAACCTGAATCTACTCTCCACTAGTTTGTACCCATTATTCCTAGTTAGTCCTAGGGGTGCCCTGGTAAATATTGCATTTTCAACTCTGTTGTCCTCCCTTGATAAACTTACAGGTTGCTACAAGGTGTCTCATGTGAAGGCTGAAGAGATCCAGATACCTCAACCTCCCCTTGTAGGGGCTTGCATGGAGGCCACTAATCATATGGGTGGCCCTCTTGTGGACCCTCTCCAGATTCTCCGCATCTCTCTTGATGTGCGGTGCCCAGAACTGGACACAGTACTCAGCTGCAGCCTGACCAGTACTGCATAGAGGGGGAACGTCATCTCCCTCGATCTGTTGGTCATGTATCTGCTAATGCACGATAAGGTACAATTGGCTTTGTTGATGGCTTCATTATAATACCAGCTTATGTTCATCTTGGAATTAACTATGACTCCAAGATACTTTTAGCCACTGAGTTGCTGAGGAGGTCATCCCCAGCCTATAAGTATGCTGGGGATTCCTCCTCCTTAGGTAGAGTACCTTGCATTTGTCTTTGTTGTATTGTATCATGTTTTGTTCTGCCCATTGATCCAACCTGTCCAGATTGGCTTGTATCTGCTCCCAGCCCTCTGGTGTGTTAACTTTGCCCCATAACTTGTTGTCATTTGTGAACTTGGACAGGGTGCTCTTCACACCCTCAGTGGTGGCAAGGATATGGCATGCAGCCAGGAACCCTTTCCTTGTAATGCCCCCAGTGCAGGGCTCCCCTGATGCTTCCACACTGATGGAGCCCATGGGAGGGCTAGCAGCACCCTGGCCCTGTCTGTGAGACTTGCCAGGTGGGGCCCCTGCAGCCTGGGGATGGGTAGGGGAACAGCAATCCCATCATCTGTCCCATGGGTGCCCAGCTTGATGCCCTGGAGAGGCAGGTGAAAGAACTCCAGGCAGAGTTGCAGAGATGCTTCTTCAAAAGTTTTGAGCCTTTTACAGCTGCTCACCAGGAAGTTTTGTTCACCATCAAGGAGAAGGTTAAACAACAATAACCACCGAAGCCAGCATTTAGGGCAGGGGTGGGCAAAATATGGTCTGCGAGGCCATTCTATCTGTCCCGTGGGGCCCCTAAAAAAATTTAGAAAGTTAAAATTTATCTGTCCTTGGCTTCTGTCAAAGATAACAGAAACCAAAGGCAGTAGGACCCAGGGGAAGCTCTGGAGAGTTCCTGCAACATCAGGGCCTGCCCAGCCCTGCCTCCTGAGCCAGAAGCCCCACCACATGGCTCCCTGGCATGGGAAGCTCAAGTAAGGGGTAGGTGTGGGGAAGGGCGCTCCCTGCTGCAGGCGCTCACAGCTCGTGTAGGGCTGTTTTGTGCAGGCACAGGCAGCCCCGTGTGGGCTGTGAGCAGCTGTAGCGTGGGGTGTCAAGCACAGGGTGGGGGAGGGGCCGCTTTTCCCACCCCTCTGGACTCAGCACCAGCTTGTAACCCATTCCAGCTTCCAGCTTGGGCCCTGCGCTGGCTCCAGGCTCGCCCGTTGGGACTGTGCCGCAGCAGCTGCGGCCTTCCCCCGCTTGCCACACAGGGCAGTGTTTGCTGTTGCTGCCTGCCCGCAGCTTAAGCGCTGCTTAAGAGCAAACACTGCCCCGTGCAGTGTTTAAGAGCCCTGATGAGTGAGCCTGGAGCTGCACAGGGCCCTTGGACCCTTCACATAGATCTTGCCTGTCAATCAAGTTGGCGACTGAGGAGACATATTGTAAGCATGCTTTGTCAATGGATCAGAACCCCTCTCCCGTGCTTCCACTTTTGCCCAGATTCCATTGTGTCATTGTCCCCTAACTCCTGCACAAGGAACCTCCTGGCTGAGTGTGCGCACTTCACTTATTTATCTGAATGCTTGGTCAGAAGAAGCTGGTGATCTTGAGCTCTTAATTGCAAGACACATATGTGTGTGTTTGCTGTGTGTGCATGTTCCTCCTTGCCTATGCCTGAGATTACAGCCTCTGACTAGACAATATTTAAGTGACAGGCTGCCATGCAGTGGCAGTCTTCAGTGCAGAGATGTGAGAAGCAAAGCAAGGTATTTGCTCACCACTGGAGGGATTAATTCAGCTTCTTGTTCTGGCAGTGGGCAAGGCTGTTCAGCAGCCTAGCATTTCCAGTTTGCCAGCCCTAGTTTAAGCTGTCTTCTTGGCGGGGGGGATGTTGTTTTAAAGGCTGGGATGATCTAGTTGGAGTTGATCCTGCTTTGAGCAGGGGGTTGGACTAGATGACCTCCTGAGGTCCCTTCCAATCCTAATGTTCTACGATACTATGAAGTCTTGATGACTTCTTTGGTCTGTCTTAAAACCAAGACAGTTCCAAGGGGGTTCATGAGCCCATGACTAAGTAGGGCTGCGTGACGTCAGTGCAGCTTAAATGTGGACTCCTCTGGGAACTGGAAGCCCTGGACGTGAGACCCACCATACCAGAGGTGTGTACCGGGTTAGGTTGGTTTACAGGACCCAGGAGGGGCATGCGGGTGGGAGCATAGGACAGATCATGATGCCAGTTAAGCGTGAGGCTTGTCTTCATCATTTGCCCACCAATTAATTTTTAAGGAGCCAGAGGCCTGTGATTTACATTCCTCAAAACAATTAAATCCATGGGGAGTGGGGCATCTAAATTAGTGTGGCCTAGTGTAGCTCTGTTTGACTGTAAACATATCCCTCCTGATGAGCAGGGATCCTGGTTTTCCATGTTAAATAATCACAAATTCTCTAATAAAACCCCTAAAATCCATGGTTAAAATTAAATACCCCAAGAGCCCTGCTGGTGTCCCTCACTCCCCCTAGCTCTGCTTGTGCCCCTTTCCCCCCACCCGCAGCACTTACCTCCCAGCTCTGCAAGAAGGGGCCTCAGTTGCCAGGGTTATGGAGCTGGGGAACCAAGTCTGCAGCCCTCTGGCCCCAACGGAAGGTCTTCCCACACTTCCCCTGCAGGCGAGGGCAGCAGCAAGGTGTGCAACCCTTTGCTGTCCCAGTGCACACAGAGGAAGTGTGGCCAGGGCAGTGCAGACTTTGCAGTGGCAAGCAGATTTCCTGCACAGCCCTGCTGTGCTGGGCTGCACATGCTTTGCTCCGGAGGGCTTTGGGGGAGGACAGCAGGATGGTGAGCATAGCATTTGCAACCCAGGGTTTGCAACTGGCCAAGCACTTGGGCAGGGGGGGTCGAGGGGGGGTTGCAGCCTCCCCTCTTCTGGCTGGAGTGCCTGGCCAGCTGCAAACCCCACCTCCTGGCTGAAAAGTGCCCAAGCTGGCTCGGGCTGAGGGGGAGGAGGCAGGTTTTGCAGCTGGCTGGGCTCTCCAGGCAGGAGTGGGGAGGCTGCACCGCCCCCTCCCCCATGCCTGGCTGGAGTGCCTGGCCAGCTGCAAACATTCCAGCTCTCTCAGCCCCCAACCAGCTTCCCCACCCTTGCCCCGCAACCCCCAAAGAGCTCTTTGCAAAAGAATGAAATCTGTGGGTTTCCCTTCTAAAAGGGAAAATCAGTGTTTTCTTTGATAAAAATGAGAAATCTATGGTTTTCTCTGTTTTTCTGTGGGAAACAGAAAACCCAGATCCCTGTTGATGAGCCATCAAGTAGCTGGACCATGATCTTCAGGTTGATAAGGACCCCTTGCATTCTGTGCCTTGAGTCATTTAAGGTTGTTGGTTGTAGCCATGTTGGTCTAAGGCAGTAGTTCTGAAGCTTGGGTCGTGATCCAAATGAGGGTTGCAGGGGCAATGTCAGCGGTGCTGCACGCAAAAGACGAGCTATGCCGCGTGCCAGGAGCTCCCTTGCTCCCAGGCCGCTGTTGCCCTCTACTCCCAGCAGCGGGTTGTGGCAAAAAAGGTTGGGAACCACTGGTCTAAGGACATAGGCTGAACATAGGTTCTTTGGGTAAATGATATATTTTATTAGACCAACTAAATAGTTGGAAAAAATGTTCTTTGAAAGCTTTCAGGAACAAACACCTTTCTTCAGGCATAGGGAGAGTTTGCAGTTGTTTTGTGCTTTCCTGGATGAGAGAGAAGCCAGTGTATGCAAGAATGCAGGTCAGTGAGAATACAAATGCATGGCAGTGAGGGTCGGAGGGGGTGAGAGACAATGGGAGAGAGACAGGTGGTGCGGGGGAAGGGGAATGACCTGGTGATAGAATTTAGCTGGTAAATTGTAAAGAGGTTACTTGGGGTTATCAGATGGTAGGAAGGTTATAATGTGCCATAAATCCAATACCTACATTGAATCCATGATTTTTTGTATCTGGTAGATTGGTGAAGTGAAGTTCTTATGCTTGTCCACAAAAGATGTTTTTTAAATTCCCTTCGAGGATGATAAATCAGAACTCATGGTGGAGGCAATATCTTTTATTAGATCAACTAGATTTTTGCAAAAAAAAAAATATATTTCATAGGGGAGTTGATGTGATAAAAGCTCCTGTTTGGAGCAGTTCATTTTATATGCAGATTAGGCTCAGAGAAAAGTTGGAATAGTCTGTTTACCTAATTGATGTTAGGTGGTAAGGAGGATGTAGTTGTATTTCCTTCTGGTTATGTGACATGAAACACCATAACCAGAAGGAAATATAACTACATCCTACTTACCACCAACTTCAAGGATGCCTGTGCCCTACAGAGGAAGGAAAGGACCAGGCTGGTCCTGTTTTGGCACTGCCAAAGGGGAGGTGGGTGGGCAGCCAGAGCTCGAGGTGTAGACCAAGTCCCGCTTCTCTCCACAGTGACCCCTGGCACAGTGACCTCCTCACCCTGCTCAGTGTAGCCAATTGGATTGGCTGCTGCTGCTTGTTGTTTTTTCCAGCTTACACCCATTTCACCTGCCCCACAAGCCTTCCCCTGCCCCCACAGCCCATAATGAGCAACTTGTTGGTTCTGTTAGCTATGCCTGGTGGTAGCAGTTAGTTATTACTAAGCCCTGGTTAAATACACGTGAAATAAAGGTGAACTAGATAGGCTGAGACACACTACCCTAGTTCGCCTTATATTTAAAACACGTACAATGAGGTTTAATTAAGGCAGCTTCCACCATTTTAAAAGTGTTCTAAAGTCACCTCTGTGTATTAAGTGACACCTTTAGAATGCTTTAAATGGTGAAGATCATCACATGTATAGACATCCTTTGATCATGATTCCCCAGGAAATTTGCATGTTTGGGGGGGTAGGCAGGAAGGGACCTCTGTTTCTGTAGCAGAGTTTTCTTCTTCACATTTCTTTACACCAAAACAACGATGACAGATACATGCTCAGTAGGATGAGGAGTGCATCTAGACCCCTTTCAGAATTTGGCTTGGGGCCTCTCATGTTCTCCCTGCATGTTGAATAGCATGATCAACTTCACTTCAGTATTCCACAATAGCTTCCTAATACCAGGAAGTTGTTCAGCTTTGGGATTACTGCATCATTTATCAATAGAAGGTGGTAGGGGTTTTTCCCAGAGAAATTCATGAAACACTGCCCTCTGGACAATTGCTATTGTATTCTGTTCTTAATGGTGTTTAGGCTACAGGCTAGCCTTAGAATAGTCATTGCTTCCCATTGTTCCTAGTGAGAATGAAGCCCCAAGGTACTTTCAGGGGAAGATGTGGTACTCTGGGGCACTTAGGATGAATGAAGTGATGGCTCTCATAGCAAAGAGTAGCTTGTAACTGTTGTAACTGTCTGAGAACAGTGATAAATGGTGGCCATTTTAAAAGAGATTTTTTAAATGAATTTCTCTGAGGAAAACTATTCTTTATTCAATCCATGCAAGCTTTCAGTAATAAAGAAAAATAGGAGAGAGAGAACTAACTGCTACATTGCATCTGCACCCCTGCCAATTTTTACATAAACAAACAATATTTTAGATTTTCTTAAACCCAATTAAATTTACCTGAAAGAGTATTAACATGATTAAAAAACATTGCCTTTACCTGTTCATCTTTTAGCTTATTCAAATTTTAAAGCTTTAAATTAATTCAGTAAATGAAGAATATTTGGAGGAAAATACTTTGCTTTGAGTAAAAAACAAAACAGAAAAAAATCTCAGGTTCAGCTAGGCATCTGCATCCAATACATCAATCACATCTTTAGATTATAATGTTTTTAGCACTTCCTATAATTTTTTATCTAGTCAAACTTGTAAACAAATAATGGATGTAGCTGTTAAAGCAGCTGGATGAGTTACTAATTTTAACATGAAAAGCTTTTTAAAATAATGTTTTGGATCCCACATGAACATTTTAAAAGCTTATGAATACAATATTTCACAACAGAGCTGAATATTTTGAGTTTGAATCTTGGCAGGTAAGAGGAAGAATTATATTTTTTATAAAACTGTTGGTATTCTAAGCACCTACAGCAATATGAAGAATGCTTGTTTTTGTAGTATAGAATAAACAGATGATCTTATCTCATTCCATTATTTAAAAATATACTTATATGTGATCTTTGTCTAGGTATCTTTTCTATTAGTAGTGAGGCGTAGTTTAGCTGTGTTATTGTGAAGTTAGATTTAAGGCAGGGTAGGGTGGCACCATATAGACTAACTTAGTGATGCCTTAGTGAGCCTTTTGGCTCCGTGGGCCAGGTGAGTGGTGTGGGGTTGGTCTGTGAGCTGGATCTATCACATGCTGGATTAGGCCCCAGTCCCACACACTATATTGTATCCATGGCCCTGACCTTGCACATGCTGGAGCAGGGCTGCCACCCCAGCCCTAACCCTGCATATACCAGGTTGGGCCTGCTGGCTTGGCAACAGTCTTGAGCCAATGTACAGGGCCATATGATCTGGCCCCAGGTGGTTTCAAAATTTGGCCACAGGAAGCAATGGCAACATTGATTGCCACCAATTCCCCATTGCCAGATTTCCAGATCCTTGGGACACTGTGGGCCAGGGGTGGAGCAGTCCTGGAATAACTCATTCAAAGAAGTGTGCACTTTCATAGGAAACAGCCTTTGTCAGATGCTAATAATGGTCTTGTGGAGAGCAGGCAGTTTACTTGAAATTTGAAATCCAGAGAAGGTATTTCTGGGGTTTGAAATTGGAATTTCTGAGGTTTGAGGTCTGGGAGGCATATCTTAAGTATTGGATGAAAGCTCCACTAATTGCTTACTAAAGAGCACAGTAGGGTATTGTGCTGTTGGGCAGTTGAACCATCATGAAAGTAGGTCCTATTACTGCCTTGTATAACAATTGCTCTTTGTGATATGATTAGGATTGTCCCTTATCTCTTCCCTTACAGCAGGGGTAGGCAAAATGGTGGATCCGGCTGGTAGCTGGGCTCTATTTCCCAGCAGCCCTGCCCATGTAGCTGGGGCTGGTCTCTATGGAGACCTTAGCCACAGCTGCACAGTGATAGTACAAGGCTTGGGTTGCCATGGACATGAGCCCCACCCATGCTGGCAGGGTGCGCAACAGGGCAGGACTGCCCCAGAGCCACTGGGATCTTGTGGCAGGAGCAGCTTGGTCAGGGCCAGGGCAGAGTCGTGATCTGTAGCCTGCATGCAGCAGATCACAGCTCTGCTCTGGCTTGGGATGACGCTGTTGCTGCTGCAAGGAGCCAGGGCAGAACCACAATCTGCAGCCTGTATGGTCCAGGTAGGGGCAAACAGGCAGCAGATAATGTCTGTGCCCCTGGTCTGGACCAAGCTGTCACCACTGCAAGGAGCTGGGGCAGAGCTGCTTCATTGCCTGTGCGCCCCTGCACTGAGCATGCAGGCTGCAAATCGCAGCTCTGCCATGGCCCTGACCAGGCTGCTCCTGATGCCAGATCCCAACAGCTACAGAGCAGTCCCCTGCCCTGCCCTGCCTTGCCTTGCCAGTACAGCTGGAGCTGGTCTCCAGGACAACCCCAGTCTTGTGCTATCACAGCACAGCTAGGGCTGGGGTCTCCATGGAGACCCATCCCAGCCATGTGGCTGGGGCTGCTGGGAAATGGAGTCCACTGCTGGCCAGATCTGGCCTGTGGGCCAGACTTTGCATGCTCTTGCCTTATAGCAAGGAAATCTAGTGATGGCATGTAACCCATTGGCAAGTATAACTAACCAGTTGCCTGTCAAGAAGGATGGGGGGTGGGGGGCTGGGAGGGAGTGCTGCCACCTAATGCCCCATGCTGCCACTGTTCTGCCTCTTGCAGGGAGCAGGGTGGGGAGCACCCTCTGTCCAGTCCTCAGTGCAGCTTCAGAATCATGGCAGCACTCCTCCATGCTTGGAGCACTCTGATTGGCTGTTTGTCAGCCAGCCAGAGTGCGAATAAAGAATTATGGACAGACATACTTAGGCTTTTATAATGTTAGAATGTTTCTGAGTACATAGAAACAAGCTTTAGTGCAGGGGCAAACAGTTATTTCAGCTGAAGGACTGCTTAATGATTTTTGGTGAGCTGTTGAGGGCCACAAAGATGGCCCTGCCCCTTGATAAGCGCCTTGTCTCCTGGTTGTCATCTTGAGACTAGAAGTCCTGCCCCCTAACCCCTGACCTTTGCCACCAGAATTACTCCTTTTGGGAAGGGGGTTTGCCATTTTGGAACTGGGAAAACCCCCAAATTACATACTAAAAATCAAACAGCCACAATAGCATATTTTAAATTTATTAAAAAACATATTTTTGTCCTGGTTTGTTTGCATTGTGTATGGAGATGATTGCATAATGGCTTGAAATGAAATCTTTCTCTTGTATATTGTGGAAGGTGTGGAGGGGTATTGAGGGTATGGGTGAGTGGGGTTTGTGGGGTCCTGTGGATGTGTGTATGTGGGGTGTAGATGTAGGTGGGAAGGTATGAGGGTTTTCAGGGATGTGGGTGTGCATGGGATTTGTCGGGGGCTGTGGGGTGAGGTGCATGTGTGGTGGGGTGTGTGCATGTAGCAGTGAGCAGGGCTTCACTCAGAGGTGCATGAGTGTGCGTGTGTGGGGTTTGTGGGGGTATGAGGGAAAGTGTGGATGTGTAAAATGTTTGTGGGGGGTGTGATTGTGTGTGGGGGAGGGTAGGGGGTGTGGGGGAGGATTTGAGGGTATGGTGGGATGTGCATGGGAGTCCCCTGTACATGCCCCTCTGAGCTGGTCAACACCTGCCACTGCCCGCAATAGCCTGGAACACACGTACCTTGTGGCACCGCCCTGCCACTGCCAACAGCATGTAGCCCAGCCCACCCCATGACTGCTCCTCACTGCTTAGTCAAGGCATGTTCTGCTGCCCCCTGGGCATACAGCAGGGTGGGGGCAGTTCTGTGGCTGTACTGCCTTTCTAGACAACCCAAGTGGTGGTGGCTCCTTCCAGCTGCCACTACCCCAGCCTTGTGGTACCAGCACAGGTTCCATGGCTGCTTCAGGCTCACCTGTCTGGGATGAGCAGCAGTGGTAGCGGCCAGGCAGAAACTATAGCTTAGCATGGGGGAAAAGTGGCCCATCCCCCTTGCCACTGCTGGGCAACAGTTTCTGCCAGGCCACCGTCACTGCTGCTTAGCTCGGACGGGTGAGTCTAGAGCAGCTGCGGGATGTGCCAAGTCAGGGGGGCTGTAATCATGATTTAAGAATACACTGGTTGTATTAAAATGCAGCTGTATTTGTGAGGTAACTATATGTTATATCACAGTGTGGGCTGTTGCATTTTTATGGAATGGTAGCTTGTTTTGTGTTTTTTTTTGGAATATAAAGAAACTGCTTGTAACAATGTAGCAACTTATTGCTGAGTATGTTTGAAAGAGCACAGGACAGAGTGTGAATAAAGTGTTACAGACAGACTAATACATATACATACATACATACATACATATATATATATAATAGTCTGAATTAGATTTCTTTTTGTACACTGTAGTTAATTTTTCCTTCTCTTCCCTTCCCCGCTCTTGTGTAAGTTTTGGTTTATTTGATCCTCTGTCTTCCCTTTCTCCAAACTTGAGTCTGTCAGATCAGGTTAGAAATGTGTTTTCTGTATCATCTTAATTTGAATTTGGAAGAAAGATGTTTGAGTTGGATACTGAATTCCTGATGAGGTCTTTCACTGACCATTATAAAATGGCATCATAGTTTTCCTTAACTGGCAGGCTTAACTGAAGTTAAGTAATGTTTTCCCATTTTCCTATTTCTGCCCAATTGAATTTTACTGGCCACTTTTTAATCTGTTTAATTTTTTATGAGCACAATTTCTGGTAGTAACAACATTTTAGGTTTTGGTTGCAGCAGATTAACATGATCTGCTAATATGGTCTTGTTGTCTAGGTTGGTTGGAATTATCAGGAGTTAAAGTTTCTACCTTGTTAGGAAGTTCTTTCTAATGGGTTTAATTTTGGAGTGGATTAGGGAGGGAAGCTTTTTTTTTCTTTTTTCCTAATTAGTAACTGCTTTGTGATTCTTTTTTACCCTCAGTTTTTGTATTCAGGAAATAATGTGGGTAACTTCTGTTAGCTTCCTGTGTATATGTAAGATCTTACTATCTTTTAATAAATCAGCCTTTCTGATGGTATTGGCTGGTTGTTTTTCTTTCTCCTTATATACTCCTTAATTGCTACAAGAGAAATTTAGGTTGGACATTAGAAAGAACTTTTTTTCACTCTGAGGGTAGTTAAGCAAGTTACCTAGAGAAGTGCTGGAATCTCTATCTTTGGAAGTTTCTAAAAGCAAGTTAGACTAACAGTTGTCTAGAAGCATGGAGAAATGTACACTTGGAGCAGTTTCAAAAGGGTAAGGTGAGTTGTTGTTATAGTTGTATGTACTGAACTGAATTAGAAGACTGAATTAGAAAAGCAGAAGAGGTGGAGGGGACCTCTGTTGGTCATCTAGTCTATCTTCCTGCTTGAGGCAGGATAATCTGTATTCAAACCAACCCAATACAAGTCCTTGTCTAACTTATTCCTAAAACTGTACAATCAACCGTGTAACATAACTGCAGGATGAGTTGCCCAAAGCCACCAAAGCTGTTCATATTTTTTTAAGCAGAGGTTTTATTCATGTTTCATGCCTAATGTGTTTTATGTGTAGATGCACGTCCATTACTTTGATTTTTATATTCAGATAATCATTTTATAAATGGGGGAAATTTGTTTGTTTTGTTCTTACAGTAACAAAAACTTTTAAGAGAGCAGATGATTTTATTACACCAAAAACTGCAACTGTTGACCGAGATCACAAGTTTAGATGCAAGTTCTTGGATTGTTCAAAATCATTCCGCAAAGCCAAGCTGTTGCATTATCACATGAAATATTTTCATGGAATAGAGAAGACGCCAGAACCACAACAGAGCCCAATAAAAAGAAATATTCAAACAAGAGGTTCTTTGGCCTCTGAAAAAGTGAATCAGGAAATGTCCAATAGAAGGAGGACTACATCTCGTTCATTTTGTAAGTATGTTGCCTATCTCTTCATTTTTAAAGATCATTCTAGCAGCTAGAATGAAAAGAAAAAGATGATGGAAATCACTCCATTTGCTTGATAGATATGAAGCATAGAGGGCCACTTTGGTTCATCGTCTTGTTCTTCTTTCAGCATGTTATTGAAATTGAGAGGTCTTATTTAGAAATCTAAATAAAATTTTACATTTGGACCAGATCACTTAGATTTGAGTTTAATTATCTAATCACTGGTCAGATTCCATCATGAATTAATTTATCCTAGTGGCTCTCTTGCCCACTTCTGATATCTTATTTCAGTATTAAACCTTTATCTTGTTTTTTTAAGGAAAATGAAACTGCATTGATGAAAATATTTCATTTAGTTTTGCTTCTCCATAGGGGCCCCTGTCCCTTCCCTTCTGAAAGAGTTATTTGTGAAGGACAAAGTGTATTGTTCATTAACCACTCTAATTGTCATTTCTCTCTCATTCATGTTTCTGGACTAATTTCAGAAGAGGGAATAAAACTGATTAAAATCCAAGCACATTTTGCTTGCTTTTATATTGCTTTTAGAGCTTCTGGCAAGGGTCCTAGTACGTGCAAGTACAGGTATAGGAGTTGAGTGCTTGTGGACGAATTTCACATACTATAACTGAGAAGAGGGAAAGATCATAAAGGACTAGAAAAATTCTGGGTTGCTTTTTTGTGCTTTCCAAAATTCTGAATCTTATTAGTTGCAATCTGCTTTATATTTTTGTTTACTTCACTGCCTTACTTTCTTCAACCATGCTCACTGGAATTGCATGTGTTATTTCAGATATTAATACTTGTGGCCAATTTTTATACTGCAGTTTGCTACAAACATAATTTATATATACTATTCTGGTTTTAGCTTATATAATGTATTTATCTGAATCTACGACAACTTTGCATTTATGATAACCCCCCAGTAATTAGATTCTAGACATTAAGTATTTATAAATTTGTTATAATTTTCCATTTTTAGAATCTTGATTTTTGGAGGACCAAAAGTCTGCACCTGACCAAAGTCTGCAGTATGCTTGGTTGACTTTGAGTATTTGGGAGGTGAGGACTGTTGGACCCACTTTTTTGGGATCCCAGGTGCTGCGGGAGGATGCATGATGAAGGGCTGCAGTTGAGTAGGGAGTGAGGATACAGCTGGTTGTAAGAAAGATAACTTTTATTGACCAAGCAGTGCAAGGGAGCTCATTGCCAAAAAAACGGAGAAGTGTTGGGGCGTGGGGAAGGCAGGGGCGCAGTATACTTCTGGCTTTGTAACCAGAGTAGTCAGTTACAACAGGTTATGAAGGGAGGTGTCTGAGGACCGGTGCATTGTGGGGTGCTTTGAGGACTGACCAGACTGGCATCATGGAACATTTGACATGTACATGTAAGGTTGAAATTGTTCACAGTAAACTGGCTTAAAGAGTAATTGATATTTCTGGGTACACTCTTGAACCATTCCAGGAAGCTTTAAATCAGTTTAACAGGCATGTGCATTTGTCATGTGTACATCTAAATCATATTTAAACCATTTAAGTGTTATGTGTATACACTTGAAATAAGAGCACAAATGCAAACAGCTATTGCAACAGCTATTGCAATGCTCTGCAAATCCTTGTCCTCATTTACCTAATGGAGAGTAAGTTTTCCATCCTGACCCTTAAAGATAATCCACTGCAACTGTATAGAAAATAATGAGTGCTTAGGACTTCTGCAGATAAAGTCAAGTGTCTGATTGGACAGCCAGAAAATGAAGAATACATTAGTAGCGACTTAACAAAATGTTGATCTTCAGCTACTTGATAAGTGTCATAAAGAAAGAGAAAAAGATAGCAGTGAGTTGCATTCATTGGTCTTAACCATAAAGGACTCCCTCCCCTTTACCTCTCCTCTGCAGTATTCTGGCTTGTTCTCAGTGCATCTTCCATCTTCTGCAATAAACTCTTAATTCACAATTATTGTAGACCAGGGATAGGCAACCCCTGACACATGCCAATTAGCAGCGCACAGAAACATTTCCCTTGGCATGCCAGGAAGGTGTGCCAAGGAAAATGTTAAAAAGAAAAAAAAAAAAAAATTGCTGCTCCGGGCTCTTCAAAGTAGTGAGAACTCCCAGCACCATGGCAGACACCAGGGGCCAGGTCAGGAGAACACAGGTAGGGATTCAGGAATGCTGCTTGCCTTCTGCTGACCCCGCCCCTACGTGGTACATGAGGGAACTTGCAAATCAAAGGAGCCGCCATGTACCCCATTCCTGCTGATTTTGCAGGTTCCCTGTGAACCCTCCTCTCCCCACTGCTTGCTTCTGATCATGTGGAGGTGAAAACTTCAAATTTTGCTGGTCAGCAACAAACAGCAGGGCTGCCAGGGCCCCATGACCAATCAGCAGCAAGCGGCAAAAACAACACTATATATAAAACGGAGGTTTTTGCCTCCCTGCAGAACAGGAGTGAGGGCAGTCAACAGTGTGGGAGCACACAGGGGAACCTTAAAGATTAAAGTAGCTGCTGCATAGCCTGCTCTCTCTGTTGCCTTGGTAGGTCCCTAATTAAGGAAGGTGCTGGGGGGACTTGGGAACCCAGAGCCACCCCAAAACAGGTCCTAGCGCCCTCCCCCCCCC
>JAGPOW010000955.1:1254813-1305645 GCA_030014935.1 Caiman crocodilus
TCTTAGTTTTGGCTCTGAGTCATTTGAGGCTAAACAGCTTACCATCTGTTTGGAAGTTTAGCTCCACTCTGCCAGGGCTCATGTGCCTGCGATGAGCCTGAGGATGAGTGGGGTTGGCTGTAGGCACTGCTGATGGTGGCTGTGGAGGGGCCAGGCTGGGCTGCGGGGCAGGGCCCTTCTCAGCTGGCTGCAGCTTCATGAGCAGGCATTTTTCAAGGGATGCCTTGGATCTAAAAAGATTGAGAACCACTGAATTAAGGCTAGATCATCCCCTTTGGCCAGTACCAGCTCCAGCAACGCTTAACCTCTTGTCGGTCTATGGGCTGACAAGAGGTAAAGCATTGCTGGACCTGGTCCTGGCCAAAGGGGATGACCTAGTCAGCAACCTAAGAATTGATGGAAAGCTGGGTGATAGTGACCATGAGCTGATCACTTTTACTACCCATCGCAGAGCTGGCAAGTCAGTCAGCAACGCAGAAGTCCTCGACTTCAGGACATCTGACTTTGACAAGCTCAGGAAGCTCGTTGTCAAGGCCCTAAGGGACCATGACTGGACAAGAAGAGGAGTCCAAAAAGAGTGGTTGCTCCTCAAGGGAGCGATCCTGACAGCACAAGGGATTTCCATCCCATCTCAGAGGAAGGGTAGCAAAAGGGCACAGCAACCCCCTTGGCTCAGCGGGAACTTGAGGACGTCCTACGCCTCAAAAGAGAAACTTATAAAGGCTGGAAGGCTGGAATTACCACCAAGGAGGAGTACTCAGCACTGGTCTGTACCTGCAGGAAGTGGATCAGGAAAGCCAGTGCTACAACTGAGCTCTATCTGGCTTCACATATCAAGGATAGCAAGTCCTTTTTCAGATATGTAGGGAGTCAGGGGAAGCAAGGGTAACATTGGACCCCGGCTGAACCAAATGAGACAGCTGGTAACCAACATGCAGGAAAAGGCCAGTCTGCTTAATGGGTACTTTGCATCGGTCTTTCGTCAGTCCAGTGGGACCGCCCTGTCTAGCAAGACGCAGGATGGCCAGGGTAAGGGTGTATTTATACCCAGCAGAGGTGTTGATCCTAGGATCACCTTGAAAGGCTAGACACCTTCAAGTCCTCTGGTCCTGACAGATTACACCCTAGAGTACTCAAGGAGCTGGCAGGTATTGTAGCTCAACCATTGGCAAAAATATTTGAAAACTCACGGCACTCAGGTGAACTACCTGAGGACTGGAAGAAGGCCAGGTACTCATCTTCAAGAAGGGGCGGAAAGTAGATCCAAGGAATTACAAGTCAATCAGTTTGACCTCAATTCCCGGTAAAATTCTGGAGAAAATTATCGAGGAGACTCTTCTAGATAAGCTGGCTATGGGAAGCATCCTGAAGCACACTAAATTTTGGGGCATGGCGTCCACACCTGAGGACAGGCTAGTGATCCAGGCTGACATGGATAAACTTAGTAAGTGGGCAGATACAAACCTGATGATGTTCAGTGCCAAGAAATGTAAGGTACTCCACCTTGGGGTGGGGGGGAAACATGGAGCATACTTACAGGCTTGGCAGTGCTACGCTTGCTAGCACCACTTCTGAAAAAGACTTGGGGGGTCATGATTGACCACAAGATGAACATGAGCCACCAATGTGATGTCACAACTGGTAAAGCAAACAAAACCCTAATTTGCCTCCATAGATGCTTCTCAAGTAAATTTCAGGATGTCATCCTCCCACTGTACTCGGCCTTGGTGAGGACAGCTGGAGTACTGCATTCAGTTCTGTGCTCTGCAATTCAAGAAGGATGTTGAGAAGCTTGAGAGAGTCCAGAGCAGAGCCATGCACATGGTCAGGAGACAAGAGAAGAGGCCTTATGAAGACAGGCTGAGAGCCATGGGACTCTTCATTCTGGAAAAGCACAGGCTCGGGGGGGACCTGGTGGCTGCTTATAAGTATGTAAGGGGTGTACATCAGGACCTGGGAGAACGTCTGTTCACCAGAGCTCCCCAAGGAAAAATAAGGACCAATGGTCATAAATTCCTCCAAGACCATTTTGGGTTGGACATACGAAAACATTTCTTTACTGTCCGAGCCCCCAAGACCTGGAATAAACTCCCTGCAGAAGTGGTGCAGACTCCTACTCTGGAGTCATTCTAAAAATGCTTGGATGCTTATCTTGCTGGTATCCTTTGACCCTAGCTAACTTCCTGCCCCTAGGATAGGGGTCTAGACTTGATGATCTTCGAGGTCCCTTCCAGCCCTAATGTCTATGAAATCTGTGACTCTGCTTCTGAGCCTGCACGTGCTCAGACTCTGCCCTTGAGCCTGTGTGCCCGTGCACCGTCACACTGTCCCCCACCCCACCCCATACCAGCGCATTCCCATGCTCCAGTCCTGCGATGCAGCTCGGAGCTATGTGGTGTGGGGACGGGAAAGCAGGGCACTGACTGGGGGTGGGGCGGGGCTGGACTGTTTAAGCCTGCTGAGGCTCCCCCTGGGTCCTACTGCCCCTGACTCCTGTCGACTTTGACAGCAGCTGGAAGCAAATAAATATTAATTTACTAAATTTTGGGGGGGCTCTGCAGGCCAGATAGAGTGACCTGGTGGGCTGGATCTGGCCTGTGGGCTGTATTTTGCCTGCCCCTCCCCTAAACCCATACTGAGATTCTGGGAGGAGCTCTTCAGCAAGTGGAAGGAGATGATTTGGGCAGTTCTTGCTATGATCTTTCCTTTGGTGGACAGCAAAGCAATCCCTCTATAGTTTCAACAGTTGGGTCTGTTTCCTTTCTTGAGGGATTTCCTTATCATTCCAGATCCTTAAGATGAAGATGAGAATGCTTGTCCACAACAGAGTCTTGATTGAGAAGGTCTTCAGGATGCTTCTTCCAATGGGCATTGATGGCTCCCCTTTCCTTGATCAGGTCTCATTCATTCTTAGGTCTCAAGGGGGTTCGTCCCCAACTGTCAGGACTGTAGATGGCTTTGGTGGCACTAAAGAAGTCACATATATTGTAGATATCTGCGAGATATTGAATTTCCTTAGCTTTGTAATCCTGCCATTTGTTCTCCATATTGCAAGTCCTCCTTTGAGCCTCTGCTTTGGTTTGTTGGAGATTCAGTTTCATCTGTTTGGAGTTGGTGTCATTTACCAAGCGCAGAAGGCCTTGAGCATACGATCAATCAACTCTTGGATCTCCTAGTCATTCTCATCAAACACGTCTTGATGTTTCCTGGTAGAGAATCCAGATGTCTCTTCAAAAGTGGCCTTGAGGGGGCCCCGTTCGCTGCTGACCCTCCCCACATTCCCGTTGATGCTGATTGGAGTTCACCAGTTCTCTCTTGAAGCAGTGGTGGAAGAAGTCTTGCTTGTTTGGTTCCGTGAGTCCTTCAACATTGATCTTCCATTGACATTGCTTCTGCTGCAGCCATCGTTTGAGAGCCAGCTTGAGTAACATAACTGATTGGATGAGTTGGTGATCAGGCCAGTGATCATCAGCTCCTAGCATAGCTCGGGTGATGTGGATATCTTTGTGACCCTGGGCATGGATGATGACGTAATCAGGTGCCAATACTTAGATCGTGGATGTTGCCACAATGTTTTCAGCCTGTTTTTCTGGTGGAACAAGTGGTGTTGGTGATGGTGAGTCCATGTTCCGTGCATTTGACCAAGAGGAGAATGCCACTGGAGTTGACCTTTCCTACTCCTTCTGTTCTGGATATTAGAGTTTCTTTTGACTCTGTCATTGAAATCACCAAGAAAAATAAGTCTTTTCCCCTCGGGAATATCAGAAAGGACTTAGTCAAGGTTAGTATAGAATTTCTTTTAGTTTTCATCAGTGGCATCAAGAGTCAGGGCATGCACACTGATGATGGTGGCATATTGGCTCTGCACCAGTTGAAGACGGAGCGTCATGAGTCGCACGTTAATTTTGATAGGAAACTCATTGAGTTGGTTTAGGAGTTAATTTTTAATGGCAAAACCAACTCTGTGAAGCCAACACTGTCCTTCATTTAGCCATCCAGAAGAAGTTATGGCTGTCTCCATGTTCTCTGAGCTGCCCATCTGCCACTTACCAGGTTTTGCTCAATGCAGCTACATTGATTGTTGTCACCTGGGTTTTTGAGCCACTATTGCAGTGCAGTGCTCTAGGTGTTCACGATGATGGTGTGATGGTGTGTCACCATCACTATGATGGCGTATTTTCGATTGCAGCAAAGGTGATCCCATTGAACGTGGTTATCAGAAAGAACCATAAAAAACTGTATTAGGCTATGTTTAGGGCATCTTTTATAGCCCTTCCCCATGTGAGGTGAACAGAGCAGATCCAGAAGAGGGCTGCTCCATCACAGTTACAGGTGCCGAATTGCACTCCTGTCTTGTCCAAATGCTAGATGACCTTCTTGTAAATGCCACCTTCATGCCAGTTCATGACTAGGAGCTTTCATACCTCGCAATTCTGGTCTTATTGCCATTAGCTGGTCACCAAAGGGCTTGAGGAATGTGCTGGAAAAGCTGTTTTCATGCTGTCTTTTATTGTGAAGAAGCTGCTGCACATCTTTTTTTCACAGAATGGGACCTTGAACCAATGGTGAGGTGACCAAGACACCTCAGGATTTTGTTCCACTGCAGCCTTTATCCACCTTCACAGCCGCTGGTGTTCTAACATCTTCTTCTGCCTGTTCTACTGCTGAGGAAGTGTTAGACCCATGGCTGGAAACTGGGTAGGCTTATTATAATGGTGACCTGTACTTGTCACATCACAGCACTGTCAAAGGATAAATGTGGCTTTTCAGGAGGGAAACAATCACCCTCTGCTGTCTTCACTACATCCTGATAGTGCTGCCTCTGCTTGGTCTGCGACTGCTTATTTATCAGACTTACCCCTGCTTATTTCACAGATAACCCTCTCTGAAGGTCATTCCACTGTACACCACCTCTGGACACACTGGGTATAGTACAACTCTGCCCCACATTATTTGGGCATTTTATTGGGTAGGAAAAGGTGCAAAATCAAAGCCAGAGTTTTTACCATACATTATTTGTTTGGTTCTTTCCTTCCACAGAAAATTGTTAGTTCCACAAGGGACAGTTTTAACAGTTCTCTTTGGGAACTATCAGTCAACACCAAGAAAGTTGAGAGAGCATTTCTGATCCCTTCATCTGATAGACTTGCTTTTGTTGTTGGTCTACTCATCTGCATGAGGGTTGTCCACCCCAATAAGTTATGAAGGAACCAGATCCTCAACCTTCCTTCTTGTCCCTTGTTTTCTCTGGAAAAGCTCTCTCTCAACTATTTCAGAGTATCATTTCAGATTTCTGGATCCCTTAAATCAGTGGTCACCAACCAGTCAATTGATCCTGGAAACTCAGAGTCAGTCTGAGGCTGGGGCAGGCTGAGCCCCGTCCCTCCAGCCTAGCAGGTGGGGAGGGAAGGGTCGGGGGATCGAAGCCCTCTTAGTGAAGGAGGGAGCAAGGCAGAGGCAGGAGGAAGGGGTCAGGTAAGTGTGGGCCCCAGTGGGGTGAGAGGATCGAGCTGGAGCGGGGTGCACCCCTGGAGGGCACAGGGGGCATATACCCCCTCATCTGCACGCGGAGCAGGGCAGGCTACTGCTGTGGGCTGGGGCAGGTGTCATGCCAGGCTCTTCATGCTATGCTTGGGGTGGGCTGCTGTGCTGGGAGGAGGGTGTTGGGTGGCTACAGCCCCCCAACAGCACCTCCCACCCGAAGCATAGCTGAGCTGAGCCCCTCTCCTCCCCCCCACCCCATGGGAATGAGCCTGGTGCGGCTCTGGCCCTAGCCTGCAGTGGCAGCCTGCGTCCCAATCTGTATACAGGGGGCTGAGGCAGTCTGCCACATGGAGGGGGCTCCCACTGCTGGGCACCCCCCACAGCCCTGGCAGGCAAGTTGTCCCAACGCCAGGCCCAGCCAGGTCCTGGCACTACAGGTGTCCCGGCACCAGGCAGGTGGGGGGATGGGGCTTGGCCCAAGCGCAGGGCATGTGTGGTGCTGGATGCTGGGACAATTGGCCCATCCAGGGTCATGTGAGTGGGGGAGCAGCAGAAAGAGCCCAGTGGCGGGATTCCCCCCACCCCGTGCGGCTCTGGACAGGCTGACTGTCTTGCCTGGACAGGGGACAAGGCTCAGCCCAGTGGCAGGACCCCTCCCCCCCTCCGTTTGGCTCTGGACAAGCCCCATGTATGGCTAGTCACTGGGTGGGCAGGAGATGCAGCTCAGCCTAGCAGCAGAACACACATCACCTGGCCACTCCCAGGCCATGTGGTGGGATAATCAGCTTGTCTGGGGCCACATGGTGGGGAGGTCCTGCCACTGGACACTCCCCTTCTCTCTCCCGCACAGCCCTGGACAGGCCAATTGGCCCAGCACCAGACCCAGGAGTGGCCTCGTGCTGGGTGGGTAGGAGACAAGGCTCAGCCCACTGGCAGAAGGCCCTCTGCATATGGCCCTAGAAGGGCTGGTTGTCCCAACACCGGGCTGACCAGGGTCCAACACCACGTACCTTCCACCACTGGGCGGGCAGGGGATGAAGTGGAGGTGGAGTGGGGGGCACAATAGATAGTAGTTGTGGGGGGCGCAGTGGGAGGACCGTGCCCTGCCTCTGCCTCTCACTTGCAAGCCTCTGTCCCACCTCCCAGTGCTGCCAGTGCCTCTTACTCTGGACCCGTAGCCCCTGACCTCCAGCCCTTCTGGTACACTCCCTGTACTCTAGATCTACAGCCCCCTCCCACCCTAGCCCCGCACTCCCAACCCACAGCTGCCTCTGCCCCGTGCACAGATTAGTGGGGCGACCCTCCCACCACCCAGCTGGGCCAGGGTCTTACTCATCCCTGCCCTACTCCCTCCCTCGCTGTAGGAGGGCCTCAGTGCCCCCCATTCCCTCCTGCAAAAAGTGGTCTGCTGGGCGGAGTGGGAGGGCAGGGGGATGCAGTAGATCCTGGGTTGCCCCTTTACTCCAAAAAGTGATCTTCACCTTAAAATGGTTGGAGACCACTGCCTTAAATGCTCTGGTTTATTCTTTACTATTAAGTAGCTTTAAAAGGAGGAGAACTTGGCCCATGTGAAAATGGAAGCCAGAGATGCTGTGTCTTACCAGGGGAATGTTTTGTTTATAGGCAGTTTTTATATACATGCCACACACAGTCGATACTCTGTTTTTGACTGTGGTGAAGTAAGGAAATATCTAGAGAAAAGTAATTTTATAATCCTTACTAGCCAATTGCCCGTCAGGAGTGACTAGGGGAAAGGGAGCAGATAAAGCTTGCCCCTCCATCCCCCTTGGCCAGCACCCAGAGCTGCTGCTGCCTCCAGGGAACTGGGCTGGGGGGAGGAGCAGGGCACTCTGCCACACCTTTGTTTTGCACCAGTTCTTTGACAGAGAAACTTTGTACTCTTTGTGATCCTGAGTGATTACTCTCTTGCCAGAAGTATGTTTAGCTATTATCTTGGCTGGCAGGTCCTTATAGTTGTTGATCCTAATGTTCTTTCTTCTTAAATCTCTGTTCCAGAATAGGACGGTGACCATTTCATATCTGAGTATGCAACTTTCACTTCAGTTGGTATCACAGATTCTCTCTTCTCAAAAACCCATGGTAATCCAAGGAAAGAGTTATTACCTACTGTTTAGACATCATTAAGCCATTCACAGTTACTAGCTATTTATAACATTTGCAATTTAAAAAAAATCAGTTAAGCCATCTTGGCTAAATTCTATCTTAAAAGGTAATGCTATCTATTGAGTTACTCTATGAGCTAGGTGCTGTTTGTATAGTTGAAATTCTCCAAGTTGCTTTATGTAAGAGCCCATTAACTTCAGCAGTATTTATCTGCTATGTATCCTTCTCTAAAATTTGAAAGACTGTTCCATGCAATTTAATTCACATCCTTCTGAATCACTTTTTGTCTTAACACTTCATTTAGGACAGATAAGTAGTTTTGAGAGACCATTGTTTCAGGTGGAGACAATGTGGCTTTTGAGAAAACAGTGTTTTACTGGCCTTGTTCCTTCACATGGTTGCTATAAGTTAGTACAATTGGTGAAGTGTTGTGAACAAAAGAACCTGTTTATCAAAAAATATATGTATTGCCTTCACAAAGGCCATATTTGACAACGTGTCATTATTATCTACTTTAAAGCCTATGTCCTTCTAGAGCAGGGGTGGGCAAAATGTGGCCCGCAGGCCAGATGTGGCACACCAGGCCATTCTATCTGGCCTGTGAAGCCCCTAAAAAATTAAGGAAGTTAATATTTATCTGCCCCTGGCTGCCTGTCATGCGGCCCTCGATGGTTTGCCAAAATTTAGTGAGCGGCCCTCCGCCTGGAATAATTGTACACCCATGTTTTAGAGGTAGAGGAATACTGAGGAATGATGGGAATGGGATAATTTGCTCTCTGTATATGAAAAGCTGTGGTTGAACATTGTGGATACCTTTAACAAATTTCAGCTCTTGTGCATTTCTGTAAAGGCAATACATTCAGAAAAAAAGAAATGGTGTTGGCAGGTGATTCCTCTTTAGACTGTTTAGAACAGGGGTGCTCAACCTGTACATCGTGGGCCAGATGCAACCTGTGGAGCCCCAGCATCTGGCCTGCAGTGCCTCCCATGGGTTGGAAAGTTTGTTGGCAGTGGAGCCAGTGGCAAGTAATATTGCTGTCCCCTTTATTCCCCCACTCCCCCTCGCATGTCACATCTGACCTGCAGACAGACTGAGCACTGTCCATCCTGCCCAAGGAGGGAAAAAGTTTGGGCAATAATGGTTTTAAAGGATTTGCATTTCAGAAGTATTAAAGAATACAACGCATTTTTATTCTCTTTGTAGATGTTCCTCTGCACATAGCCTTAAGGAGTACCCCACATAGAGGTGAAAAAGTAGAAAAGAGAAGAACTTCAGCTCCTTCCTCTGTAAATTTATTAAACAGTCACCGATCTTCTCTTAGAGAGCAAAGCAAAGAAAATCGAATAGACAGATCACATCGGAAATATCAAGACAAAGAAAGAACTGAAAATGGTATGGCCTATTAGTTGGTCAATCATGGATGCCATTGGAAAACCTAATACAATATAAGCAACTAATGTAAATGTTGGTATACTCTGCTTTGGCCTGCCTTTTAAATTCCACTTACAGTGTATTTTTTTGGATAATTGGAAAAACAAATTTCAGTGGTGCTTCTTGTTTCTTTAACATTTGTTTCAAACATTAGTTCTTGAGTAGAAGAGTCCCTCTTCAAAGGCCAACTTGATCTACTGAGTTTTGCATCTAAATCCTCATAATCTATTTATGATAATCCATTTTTCCATAAAAAATACCTGATGTCACAATTGACACCTGATAGGTAGGGCCATATAAGCTTTGAAAAGACTACTTGGTAATTGTATCAAATGTGAATGATAAATGATTTTGTTGGCCATCAACTTTTACTGTACAAAATTCATAGCTACCATAGTGCCTTTGTCATGCTATTACTGTTGCCCTCAGTGCAAAAGTTTGTCTTTTTAAAAAAGTATATGAGATAGGTATCCATAACTTTCAGTTAACAGGTACATCATTTTGTTAAACCTGCCCATCAACACTGAATCAGAATGTTGATTGTGCAAGATTTTAATGTATAAGCATGTTCTCTCCCCCCCATCCTACTTAAAATAGATTAGTATAGTATAGTTGTTCAAAACTTAGTTGACCAAAAATATCTTTACTAGCTGTCTTGTAACTACCAGAAAAACATGAGGGTTTTTTTGTTACTGATACTGGTGTCAGCTTGCAGAAGGGGAAGGAATAGACTTCTGTTGTTTACTTCTTAATGACTTGAAACTGAAACAGGCATTTTTACTAACAAAAAAATGAGGCTATCTAGTCTCATGGATTAATTCTGGACATATTGCAATTGTGAATAGTATAGGTGCACCGATACATCAGTCCCATATCAGATTGGCACCAATACAAGGAAAATTGACTGTTTTGACAATCAGATTTTTCTGGCTGTTGTGGCTGATAAATGTACCATACACGCATGCAGGTGCAGCGCAGCATGCAGGCGTCCAGGAGTGCAGCCTGGCTGTGTGGATAGCAGCTGGGTCCAGCTGGTAAGTCTGTTGGGGGGGAAGGGGGGACAGATTGAGGCCCCTGTGGTGAGGGAGGGAGTGGGGCAGGCACTGCGCAGCCAGAACTGGGGGTGGGAGGGGCAGGTGCTGCACAGCCAGGGTGTGCAATGGAGCCGTGAGCAACTTGTTCAGGGTGGGGGGGCTCCTGCTGCTGCGCACACCCCAGAAGGGCATGTGGGGGAGAGGATGCCCCTGGATCTTTGTGCTGGGTGAGGGTAGGCTGCTGCTGCAGGCTGGGGTCAGGGGATGTGCTGAGCTCTTCCTAGCAGAGGGCTGGACCAGGCTGTGGTGCTGGGAGGGAGGGTGGGTAGGAGGGCTGTGGTGAATTTTGGGGTGGCTGCAGCTCATCCTCCCCTCCCAATGCTGCTGCTGCCTGCCCTAGGACAGCCTGGCCTAACCCCTGCCCCCTCCCCCCCCCCCCCCGGTCATTCCCACCACCTCAGGAGGAGCCCAGCAAAGCCCCAGCCCACAGTGGCAGTGTGCCCCCGCCCCAGCACACATCTGGGGGGACACATTTCCCCCCTATGTCCTCCCGGGTTGTGTGCAGCGGTGAGAGCTATGCACGCTGGACAAGCCCCATTCCCTCCCTCACTGCGGGGCCTCAGTTTACCTCCTCGCATGCCCCTTCCCCCACAACAGACTTACTGGCAGGGTGCTGTTCTGCAAGCTGCCCAGCTGCATATCAGCTATCAGATCAGTATTGGTTATCATGGCTCGTTAAAAACCGACCATCGGTATTAGCCCAAAAAATCTCTATCAGTGCACCGCTAATGAACAGTGAATTGTTAGCCTTTGTTTCTTAGCCTTTGTCTCATCTTATAGTTCTTTCTTAGGTAGCTTTTGTATGCTATTTTAAAAATTTAAAACTTTTCTGTTTCTCACTGAGGTTTAATTTTCTTGTTAATTCTGTTAGTTGTCCAGTTATCCATAGTTATCCAGAAAAAAATAACAAGGTAATAATATGGTTATGGGAAGTTTGTCTCAATTATTTCCTTGTTTTTAGTGTTTTGTGCAATTTAATACTACTTACACTGTTTCTCCAAAGTTTCTGTGTTTTGTCTATGACATCCTGGAATGTTAATGACATTTGTAGTTAACCAAGGTGACTTTTTAACAGTTCCTAATTTTCTTATTGAGAAAATAGTAGAAGGTGTAGTGTGATTGAAACACTTCTGAGGAAGAAGGAAAAGACAGGTTTTGGGATCTGTTTGATCACATGAACCCTTTTAGGCATCACTAACTCAACTCAACTGTGTCAAGTGGCCTGGCTGTTTTTGTTAGCGAGAGTGTTTTCATGTGGACTTCAGAGGACTTTCAACGAGTCAACTATGGATAAAAAGCCTCTCAGCTTTTATTGTGGTGTAGCAAATGCTATTCCATCATCATATGCATTCTTTGTTGGGTTAAACAGATTTCATCTAGTTCCAAAAATGAATGAGGCTATTCTGAAATTTACAATTTAGCCAAAAAATAAAGGTGGGGTTTAAAAAATAATATTGGTGTAATCTCCCTATGTAGTATCTAAATTAAGGGGATTCTCATAATATTTCGACATGTGGGATTAGACAATACTCTTGGCTTTTGGTACCTCCCCATAGTTTAGATTAATTGCCTTTTTCTTTAAGAAATCTAAAAATGGAAAAAACTGACATATCTGAGTTTTTTTAAGTATTGATAACACTGACAAGTGCATGGAATAACATGTTAACATAACTAAATACAATATTTTATTTTTTCAGATGACTTCCTTTTTTTCCTTTGCAAACTTTGTCAGTTCCAGTTGATAATGTTAATTTATAAAGTTTTAAATTGTTCTCAGATTATGTGGTTCTTCTGTCATTTGTGATTAGCTCAGCATCTTCATTGACACCTGAATAATAGGCAGGATTGGCACCAGCACCTAACTCTTGGACGATGAAGGGGGAAGTGTATAAAGGAAGGGAGTGAGGTGTGCTGTTTGGAGGAGGGGGTAAACAAAGATGCAGTTCTGGTTTGTACTTGCCACGTGCCCTTTCATGTGTGAAAGAACCTCTGCCTTAGGTAGTAAATATTGATGAATCTTGTGGTTTATAAGGTTCTTGTCAGTAAGTGAAATGTATGTGGTTAATTAGGGACAGCTGCTGAAGGAGCTAATCTTAAGTTTCTTCTTCTTGCACCTTTCCAAAATAAGCAGAGATGTTTTGGTGGTACAAGAAGGGCAGGGTAGGACATATGGTTCAGGCAGTGTTAGGGCAGAGCTAACAGTTTTGTTCGTTAGAACACAGCCTTGCCTGGCAATAACTTGTTCCACTGACGGTTCCAGTTTGAAGAACCAAGCTGGTTATAAGGCTGTACATTTGTGGCACATTATTGAATTAAGGGTGGTGTGTATTATGCATTGGAAAAATGACTAATGATATGTAAGATATGGCTGCTAGGGGAGTGACATGGGTTTAATAATTTATTTTCTGAACTCCATGGCTTTACATTAGGGTTGAAATAATATGACATACGTAACAGCGTGATGTCAGAGAGGGATTCATTATGTGAATGTGTTTTCTAGCATGTTTTGATCTAGTAATCAAATAAAGTCACTTATATGTTTGTAATAGTGGTAATAAAATTAAGGGGTTAAACAGATTTTATAGTGTTTTTCTCTTTATCCAACATAAATTGCATCACCTTCAATATAATATATAAATGATATTACTTTATTATACCATTGCATATTGTCTCAGAGCACTCAGGTGCATGGCTCCTAAGAAGAGAGAAAACTGCTAGGGAAAGAGCCCTAGCAGTGAGTGACAAGCCCAGCTGTGGGTTGCCAGGGCAACCAGAGGAGGTCAGCTGGCCAAAAGGGACAGGGCCAGGCTCCCATATAAAGCCCAGGGGCTGAGGCCAGGCTGGCAGTTCCCTGCCAACAGCCAAGGGGGAAGGAACTCTCTCTCAGGGAAGAGAGAAGCCTGACTGAAGGAGCAGCGTCTGACACAGCTGAGGAATGGAGTATTCCCCAGTAGGCTGGAATGTTGTTATAGCCAAAGGCAGCTTCCATTTAAGTTATAGCTGAGGGGCTTGTGTTTTGTTTGCTGTTTGTTACCAGTGGTTTGGGTGAGGCTAATAGGCGTTGGAGGCGGCCTCACAGGGGACCCACAGCAGCGTGGGGACCCCAGCACCAGCGAGGGTGCAGCATTCGGGGTGCACTGACCCCAGCCCCAGAAAGGGGGCAGTTGAGAGGCCCCAGAGAGTGGGGCGTTGATGAGAAGCCCCAGTGCGGGTGTGGTGAGCCCCAGAGAGGGGGTGGCACTTTGAGAAGCCCCAGAGAGAGGGAGCAGCGTTTTGGAGAAGCCCCAGAGAGAGGGCACCAAGTGAAACAGGGCCATGGAGAGCGCCAGAGAGGGTGCAGATCGAAAGAGGCAGGGCCTGGAGAGGACAAGGGGGCCAAATTATAAACAAGACCCAGACTGAACAACCTCAGTTCCAGCTGCGAGGCTTGGGGCGTGGTAAAGGAGTAGTTGGAGCCATGCATAGCCCATAAGGCTAGGGTGCCCCAAAACACTCACTATAGAACGGGGCCCACAAAGGGGTTCAGGAGCCCATGGGGCTCGGAGCACATCTAAACTGTCCAAGAAGACTTGAAGGCAGCTCCCTAATATCACCAAAGACACCAGAGACATGGCAGGTGAGAATTTGTGGGTGCCCTTGAGCCAACTTGGCACCGGAAGGGGTCCCTGAGGAGATCATGGCCCTCCTGCAGGACCCCATGCCTTGACACACATGATTATCTGCAATGTCATTCTGTTGTTTTTGTTGTTAATGGTTGCTTTCGGTCAGTTCCACACCCCCCATCATATTTTTCTATACATTAAGCAAATGTATAGAAAAATCATAGGTCTTCCAGAAAAATACAAGGCATAATAAGTGATGAAGACAAGTCCTGCTGAAGCTTTTGGCCTTGCTGGCCAGATGGGTGAGGCACAGCAAATCTATGTGCCAGATTGAGCCCTATAGGCCCGGATCGGGCTACACAGGGCCTTGCCTGGTCCTCGCATGTGAGGATTGGGTCCTTGAGCACGGTGCTTTATCATAGATTTCATAGACATTAGGGCTGGAAGGGACCTTGGAAGATCATCGAGTCCAGGTCTCCGCCAGAAGGACAGGAAGTCAGCTGGGGTCATAGGATCCTAGCAAGATAAGCATCCAATTTTTTTTTGAAGGTGTTTAATGTAGGTGCTTGAACCAGCTCCAGTGGCAGACTATTCCAGACCTTGGAGGCTCAGACATTAAAGAAATTCTTCCTTATGTCCAGCCTGAAACGGTCTTGCAGTAGTTTATAACAGTTCAACCTCATCATCCCTTGGGGCACTCTGGTGAACAAATGTTCCCTCAGGTACTGGTGGTCACCCCTTATATGCTTATTGGTGGCCATCAGATCACCCCTGAGCCTGTGCTTTTTCAGTCTAAAGAGCCCCATAGCTCTCAGCCTGTTGTCGTAAGGTCTCTTTTCCTGACCTCTGATCATGTACATGGCTCTCCTCTGCACTCTCTCAAGCTTCTCCTCATCCTTTTTGAATTGTGGGACCCAAAACTGGACACAGTACTCCAGCTACGGCTTCACCAAGGCTGCGTACAACGGGAGAGTGACGTCTTGGGATTTACTTGAGAAGCATCTATGGATGTAAGCCAGTGTTTTGGTCGCTTTACTAGCCGCAGCATCACATTGAAGGCTTGTGTTCATCTTGTGGTCAATGATGACCCCCAAGTCTCTTTCTTCTGTAGTGCTAGCCAGTGTAGCACTGCCGAACCTATAAGGATACTGCAGGTTGTTCCTCCCAAGGTGGAGAACCTTGCATTATTCAGTGTTAAACACCATCAGGTTCTCTTCTGCCCATTTGCTGAGCCTGTCCAGGTCAGTCTGGATCATCCTTCTCTTCAGGTGTGGATGCTTTGCCCCAAAGTTTGGTGTCATTGGCAAACTTGGCCAGTTCGCTTCTGACTCCAGTGTCCGCATCATTAATGAAGATGTTGAACAATATGGGTCCAAGGACAGAGCCGTGGGAGACCCCACTGGTCACAGGGCACCATGACAATCGACTTCCATCAGTTACCACCCTTTGGGTCTGACCATGGAGCCAATTCCCCAGCCGGCAGATTGTGGTGGACCTAAGGCCACAATTGGCCAGTTTTGCCAAGAAGTAATCATGGGGTACCAGATCAAAGGGTTTTTTGAAGTCAAGATATATGACATCAATCTCTTCTCCCTTGTCCAGGTGATTGGTTACCCTGAGCAATGGGATTAGTCTCTTGGGTCCAACACTGTCCTCTCCCACCAGGATTGGGCCCTGGGGCCCACTGCTGCTCCCTCCTACCTCCTGTGTTGGGACTGGGCCCTGAGCCTCAGCACTGCTCCCTCCTACCCCCATGTGCAGGAATCGGCTCCTGGATCTTGATGCCAACCCCTTCCACTCCTGTGTCGTGCTTCTGCTCAGCCCCAAGTGCTGGGATCAGGTGATTGATCCAGCATGTAGAGCCTGGGTGTCCTTACAGGTCTGGAAATTTGGCAGCAGCAGAGTGGTGAACGTTTTCCACTTGTCTGGGAAGTATGGGAAAGCATTAATTCAGTTACATTATTGTTGATAAATAATGACAAGTGATCCCAACTATAAAACAAATTTTATATCATAAAGTTCTCTGTGCTGGGGAAGTACAAATTCATGGTTAGGGCACTTGCCTACAGCTCAGAGGGCAATTCGGGTTATGCCATAGACTTCCTTTGTAACTCAAAAGAAATTTGCTTCATAGAATCATAAAAATTAGTGTTGGAAGGGACCTTAGGAATTCAGCTAGTCACAACTCTAGCCATCCCCAATTCTGCTCAAAGCCAGGCCATCCCCAATTATGTCATCCCAGCCAAGGCTTTGTCTAGCTGGATCTTAAAAAACTTCAAGGATGAAGATTCCACAGCCTGTCTGGGTAACCTGTTCCAGTGCTTTACTACCTTCCTTGTGAGAGAGTTTTTCCTAATATTTAACCTAAACTTCCCTTGCTGCAACTTGAGACCATTCACTGCTCCTTATTCTGTCATCTGCCAAAAGGTGCATCATATCCACTGGTCTGTCCGCATCCACAAAGCCAGTCATTTTGTCATAGAAGGCAATTAGATTGGTAATGCATAACTTGCACTTGATGACTCCGTGCTGGCTGTTCCTGATCATTTCTTCTCCAAGTGCTAAGAAATGAATTCTTTGAGGATCTGCTCCATTATTTTTCCTGGGACTGAGATGAGGTTGATTGGTCTGTAGTTCCATGGATCCTCCTTCTTTCTTTTCTTAAAGATGGGCATTATTTTTGCCCTTTATCCAGTTGTCCGGGACCTCCCCTAATGGCCATGAGTTTTCAAAGATAATATCCAGTGGCTCTGCAGTTGCATCAGCCAACTCCCTCAGCACTCTCAGATGCATTGCATCTGACCCCATGGACTTGTATACGTCCAGCTTTTTCTAAATAGTCCCTAACCTGTTCTTTCATAACTAAGGGCTTCTCCCCAAACTGGGCTGTTTGGTGCAGTAGTCTGGGAGTTGATCTTGCCTGTGAAGATTGAGGTAAAAAAGGCATTGAGTACTTCAGCCTTTTTTGCATCCTTTATCATTTGGTTGCCTCCCCCATTCCATAAGGGATCCACACTTTCCTTAACCTTCCTCTTGTTGCTAATATAGTTACAGAAACTCTTCTTGTTACCATTCACATCCCTTGCTAACTGCAACTCCATTTATGATTTGGCCTTCCTGACTTCATGCCTGCATGCCTGAAGAATATTCTTATACTCCTCTTTAGTCATCTGTCCAAACTTCTACTTCTTTTAATCTTCCTTTTTGTGTTTGGACTCACTGAAGAGTTCTCTGCTAAGCCAAACTGGTCTTCTGCCATATTTGCTAAGTCTTCCTGCACATCGGGTTTGTTCCTGCCCCATCAGTAAGGATTCTTTAAAGTACAGCCAACTCTCTTGGCCTCCTTTCTCTCTGACTGGCGTCCCATGGGATCCTGCCATCTGTCCTCTGAGGAGTAAGAGTGCGTTTTTCTGAAGTCCAGGGTCCGTATTCTGCTGCTCTCTTCCTTCTTTTTCTCAGGATCCTGAACTCAATCATCCCGTGGTTGTTCCTGCCCAAGTTGCCATCCACTACTACATTCCCCCCCAATTCCTTCTTGTTTGTGAGCAGCAGGTTGAAAAGAGCACAATTCTAACTGGCGTCTCCAACACTTGCACCAGGAAGTTGACCCCAGCACTCTCCAGAAACTTCCTGGGTTGCCCGTGCACTGCTGTACTGCCCTCCCAGCATATCAGGGTGATTGAAGTCCCCTGTGAGAATCGTGGCCTGTGATCAGGAAACTTTCGCTATATGTCTGAAGACTGTTTCATCCACCTCATCCTCCCTGTCTGGTGGTCTACAGCAGGTACCTACCATGATGTCACTCTTGTTGCTCTTCCCCTCCAACCTTAATCCAGAGACTTTTAGCAGGTCTATCCAGTTTTGTATTCTGAGCAATAGTACACTTCTTTTACATAAAGCACAACTCCTCTTTCTCTTCTCCCCTGCCTGTCTTTCCTGAACAGGTTTATACCCATCTATGGCAGGGCTCCAGTCCTGCAAGCTATCCCCCATCTTTGTTATTCTAATCACCTCATAGTTCTGTGACTGTGCAAGGAATTCCTGTTTATTTCTCAGGCTCTGTGCATTTGTGTACAGACACATGAGGTAACTAGCCAAGTGGCCTACTTTCTCAGGAAAAATTGTTTCCCCCTTCTGCTTTTGCTTCCTCCAGGTTACCCTCTTCCTCACTTACGTCAGGGCTTTGATCTCTATTCCCCCATGAACCTAATTGAAAGCCCTCTTTAACAAGTTAGCAAGCCAGTCTGCAAAGATGCTTTTCCTCTCTTCATCAGGTAAATCCCAATACCATCTCTTCCTCTCATGCTTCATCTCACTATGCCTCAATTCTTTATTCATTCTATCTGGTAACATTTATTCTTCTGTCTCTCTGCCCTGTTTTGTATGTGTAGATCAGTGATGCTTAACCAAGCTGCCATGGCTTCCTAGAATGCCTTGAAATTCTTAGAGTGCTGCAATGTTCCATTCAGTGTTAGCACTGTTAGGTATGTAAACCTGAATTACAAGATAACCCAGAGATTTCATATAGGATTTCATAGTAGTGAAAGATGATCCTTGCACAGAAGAGGTTACAGTCTGTCTACTTTAGTGGTTCTGAACCTTGTTAGACTCAAAGCATCCCTTGGAAAATATCAGCTCTTACCTTTCATTTGTTTTCTGACTACAGGAAAATGCTAGAGTAATACCTTTGTTTCAGAGACCTCGAAAAGACTGCCATACGTCTGAGTATTTTTAACAGTATGAATTCCTACCTGAAATCTCTTGAACTTTATCTTTGAATCACATGTTGGTGTTTCCAAACCCTTGTTGCATCATGATTGAGAATCACTGTGTTACTCCAATATAAATAGTACTACTGTTAATTAACATTTTTAACATCAGCAGCAGTGGAAATACTTTAGCTTGTTATCACTGGGAATTCTACCAAGCAACAAAAAATAATTTCTTTTAGCAACTGGGCTGCTCACCATTGAATGTAGTAAAACAGATTTAAAGAAAAAGCTGTGATACAGAATGAAAGTCTGCAATTTTTTAATCTCATTTCAGTTGTTAAAGACCAAAAGAAGAGCAAAGAGAAGAAATCCAAAGATTGTATTATTTCGAAGTCAAAGAAAAAGAAGAAAAAGAAATCTAAGTCTGGTAAAAACGTTTTTCATAGGATGAGGCTTTATTTTTTAAGTTTTCCAATTTTTGTCTCAAATGCTGAACTCATGACCAGTTCATAGTATGTAGAAGAAATTGTGTTCTGTTTTAATCACTACCAATTATAACCAGTTAAGGGTTAATTATAACCAATTAAGGGTGAATGGCATGACAGCTAATATTGACCATCTGGTTGGGGGGGGCGCAGAGTGGGAAGCTCATAAATGCATGAATACCTTTTTTCTGGTACAAAAAAGAGTCGTCTGTCTTTGGGACTGCTTTCTATTATAATGCCGTATAATACCGTATATGCTTCACTTATGTGAAGTAAAATTTATTCAATTAAATAGAAATTCAGCCTTTTTCATGAAGGACAGAAAACTTTTTCAAAATAAATTTCTTCTCAACCATGCCAGTAAAACTGTCATGTGCCATTTTGATTCTTTGAGCCTTATTAGTCGGTTTTATTGCCTGTGATCTGAAATTGGTATGTCTCTGAAATCCTTGTTGTTGGCTAGGTATCCAACACCAGAGCCTTTGTCAGCAAACCACAAACTGGAATCTCAGCTGTGGGATCTCATCTCTACCTAAGGAATCATATTCATTCTATAATCCAGTACCCTGCCTTAGCAGTCAGTGATCACAATCATTTCCTTTCAGATTTCCTATTACCTTGATGTTTGCAACCATTTCTCCCTTGTGATAGACAGCCCACGTGTATCCTCAATTCTGTGAAACAAAGTTGTCATTTATACATAGCTGTCTGGTAATCCCTCCTTTAAGGGCTTTTACTGGCTGCCAGTTGGGACTAGGAAATAATTTTTCCCCCTTTTTGAGTGTTACCGGTTGTTTACCTTCTTTTTAACCTTCTTCCCATCCTCCCCCAAGAATGTTTCTGCTGGTACTTAGAAAATGCAACATTCCTTGGTCATGGCTGTCACCAAAATTGGGGTTGGGAAGGAATAAGTTTGATTGACATGGACTGTGAAAGCTTTTGCTTTCCTATGTAGTGTTGGTCATGATCTTCTTCCTAGGATCTTCAAAGAATATTTTAACCAATTACTTCACTGTCATTGCAGTATCAGGGTATTTATAGTTTGCTTGTCTTCTCTGCTTTACCTTTGGCAAGTTGAAGACTGGTGATGGTGTGCATCGTAATTATGTGTAAAGGTTTAACATGGTATGTTTTGGGATTCTTTCGGTAAATGTTTGCGTGAATGCAACTATTTGATAGACTCTTGCCCTTAAAGCCCTTCCAGTTTGTGAGCTAGTGCCCGTCCTGGGTATCCGGTAATCAGCTAACGCCCCCCAACTCGGGAGCCTGCCATGACTTGATCTAAACGAGATTTGTGAGGGGGGGGAGTAATAGTTGTTAGATCCCGGTACCCCAATAATAACCGTGTGGGTCAGATCTTCAGTGTAGGTACTTTATTAAAGTAAATCAGGCTTTTTCTCCCTTCCTTGTACTGGGATTGCTCTGTCTTGCTGCAGTTCCCACAGTCTGCCTTCTTGGAGTGACCTAGGGTTACTGGCTTGCTTGATAACATCATAACCCATCCTCAACAAGGCTAAATTAACGCCTGTTGGCTGCTGGCACAGTGATTCCTCTTCCAGAGCTGCAGTTTGTGCTGGCTTCTAAGACCGGCTTAGTCAGTTTCCTCTCCAGCAATAATCAGCCGTTAACAAGTCAATTAACAGCAGATAGATGCTAATCCCTGGATTCCCCCTCCAGCTCTGGTTTGTGCCTGGCTTCTAAAGCCCGGCTTTGTCAATTTCGCTTTTTTCTCTTTCTTTCACTTTCCTCAGTCTCTGTTTCCCCTTTTTCTCTGAGGAGAGCCTGGGGTTACTGGGCTCTGTCAGGGCTTGTCTGCCCTTTTCTCTCTGTCTCTTTTCTCTTTTTCCTCCCCTCGCTTGGGGAATTCCCATGCTAAACCCCTCGGATCCACGTTGGTTCCCATGCCGCCACTCTGGATAACTCACCCCTGAGGCTGTCTTCTATCACAGCAGGATGCGAGCAGGGGAAGGGTGTCTCAATTCCTCTCAAAGGCTCCTATCCATCTTGGAGTGTCTCTCCTAGTTCCTTTCCGTGAATGCATGCCCAAAGGCACCCTTGGTAAGTTTCCTCCCCTTTTTATTACACCTTACTGGCTTTGTATTGGCTGCCTGGGGCTACCCAGCAACTTCCTGGCTGTCTTAGTTCCCAGCAGCTGTTACCTCTCTTCTAGTAACCGTGTGGCAGCTGCGGCACTGTTACACAGTTATCTGCTTATGTGTATACATATTAAGAACTTGCTGGGCATTTTGTTTTGCTGTCATATTCTTTCAGCAGATACCAGTGAAATATAATCCACCATTATTATATCTACCTTATAACTTATAAATATTGTTATTACTTAAATCATATCTCATCTACGTTGTCTGCCTGATGAAGTAGTTTGTAGTAGACCACTACTATATTACTGCTGTTCTTCTTAGCCTTTACCCTTCTCAACTCTTGTAAGATATGGTCAACATGTTCTTAACTTTTGGATGTGGGATGAAGCATAAATGTTTTTGACACAGCACAGTGGACATACCTTTTCCCCAACTCTGTCTCTTTTGAGAAAAAAGTCCTTTTCAATGTTGAAACTCCAAGCAGGATTTTATCCCACCAAGTTTCTATTAAATAATATTAAGTATAACTGTTAACTACTGTCAATTAATATTTTTCTTTACATGCTATAACTTCCAATTCATTCTGTTTTTCCCCATACTCCTTATATTTGTGTAGATATGTAGAAGTTACTCTGAAGTTCATTCTGCTATTTTTTCCTCATTCTGCTGTATTGTTGTTTCTTACTGCTTCTTCAGAATTCTGCCTCTTCTCCCAGTTTACATCACTTGATCTTAATCACACCATGACCCCTAATCTTTCTGTCTTTCTTCATAGGGCTTAGTGCAAAGCCCTCTATCAGATTAGCCAGACAGTGCCTGAAGATGCCCTTTATAGTTACTATCAGGAGGATCCCTTACTTGGATAGCAGTCCTCTTTTCTTGAACTCATTGTGAAAGAATCCAGAGCCATCCTGTTGACACTACCTCCTCAGCCACACATGTATTTCTGTGATGTAGCAGTCTCTGCCTGGGCCTTTACCTTCAGTGGGGAAGATTGATGAGAACATGGTGCCAGGGGTGGGCATTTATTTGGGCTGGAGGGCCACTTAATGAGTTTTTTGGTGAACTGTTGAGGGCCACACATACAAACATGCATGTGTGCACGCATATATACACACACACTTCCCACAGCTGGGCTGGGCCTGGTGCTGGAGTGAGATTATAAACCTGTCCAGGGCTGTAGCACACACAGGACTGTCCTCTGTCCTCCTCTCTTTGAAGCCAGAACCTGCTACATATGTCTGCAGCTGGGGGAACTGAATATGAAGTCTGGCTGCAGGCTGTGCTGTCTTGTTCCACTCCACCATCGGGGCTCCTGGTGAATGCTTGCACCATCCCCCACCCCCTGACCCAACACCTACCAAGAGCTCTGATGGTGGGGTGGGACAGGACAACACAGAGTCCCATGGTCAGGCTTCACTCCCGAGCAGAAGCTGGCTTCTATTCGCACTGCATGAGATGCTGGGTGGAAGTAGCCCATTCTATTTAGTTTGTTTGCCTTCTGTTTAGTTACATTGTCTACCTTGCCTCATTTTCCTTTTGCTGTCCACTTGTCACCCAGTTCCTCAAAAGCCTTTCTTTATGCTTATCTGACTTTCAGAGAGCCTGTTCCTATATACAGTCTCAACGTTAGTCCTCTTAAGACTTGTGCACGCCTTGTTTTGAGCCACTTTAAGAGTGCTAGTTACTTTGTATCTCTAAGTCTGGTCTTCTAGTTGTAGCCACTTTTTCTTAGAGAAAGAGTAGGTTGCAGGCACTCATGGCTGACCTTTACAATTTTCATAATGACAAGGTGGATCTGAAACGTCACAGAAGTTCGTCCCTACTTCACCTCGGTAATGAAGTAGATGGTGAATTTTACTTCAGTTTATCTTTCAGAAAACTCATTTCCTCTAGCCTAGTATTCCATTAATTGAAATCATTGAATGCTCAATTCCTGTCTGTTCAGCATTTGGGACAGTCACAGGACTAATGTTCCTTTCCACATTTCCATTGCTTTATTTTTTTTTAATATAAAACTAGCAAATTGCCCGTAAAAAGTGAGGGGGGGGCTCAAAGCCCTGCATCCTGCCCCCTTCTCCTCCCCGCCTCAGGCCGAGGTCAAGGCTACTCCCCGCCTCCCCCCTGCCACATCGGGCCAGGGCTGTTCCCCCACTCCCCATCGCCGCCAGGGTCTGGACTGCTCCACTCCCTGCTGCTTTGGGCTGGGGCCACTCCCCGCCTCCCTGCAGCTTTTTTGTGTTAGGACTGCTCTGCCCTGCCGTTTTGGGCCAGAACTGGGGCCACCAGGTCCCATGACCATGATGGTGGCAGCGGTCACAGCGGTGGTGGTTGCAGCAACAGTCAAAGCCACGGTGGCAGTTGTAGCAGGGTGCAGCCACCAGTAAATGCCCTCCCTTCCTCCCCTTCTCCCTGATGCCTCCCCCTCCCTGCTGGCTTTGTGTTGTGGAGGGAGCCACAAACCCACCCCCTGCACACTGTCCCCCACAAACCCCATAACCATCCACACATACCCACCCACATGCTCCCCCACCCCACATACACATCCCCCATACCTATCCATCCATGCGCACCCACACCCTCCCTCACATATCCACAAACCTATACCCACCCATCCACACCCTCCCACAATATACAAGAATAAGACTTAATTTTAAGCTATTATACTATCACCCCTATGTACACTACACAAACACATGTAAATCGGGACAAAAATCTTCTTTGAAATGCCATTAGTTAATGTTGTAGTACACATTTGATTTTTTTTTGATTTTTAGAATATAATTTGGTATTTTTCTGGTTCTGATATGGCAAACCCCCTTGCTAAAGGGACTACTTCCGGAAGCAAGGGAAGGGGCTTCTGGTGGCAAAGGTCATGGGGTAAAGGGCAGGACTTCTGTTCCCAAGATGGCGACTGGGGGGTGGGCACCTGTCAAGGGGCAGGGTTACCCTTGTGGCCCTTGATGGCTTGCCGAAACTTGGTAAGTAGCCCTCCACCCAAAATAATTGCCCATCCCTGGTATAAACTCAATCTTAGTTTAAAGTTTGTAGTTTGGAGCTGTGTTTGTCAAAAATGGATCAGTTTTTATGTTGCCTTGGTCCTGGCCCAATATTTGCACATCATGTGATTAAAAAAAAAAAAGATTTTAAGAAGGCATGCATTAATCAAAAGGGTAACAAAAGAGAAATAACTTTAGCCTCATGTGTTTGTTACTGACCTTCCATCTTCCTTCTGAAAACTTTGGAGTCCTGCTAAAAATGGACAGGAATTGTTAAAGGGAGAATATGAGACACTGAACTGGGCAGGCATTTGCAGGCTTCATTGTCAGCTACATCTCCATAGCTGTGGGCCAGTGGAGTCAGTATATTTAAGGGGAAAGATTAGCAACCTTTTTCTGTGCATCAGACAGCACTTTGTATATATTATGTTTCCCTTTTAAGTTGTTCTCTTGTCAGTTGCACTCCTGTTTTACAAGTTATTCTGTCCTCTTAGGGTAAATTTATTCTGTCTTGCTATAAGCTTCCCTGAGTCTTGCTTGGGAAGGGCAGCATATGACTGACTGAATGAAGGATTGAACACAGCAATTTTCACTTTGTCCTATGTAGGAAGTGTTGTTTTTTTCCCATAGGTCTTTCATGCAGTAATAGTATAGCGAAAAACATTATTCTGAATTAAATAAACGGTAGGCTCCACTTAAATATGAGTCCTGAAATTAGTTCTAACTCCTTTTAAACAAACAATTATAGTATATTACCCAGTGTCCTTTTAACTTTAAATTATTAGAATTCATGCAACAACATTTTATTATCTCTTTCACATAACTCAGGCAAAAATTAAAAAGCTATTAATTTATACATGCTTATTTCTTTCAGCCATCATTCTTTCACTTCAGAGAACCAGGAGATAGGGTTAGAGCAGTGACTCAACCTTTTTAGACTCAAGTCAACCATTCAAAAATTTTTAAAATTTAGTGGCACCATATTAAAGGCTAAAATGTATTGCACATATTATAATTCTATTATTCATATATTAGTAGTTGATTAGGTCATTATAATTGTATTGTATTCACCCCATTATCACCACTGTTGCAGCCAGGTAAAACTGCTGTGCACCTCCTGCAGAGCCATATCTGAAAGCAGCTGTGGCAGGAGCTTGTGCTCTTGTTGCATCCCTTCCCAGCCCAGCCCTGCAGTGTTGCTCAGAGACAGAGGCACACCAGGCAGATGGAACTGTCCCATGCAACTCTCTCCAGGAGGTATGTCAGAGCCAGAGTGACAGTTGGCTGCAGCAGGAAGGCATGCAGACATGCTGCTGCTTCTTGGGCTCTTTCTGGTTCAGCACCATAGTACCTCCTGAAAATTGAGGTATGAGGCACAGTTCTTCCTGGTGTCAGTGTATCTTATCTCCAACCTGCTGTCACCATGGGGTGAAACTGCTTCACTCACCTCTGTTTTCAGGAGACAAGCCAAAGTTGAACTGGGAACAGCTGCAGCAGGAAGGCGTATTACACCATGCAGGCCAGCGTGCCTTTCTGTTGCAGACACTTGTCAGTTGGGCTGTAGCTTGCCTCCTGAAAATGAAGGTGCATGGAGCAATTTCACCCTGTGGTGGGTGCAGCAGTGCCAGCATTGTGGTGCCCTTTGCAGGTTTTTGTAGCTCCATGTTTGGGAACCCCTGTGTTAGTTCCCAAATACCATCACTTGAATCATGTAGAGAGGTTATTAAAAATTGAGACAAGGAATAGTTGTCTTCAGGCATGTGAACAGTACTCCCAAATAATTTGGCATAGTGAGAAAAGGACTGTATCAAAAATCAAATGATAATGATTTCCCTGGTACTGATGCTTTTATAATTTTACAGAATACTTTGGCAGTGAAGAAAACATTGACATTTCCCAGGAGCCTTCTCCCCCAAAATCTGTCAACATGACAAGATACAATTCTTCAAATAAATCATATACCCAGCTAAGTACACCACCTCTACATGACTCTGATTGTGGGCATCATAAAGAGAAATTGAAAGTAAATGGTAAGATGGCTGTCGTTTGTGGATTTCATTTTATATGCAAGTGCAGTTAATGTGAGTAAAAGAAACCTTCTTGCTTGATTTCTCATAAATGTCCAGCTGCTGTTATAGGGAATGTCATCTGAATTGCATAGTATGGAAAACATTCCCAGGTGATGAAATCTTACATTAAGAGGCGCCAGGTGAAGTCTTGCTGCTAAGAAGTGGCTATTTTGCTAGCTGTTGTTGTAAATGAGGGACAACTGTATTGCATTCATTAATGAAGTGGAACATTAGTGCCTTTGCCAGTTTTCCATAGATTTCAGGTTTGGCTTCATAGTTGATAAGTTTCTACAGGTAGAACAGAAATTTGAGAATAGAGGACTCTCTGGTCTAGCAAGTAAAGGTATAAACATTGACTCTAGGTTAGAGCTAGACAAAAGCTCAGAATATAAATCATGGAACATTTGGGTTGGAAGGGACCTCAGGAGGTCAACTAGTCCATCCCCCTGCTCAAAGAGGACCATTCCCAAATAGATCATCCCTGCCAGGGCTTTGACTAGCCAGGTCTTAAAAGCCTCCAAGGATGGAGAGTCTTTCAAGAGGAGGTTAGATGAGCATCTAGTTGGGGTCATCTAGACCCAGCACACTTTCCTGTCTATGCAGGGGGTCGGACTTGATGATCCATTGAGGTCCCTTCTGACCCTAACATCTATGAATCTCTGAATCAACCTCTCTGGGTAACCTGTTCCAGTGTTTTACTATTCTCCTATAGAGTTTTTCCTTATATCTAACCTAAACTTTCCTTGCTGCAACTTGAGCCTATTGCTCCTTGTTCTGTTATCTGCCATCACTGTGAACAGTCTAGCTCCATCCTCTTTGGAACCACCCTTTGGGTAGTTGAAGGCTGCTATTAATTCCATGCTCAGTTTTCAATTCTGCAGATTCAGTAAGCCCAGTTCCCTCAGCCTCTCCTCAGAAGTCATGTACCACAGCCCCTTATCAAATTCATTGCCCGCTGCTGGACTCTCCAATCTGTCCACATCCTTTCTGTAATGGGGGGTCTGACACTGGAGACAGGATTCGAGATGTTGCCTCACTAGCGCTGAATAGAGGGGAATAATCGCTTCCCTCATGCTACTGGCAATGCTCCTACTAATGCAGCCCAATATGGCATTAACATTCTTTGCAACAAGGGCACACTTGGCTCATGTTTAGCTTTCATAGATTTGTAGGCTGGAAAGCACCTTGGAAGATCGTCGGGTCCAGCTCCCCTGCACCAAGCAGGAAAGACAACTGGGGTCAAGTGACCCCAGCAAGGTGACTCTCCAGTGTCTTCTTGAAGATTTCCAGGGTAGGTTGATTACACCATGTCTGGAGGGAGCTTATTCCACAGTCTGGACACTCTCACTGCAAAGAAATTTTTCCTTATGTGATCCTGAAATAGTCTTCCAGGACTTTGTAACCATTGCTCCTGTTTTTCCCTAAGGGTGCCCTGATGAACAGTTGTTCACCAAGCCCTTGATGTATGTCCCTGATATAGTGGTAAGCTGCTACCAAGTCCCCTCTCAGTCTTCTCTTATTCAGGATGAAGAGTCCCAGGTCCCTCAGCCTTACCTCGTATGGCTTGTTGTGCAAGTCTCTGATCATATGGGTGGCTCTTCTTTGGACTCTCTCAAGCTTTTCCACATCTTTGTTGAAGTGTGGTGCTCAGAACTGGACTCAGTATTCTATCTGTGGTCTCCAATGTTGAGTAGAGCACTTCTTTGGTTTTGCTGGAGATGTATCGATTGATGCATGCCAAAGTATTATTTGCTCTGCTGGCTACAGTGTCACACTGCTGGCTCATGTTCAAACTGTGGTCAGTTTTTTTACTTCCAGTTCTCTTTAATTCTTGGTGCTGGTCAGATTGCTGTTGCCAAGCCTGTAGGTGTGCAGGGGATTTGCCCCAAGTGGAGTACTTTACATTTCTTATTACTGTCCACTGTAACCCCCAGGTCCTTTCCTGCAGAACTGCTGTGTCCAGCCTGTAGCAGTGCATGGGATTGTTCTGTCTTAAGTGCAGGACTTTACACTTGTCCTTATTGAACTTCATTGAGATTTCTTTTGGTCCAGTCCTCCAATATGTTCAGGATTTTTTTTAATCCTAGCCCTACTCTCCGGCATATCTACTATGCCCTCCCTTTAAACATCTAGGGAGATTTTCTTTTTGATTTACTGTAAGTGCTTTGGCTAGTTTCACAGCTCTTTCTGTATTACTGTCAAGGGGTTCATGATGTGTTGCATTCCACTGATATCTGTGGGACTTCATATATACTTAAATTTAAGCACAGCCTAAAGGGCTTTGCTAGGTTTGAGCCAGGAACACACAGCACCATGCTGTAATTTAACTGCCCTAGCCCACAAGTTACATCTAAGAAAGATTTATGGTTCTGGTTGATAAGATGAAGCATATGGTAACAAGTTTCTAAAATATGCTGAAACCTAAGATGGAATCATATAGGACTAAAAAAGTTCCAGCTTAGGTTTCCGTATTAATAGGGAAAGTCCCTAGCCCTTTTCCTCAGTGCTTTCTGCCCAGCTTCTCTCCTGTGCTGTCCTCCAGGCTCACACCCTGTGTGCATTTGTGCATGTGCACATGCACACTCAAAATAGGGTGGATTTGGCAACTATTGAATCTGGATCTGGCTGGGAGTGCTAGTTAGCTGACTGGTGCTCCTAACTGCAAGAGCATACTGGAGCCTGGTAGGGCTCCAGTATATTCCCAAGACCGGAAGTGTCAATTGGTGGACTGCTGCTTCTGAGTTTAGGAACCGTTCCCTGAAGGGCTCCTATGCACCTCTAGGTTAAGGAGTGGTCTGGCCACATTTTCTATTTATGTTGTAGTGGGAACCAGCCGCAAAACTATTTGCGTAATTATTTTGTGGCTTATTCCCTGGTTTATTGCACCATTAATTGCATGACCATATGGCCAGTTACTACTTAAGATGGGCTTAGCTGATTAATTACATCTTAAGTGTAACATCTGCCAGGGGTCTCAGTGCTACTTCACTGTCTCTAGGTAGGTGCCACTTACATGAATTTTAGATACTATTCCAACCTGCATAAGTTCTGCATATTTTTCAAAAGGATCTGCTGTGGCCAGTTATGCACTGCTGCAGCTCCACTGCACCTAGGAAGCCTGGAATTCTGTGCAAGCCTCATTATAACTAACAGAAGGAGAAACTGAGTAGCAGTTTTTGAAAGGTACTGTTCAAGGGTCTTGCCCAAGAAACAGTAGACCAAGGCAGGCCCATGTTGGACCCTCAAATTCTGTTGACGTTGATCCACTTAGAAGCCAAGAGGAGATGATGGAGGAGCAAGGAGAGCAAGACAGTGGGCCTTGCTCTGAGTCTGTGTGATGTGCAGCATTAGAGGGTGGAGCTGGAACCAGAATGCAGGGCACCCTTCCCTTATCAGGTCATAGGAGATACCTTCTGAGAATGCTTAGAAGACCATATCTAGTTGCATTAGGTGGAAATACAATCCAAAAGCTATGAAGCATGAAGAGTAATTTACACCTTTACTTTTAGTTAGCTAACTAGCACTTAGATGCCTAACGATAAAATAGGATTTGGGCCAGTATATACTGAGTGGTCACTCACAAGGCTCAGCATGCATCTCTTATAATGCAACACTTACCTAAAATGGTGTTAAAGGGAGCTAAACCAAGCTTCTGCTTTCCAAGGGGAAATTAGTGCTTCCAATGCTAGTTGTTCAGCACCTTCTGTATTGTCTGCAGACAGCTGGAGAAGGGAGAGGCTGAGGAATGGAAAAAAACATTCTGGGCCCTCTCTTCCTTGTGCACTCAATGCAAAATTGAGCACAAGTCGAGCCAGTAACTCATTAAATAGAAAAATATATACTTTTTAATATTATAGTTTGTCACAATATGTTCGTGTTACTTTTACTTGGACAAACAAAACTCTGTCTTCTTATGTGCAGCTTTAAAATTAAATTAAAACCATTCTGTTTTAAAAAGTCATGCCAGTGCTTTACAAGTCTGTAAGAAGGTGACACCTTGTATCTTTCATTTATTTTACATGCACTAACTTCTGTCACAGTGGTCAAACTATCTTTACTGATTGTAAGTTTCCTTCCTTCCTCTTAGTACAGTGAAACTGTGTAAGATGGAACCTGAAAACTTGCTCAAGCCAGAAAATTTTGAAATCGGAGTAGTAGGGCTGGAAGGGACTACCAGAGGTCCTCTAATCCAACTCCCTACCTAAAACAGGGTAATCCTATCCAAATCCATAATCTAACCTCTTAGTAAAACTACCATCAATCCTGAAACAAGATATTAAACCCTAATCTGCCACAGGTAAAGCAGGGGGACCATACCAGCCAGTGCCATGTTTCTGTTAAAGGTGGCTAATATGCACTCAAGAGACTAGTGGCCTGTGCCTCGTGCTGCAGAGGAAGGCAAAAACCCTCACAGTTCATACCAGTCTGACCATGGGGTAAAATTCCTTCCTGACTTCAAATACAGTGACCAGTCTGAATCTGAGCAGAGGGCCAAGACCCTCTATTCAGGAGCCTCTGAGTTTAAGTCTCAGCAGGAGCCCCTAGCATACTTCAGTTGAAATACCCAGTCTTGGCTGCGGCCAACACCCAGTGCTTCTGAGGAACACTTAAAATCCCTGACACGTGTAGCAGGATGCGGTAGAGAGGAGGAGATTCCCTCCCAGCCCCATTTGGCAACCAACAGAGCACAGACGCATGGGGAAATACCCATAGTAGAACATAAGCATAGCTACACATCATCCCTAACCAGTGGCTGGCCAACCTCTTCTTGAAAACCTCCAGTGATGGAGAGTCCACAACTTCACTAAGCAATCTATTCTACTTCCTCACTGTTCTAACAGTGAAGAAGGTTTTCCTGATATCCAGTTGAAACCTACTTTCAAACCTGCTGCAACTTCAAGCCATTGGTCCATGTCTGAGTTTCTGCAGTGAGAAAGAAAAGGTGTTCTCCTTCTTTATGGCAGCCCTTCAGATATTTGAAGCTTGCTCTCATGTCTCCTCTTAAATGCCTTTTCCTCAAGCTGAACATAACTGCTTCTTCAGCCTCTCCTCGTATGACTTGCTTTCCAAGACCTTTATCATCTTTGTTGCCTGTCTCCGGACCCTACCTAACTTCTGCACATCCTTTTCCTTGGTAGATTACAAACTCAATACAAGTTTGCAGTGTGAATCAGTCGCAAAAAAGGCAAATATGGTTTTGGGATGCATCAGTAGAATCATTAGGTGCTGCAGGACATGAGAGGTGATAATGCCTCTCTACTCGGCACTAATTAATGCAAAAACCCAGCACAAACACAGATAATGCACCATGAGCTAATCACTCGAGCACCAATTTCTTGCAGTTCTGGCCTGCCTTATGGGGAATTATGTATATCTAGTTTGTATAAGCTGGAAAATGTCTAACGTGGAAATGGAAAGCAGTTGGGGGTGCATTTGTAGTATCCAGATTTGTATCTGGAGATGCACTGGGCACCTGGCTTGGGGCTTGCTGCTGCAGGGGAAGCCCAGGATCATGAGCCCAGGCTCCCTCTGCATCAGCAATAAGGTGTGATTGGGATCTTTTCGTCAATCCCACAGTAATGTCTCCTGCCAAGTGCATGTTGGGATCACAGATCAGATCCCATTTAACCATTAGTTGAACTCTGTCAGCAGTCTTAGACATCCAGACATGAAATAAGATTTCAGCAGTTGGGTCTGGAAGTTGCAATGTTTTCTGGAGTCTGCCATAGTGGTGGTATTCTGCAGCACTGTCTCCTTCTATAAGAAATGGTTTTGAAATATATAACTGAGGCTTTAAATAAGAAAATGGGTGGCAAATTGGCTAGAGAGTCAGACCCAGAGAGTGGTGATGGATGGGTCAGTTTCGACCTGGAAGGATGTGGGGTCCTTCAGGGCTTGGTCCTTGGACCGATACTCTTCAATGTCTTCAGCAGACACTTGGACGAGGAAGTAAAGTACTCTGTCCAAGTTTGCAGATAATACAAAACTGGGGAGAAGTGGACACACCAGAGGGCAAGGAACAACTACAGGCAGACCAGGACAGGTTGGACAAATGGGCAGAAAACAATAGAATGCAGTTTAACAAGGAGAAATGCAAAGTGCTGCACCTAGGGAGGAAAAATGTCCAGTACACCTGCTGTGCATTTTATCATGCATCAACAGGTGCATGACAAATAGAGCCAAGGAGGTGATACTGCCCCTCTATCGGGCGCTGGTCAGACTGCAGTTGGAATACTGCGTGGAGTTTTGGGCACCACTCTTCAAGAGGGATGTGGATAACCTGGAGAGAGTCCAGAAAAGGGCCAGTTGTATAGTAAAGGGCTTTCAGGCCAAGTCCTATGAGTAGAGACTAGGGCACCTGGATCTCTTCAGCCTCCACAAGGGAAGGTTGAGAGGCAACCTTGTAGCTGGCTATAAATTCATCATGGGGGTGCAGAAGGGAATTGGTGAGACTCTACTCACCAAGGCGCCCGGGGGCGGGGGTCACGAGAAATAATGGCCATAAGCTAGCAGAGAGCAGATTTAGACTGGACATTAGGAGGAACTTCTTCACAGTTAGAGTGGCCAAAATCTGGAATGTGCTCCCAAGGGAAGTGGTGCTCTCCCCTACCCTGGGGGTCTTCAGGAGGTTAGATAGGCATCTAGCTAGGGTCATCTGAACCCAGCACTCTTCCCTGAGTCCTGGGTTTTTGAGGTCTGTTCTGACCAGATGGGTCCAGGTCCAGATACTCTCCACCCCAGGGTGTTGAGAGAGCTAGTAGGGGTTATTTCTGGGCCCTTGGCACGGCTTTGCGAGCACTCATGGTGCTTGGGTCAGGTGCCAGATGATTGGAAGATAGCCAATGTGGTCCCCATCTTTAAGAAAGGGAGGAGGGAGGACCTGGGCAACTGTAGGCCCATCAGTCTTACCTCAGTCCTGAAGAAACTCTTTGAGAAGATCATCAAGGAGCACATCTGTGATGGGCCGGCATTGGGGATGATGCTTAGGGGAATCCAGCACGGTTTCATTAGGGGCAGGTCATGTCAGACCAACCTGATTGACTTTTATGACCAGGTCACAAAAGCATTGGATGCAGGTGTCGCTGTGGATGTAGTCTTTCTGGACTTCAGGGAGGCCTTTGACACTGTCGACCACCCCATCCTCATTAAAAAACTAGGCGACTGTGACATTGATGCCTACACGGTCAGATGGATTGCTAATTGGTTGAAGGGTTGTACTCAGAGAGTGTTGGTGGACAGGTCGTATTCGACCTGGAGGAAAGGGAGCAGCGGAGTTCCCTGGAGCCTCAGTCCTTGGGCCTGCATGAGTCAACTTCTTTATCAGCGATTTGGACGATGGGGTGAAAAGCAACCTGTTTATATTTTGATGATAATACCAAAATTTGGGGTGAGGTGGACATGCTAGTAGGGAGGGAAGAATTGCAGAAAGATCTGGATAGGTTGCAGTGGTGGGCTAACAAAAACTGGATGCGTTTCAATACAGACAAGTGCAGGGTGCTACACTTGGGCAGTAGTAACCGACAGTATACTTATAAGATAGGAAACTCCCTTCTTGAGAGCATGGAGGCAGAAAGGGATCTTGGAGTCATTCCTGACTCCAAGATGAACATGGGCCGACAATGCGAGACCACGGTCAGCAGGGCTAACCAGACCGTATCGTGCATTCACAGTTGCATCTCAAGTAGGGCCAAGGACGTGTTCCTCCCCCTCTACGCAACACTGGTCAGGCCACAGCTGGAGTACTGTGTCCAGTTGTAGGCACCCCACTTCGAGAGGAATGTGGACAACATTGAGAGGGTCCAGAGGAGGGCCACCCACATGATTCAGGGACAACAGAGCAGACCCTACAATGAGAGGCTACGGGACCTGACCCTGTTCATCCTTTACAAGAGAAGGCTGAGGGGCGACCTGGTGACCGTCTGCAAACTCACTAGGGGGAACTAGAAGGATTTGGGGGAGACATTGTTTCCCCTGGTGCCCCCCAGGATAGCAAGGAATAACAGCCACAAGTTGTTGGAGGGTTGGTTTAGATTAGACATCCATAAGAACTACTTCACAGTTAGGGTGGCTAGGATCTGGAACTGACTTCCAAGGGAAGTGGTGCTGGCTTCTACCCTGGGGGTCTTTAAGAAGTGGCTTGATGCCTACCTGTCTGGGGTCATTTGAGCCCAGTTTCCCTCTTGCCCAGGCAGGGGGTCGGACTTGAAGATCTACAAGGTCCCTTCCGATCCTACTTCTATGATTCTATGACCCTAACATCTATGAATCTATGAAAAACAGGTGTATATATTACACCTCAGGAAATGCTGAACTGTTAGTAAGCAATGTGAATGGAGTCTAACCCCACCCATGTGACAAAAGGAAATCTTTGATATCAAATCATATGGATTTTTTTGTTCCTTCTAGATAATCCAGAATTTAGCTTAGAATAAAACCTTACTCTGTCCTGAATTCATTAAAATTAAATCTTGAAATCACATATTTGTCAGTGGTTTCCGTATTATTAACTTATTCCAGAAACAGTTATCTTGAAGATTGTGGTACTGACTTGTTCCTTGTTCCATGGGAAAAGAAAATCTTGTTTTTGAAGAAGAGGTTTTTTTGTTTGGGTTTTTTGTTCTTTTTTTGGCATATTTTCAGAGAAAGGTTAGGGACTGAAATCTTAATGTCAAAAGCTTTGGTAATGCAAATAAATTCTAAAACATCTATTAACAGATGAGCCTTCACTAACAAGTAATATACAAATTCTATAGTTTCTAAGCCTATTTTTAGAACAGCTGTTTCCTACCTGCATCATACATGCTATGAGAGGCATGGTACATGTGGCACTCAGCGGACTCAGGAAAGGACAAGTAGCACAGTGGAAGATAGGGCAGGAAACAAAGCAGAGAAGCGTATTGGGCAGGGGAAGGGAATTGGAGAGGCACTTGTGGAGAATACAGGGCCAATCTTTAAACACAGACTTACTGATCTATTTTAGAATTGCTTGCATTGGGCATCTCAAATTGACATTATTAATTTAGAATAGCCACTTCATTTGGCTTCTTGCAGTCACTCTGATGGATCTTTATCCAATTTATCTTCTATGAAACAGACGAAGAGACCTTGAGTGAGTCGTCCACAGATAGCTTGGTTTGGAGCGAAGATGATTGCAGTCAGGACATTGATGTAACCACTAATCCAGATGAGGATTTTGATGAAGAAGACAGTGACTTTGAGATTGTTCGATGCCTTTGTGAATTGGAAGAAGAAAATGACTTTATGATTCAGGTAAATGACTGTAGAGTGTGGATGTTCAAATAAATACAGGAAAGGGTGATGATTGATGCCCCAAAACATAAGGACCTGTGTTGAGAAAATGTGAGAGTGGATTCCTTTGTGGAATATATCTTAAATTCCTTAGGCCAGCAAAACATGACAAACTGTTTTATTCTGATAGAAGGTGGAAAATATCTAACATTCCATATAGTTTTAATTGGAAACAATGATAGTGCCATCAGGAATGTCACTATTAAGGTATCTTTCTTGAAAGTTTGAATGAATGCAATCTTCAGTTACAAAATGAAGAGTTAAGGGAGAGTTGGGAGGGAACTGTACTTAACTGTTTAAAAAACAAATTAATTACATTTTTAACAAAGCTGTAACAAAAATGGTTGATATGTTTAACTTGTCATGGGCATTGCTGTTTTTAAAGACAGGTTTCTTTATTAGGTTTGAAGAATAAAGGCTTTAAAATAAAAATGTTAAGTGTTTGATTTGGGCTCTCAATTAATCTTCCCTATTAATTTTCAGGAGGTCTGCTAATTTAAGTGTCAAACCCTCCACCACATTACAATTTCAAAATTTGTATTTCCCAGACTTCACATAGTCATGAATGAGAAAGTACAAGGGTAGGGTCTGCTGTTGACACAATTCATATAATAGATACCATTAAGTGTCAAATCCTTTAAAAACTTTTAAGATCAGAGACAGGAGAAAACCATGAACAGTTTGTTTATTTATTGTTTTTAAAGTTATTTTTACTTGCTGAGATACATACATGTTGACAGGAGAGCACTACTCAATGTGCTGTAGCTCCAGACTATTCCAGCTAGTTCCTTGACAGCTTCAGACAGCAGAGAAACAACCCATAGGACCAGATTCTTGATTTAAGTTGCTGTGTCTCCAGCTCAATTCACCATCGCTCCTTTGGCAAGTAGCATAGTATTTTCCCAAATTTCAGCTAGTCCTGAAAATAAAATTTGTATCAGTTTTATGGGGTTTTGGATGTCTTACAAATTGTGGTTATAGCACCATCTGTTCACAACCTGTCCAACAGGTCTCAAAGCAGTCTGCATTATCCATTTTGAGGTAGAATCCTCCCAGGTAAAGTAATGATTTGATACCTGAAGGCACTAGAGGAGGCATAATTCAGGAAACATTTGGAGGAAGCCAGCTGTCCTCCGAAGCACTTTCTCTGGCTTTCTTCATTGGAAGGTTTCCAGATGCCCCACTGAAAGTAGGTAGCTTGATGGCAGAAATGCATGTTGACAATGTAAATAATGTTTTAAAAATTGTCCGTTTAACCTCTAATTATATTGGTAAAACATTTAACCAATAGCACACTCCTCATTTGACCTCCAGCAGGAATGGCTTTGTCCCCAACCCCCTATATCTTCACTATACCCAAGGAGGCACTGCAACAGCTGGAGCTGCTGAATTCTGAGTCTGAGGCATTGAGAGGCAGCAGGGCTGCAGCTCCAGCCTTCGGAGCCACTATTGCAGCCCTGTTTCTCCTCTCAGGATCCCTGATGCGCTGCTGTGCTGTGGTGTTGGGCTGCACCCAAGACACGAGGGGCCAACGGTGACCCCTCAGCTTCAACATCAACTGCTCCAGCTGCTGCAGCACCTCCTTGGCCTGAGCCAGCCACGTGTTTAGCCCTGACTCGGGGCTGGGCCAAGCTGTGCACAACACCAATGCCATCAGTGGAAGGGAGAAAGATGTAGTGTGCCCAGCAGAGGCCACCCTGCTGGAACCAGACCTGCCCATCCCTTTCCCCCCTTTCCTCTGAGTCAAGCTGAGGAAGGCCTGGCCCAGCAGTGGGAAGGAGCCTTCAAGGTCCAGGATTTGGCAGGAGTTGCTGGGAGCCCTTTGCTCTGTCTGGGCCCCACTGATGTGTTGGGGGCTGGGAGTCTAACTGCTGCAGTGGGAAGGCCCCACCTGACCACTGGGGGCAGAGCTGACAGCTCCTTCCTGCCTTCCACATGGGAGCAGGAGGTCTGCAGCCCCAAGCCTGTGGGAGTGAGGAAGCCATGGCTATACAGAGGGGCAGTGCCCCCTCGTCGCTTGGTTGCAACCCTCCCACCACCTGCCAGTGGCCTGTGGCCCGTGCAGTGCCAGGCTCAGTGAAGTCATAAGGGTCGGGGGTCATTCCTGCTGAGGATCACTGAACAGTAAGCAGTAAATGGTATAAATATTATTTAACCATTTACATTCTTAGTTGAAAATTCACAAGTTGACAACTACATTAATAGTTAAGGTGACAGTGAAGATAATGGCACCATTTTCAGCATCTAGTAACAAGTTTTGCTAATACGTATTTCCATGGATCCTAAGATGAGTGTGCATCCTTTGGAAGACATAATAGCCAGGATTCCCAATAGCTGTATCTCACTGGCCTTGCAGGAAACCAGCCTTTTAGGGGAAAAAATCTGGTGCTAGCTACTGGGAGCTGCAGAAGAAATGCACAGCTGTGTTTAGAAAACTGTCTTCTGAGGGAGATCCGTCATTTAAAAAAATGGCAGGTTTTGAATCTCCTTGTTTAAATTCTAAAGACATGAGGAATAAGAGGGTTTTTATTTAACCATAATACAAAGATCTGAGATTATTTGCTTACTTTGGCATACCAAAATACTTTTGTTCTTGATTTAGGAGGGCAAGTAACATTTGTCTTGATTCTAAAAGCTTCCCTTTTTTGGGTTGCTTCAGTCTTCGTGAGCAAGTGATCCTTCAGCCAAATTCTTTCATAGTCTCGCCATAAACTAGCTTGGGAGGGAGAGCAACTACAGCTGGAGAAAAACTAGATTGGCTCAGCACTGGAAACTTTGGCTAGATTCTTTGCTAGGAAAATTTCTATAGTCTTCTGTTGTAGTAGCTTCTGTATGGGTTCAGGTTGTACTAAATTTCTCCAGATGGGAAGAACCACATTGGCATGCATACCTCTCAGATGGGAGCTACCATATCCCCTACCAGTGATGTTGAACATCTTTACCCAGAGGACATTTACATCCTGCATTTCAATCTGGAATTATTCCACTTTGCGTCTTGGGTTTTCTGACCTTAACCTGTTCTGTGGAAATGAGGAAATCCTGTTAGTCAAGAAATCTGCATTTTTCCTCAGACTTGGAAAAGGCATCACCATGAGCAGCAAGATAACAGGCTGTCTTCATAGTTAGTTTTCAACTTGGGCTTTTTTTACTGCACTAACATCTCTCAGCCTTATAGTCAGGCTATATCTGTGCGCCATTCCAGCATACCACCTTCCTGTGTAAAACACTAGCCTCTTTGGTTAACTTAATCTGGTAAGATTCTTTTAAGAAGAGGCGAATACATTCCCGCTCCTCAAGACAGGATCATTCCTACATAAACCCTTTTACAGTAGTGATTATCATGTATGGTTTTAGAAACTCCAGAAATAACCCTTATGTATAAAGAAGTGAGCAGTAGGGAGTAATGCCTAATAATCAGTCCACTATTTTATATGCACAAAAATCTGCACCCTTACCCCAAATTTATATGAGAAATCATTTAATTCTGTAATTAATTTCCATATCTTGTTTCTGTTTGAGAAGTTTTATTTATATAAAATAAGGTAAATTAGTTGCTTAAGACTTTGGGAATCAGTGTGAGAATATAGCATCTGCATACACCTGTTTAAGTAGAATAGGAGATGACATACTTAGCTGTATGACACATAATTGTATAGGTGGCTTTGAGTGGCATATTTCTGTTTCCATTCAGAAATCTACAGGGCTGCTAGGATTTCTATACAGATGTTTGCAAAACAATATTTTGTGTTCTTTCTGTCTAGATCTCTTGGTCACATGGAGAATAGTTCTCCAACATGTTTATTTAGATCTTAGCCAATATACTTGAAGATCATACCACGTGTTAAACTCATACTTTGGGGAATAGTTATATGTATTTCTTGAAGAAAAGGTAAATAATGGTACCTTTAGTTCTTGGGAGAGCAGATCCTGGTGACTCCAGAACTTCATTTAGTAGAATCTTTGTTAGTTAAGAACTGGCATGGGATTTAGTGGTTGTCTTGTCTGGGGATTCCTATTAGAAAAAATACATGTGATCTTTCCCCCTGTCATCATCTGGACTTGTATATTGAGATGGCTTTCTGTTTCGACTATGTCAACTTTCGGAAGCTTTTAATGAAGGATATGTTCTTTGATGCCTTATATGTTTATGCTTTTCATTCACCTACTGGGGTGGGTGGGAGTATTTACTTTCCTTTGACACTGCTTCTCAGGAACAGGAGGGCTTGAAGCTTCCAAGGGGCACAGGATTGGAAGCCCAATAAAGCTATTCAGATACTTCTTGCACTTTCATTGTATGGCAAGAGGCCAGAGTAGCTGCACGGGGCTTATAGGATACTTTAAATGCAAAAGGAAAGCATAGAAGCTATGAAAAGATGGGCAGGTCACCAAGGAAATATACCAGAAAATAAACTTTGACGGGTCCAAAATGAAGAAGGCAAAAGTGAAAAAAGAAAAAAAATAGAGCGCTTGCACCTGGCATGAGAAGTTAGACAACCAGAAGAGGTTCTATAAATGTTTATAGTTATTTAAAAAGTTAAACTCCATGCAGTTATTATTTGTAATGTTGGTCAGTTAAAATAAAGGCCTGGTACAGTCTACATTGAAGCCAATTTTAAAACATTTCCATTAATTTCAACTGGAGCAGGAATGGGCATAGTAACAAAAAATGTAAAATGATAAAGTTGCAATTGCACCTAAAACTTGTTGAAAAGTACAAGATTTATTAAAAATTACCATTTGTGTCTGCAAATGATAATTACAGAAAAGGCAACAAGTTATTTTTGCATTGTATAATACATTTTTATAGTCAGAACTGCTAAATGATTGCAACAAGAAAAAAATATTTAAATTTTAAATTGTCACTGAATCATTCCATATTCCTCTTAACTCTGGAGGGTTGTGGTATTTTGGCAGAGGGTTATCAAGATAGCTTAGTTTTTACTCTAATTATTCTTTATGGCATGAGCCCTTTTACTGAAGCCTGTATTCTCAAGATTAAGTAAAGCAAAAATTATCCCCAAACACACCAAATCCCTGCCATCTCTTTGTGAAGGTTTTTGGTTGGTGGGTGTTTTGGTTTTGTAGAATTTTTATTCTGAAAAATAGTAACAGCTGCACATAAGTACCAGCTTTGGAAGATTCACTCTTAACCTCCTTTGTACCCCTACTTTGATTTCCTGTTTATATGTTCTTTTTCTTGCCTGCCTTCAACTGTTGTCCATTTTCCTATTTTTAAAGCCTCCAGATTCCCTTTTCTTGGTTTGATTTCTATTAATAATCTCAGCACTGACTCGGACCAGTTTCTTAACCCAGGATGAAGTAAAAGAAATATTTTACAATATATGCAGAATAATAGGCTTGTAGCAAGGCAAATGATAGTAGAAAACAGTGAAGTACATTTTAAAACTGAAGATTTATAAGATCTTAGGACACACCCAGTGTTGTTTCTTCAAATAGCATTGTTTGTGTTTAATTTGTACTCGGTACTATTGATTACTTGAATTCCCACTTATTTAAATTGCATTGAATGGAATTCAGTAGTAGAATGTGCCACAGTGGCAAATTATAATAGTGTCCTGAATGCCTTTTCATTTCTCTCGTTTGTTTCCTCTATATACATAGATATTTTAAATGTTAGGAAGCTGGCATCAGTTTTGTAAAATTAATATCTACAACTAAAGCAGGTTTTTCCTTTTCCTCAGTATAGAAGTCCTGAGTTCATTGCCAGATTTTTCAGCCTTCTTTGCCTGCAGGTATCTTCTGTCTTCTGATTCAGTTTGTGAAATCAAATAGAATGGACAAATGTTTATTATCATTTTTTGTAAACCTGCTGCAAAGCTTTAAATTGAGAAAGTTTTAAATGCTGTTTTCTTGGTTTTGGTCACTTTTCCTATCTTCTTTCTGCACCAGTCTATCCCAGTTCTGCTTTTCATTTTTTGCTTATACATAGTTAAAAGTATGCTAATAAAAATTGCTTCTGTCTGAAAATATTTGACCCACAACAGTTGTTCTTATAGCTTTTTAAATTCCTAAAATGGAAAAATTAGAAATGTTTCTTCTTTTGTTTTCCGTCTGTATAGCATCCAAAATTGTTTTAATCTCTTTCTTGAGGTAAACTAGCGTTTTCCTACACTGTTATTGCTCTCCTGTTGAATCAACATGAGAGATTTTAGGAAACTGTTCAGTTGAGGCAGGGCCTGGAGCTGTATCTTCCATTCTTGAATATATTCTTTTGTTTTGTTACTTTTCCTTCACTTGCTTTTACTTTTAATTCATCTCTTTGCTTAAGGCTTCCCCTGAGGACTTTCCACTTAGCCAGTGTCTCAGTGAGATCTTTTACTCCTTTTCCCCTGAGCAGTTAGTCTGAAGTCAGGCAGAAGACAGTAGAGGTACTCCTGATGGACTAACTGAATCAAACAGCCACAGCTTGCTTCATCAGATGTGTCCTGCTGTCTCTCTCTCCCCTCTTTAGTCTTCTCTTCTCTTGGCTGTTTTGTATTTTATTTCTTTCATTAACACCTTGGTGGTGCAAATAGTCATTTTTTGAATACAATCTGTTGAGTGCTCTTTTTCTTAGCTGCTCTGTCATTGTTCTTTTCCATCCATCCTTCCCAATTTTTAGGGTAGGGTATCTCTTCTTCTTTTTCCTCCTGATTTTGAGGGAGAAAGTCTTTCAATTCCAGCCTTACTATTGGCATGGTAGTAGGGATCTTGTCATCTGCATAGGGGGAAAGGTATCTAAGATCCTTCCTACTTCCTGCCATTGATATATCCTCCATCACTTCAGCTTTCTTCCCATGGTTTTCACTTGCTCCATCCCACCATCACTGGACCTAACTATGAAGCCAGGATAACTAGAAGCTGATGGTACTTTCCAGCCTCCTCTGGAGCAATGTACTCATGAGTTGCAAGGAACAAGAATACCTTTTTCTTTTTGCTTATAGCAACAAGACTTGTACTCGTGTATTTTGGCACATGGGAAAGAGTTCTCCACTTTTTTTCTCTCACTGTAACAGGCTAACATAAGAAGAAGAAACTCAGAAGTCTGTATCCTGCAAGTAATGCTGATTCATGTGTTTTGTCTCAGTCATTTATTCGATGATTACATTAAAACTCTCCTTGTTACCCTTGTTTTGAGGCTATATGAATTTTACTTGTAGCAGCTGTTAGGGACTACTGATTGGAAGGAAGTTACAGTTTAGTTAGTTTTCAAGATAAAAAAATTAACTGAAGCAGAGCCAAGTAGTTGCCTCATTGTCAACACTAAAAGTTGTGCTATATTATACTGGTGCAATTGAAGTGGTGAGATAAACTAGCATATTCCTACACTGTTATTGCTATGCTGTTGAATCAACATGAGAGATTTTAGGAAACTAGTTTAGGCAGGGCCTGGAGCTGTATTTTCCATTTTTTTAATGTATTCTTTTGTTTTGTTACTTTTCCTTCACTTGTTCTTACTTTTAATTCATCTCTTGAATTAATTGGTATTAAATAGACTTGTTTTAAATGTTCTTTTTTTAAGTATCAGTCCAAATCCAGTAACCAAATGGATTATATACAACCAGCAAGTCTGCTCCGATGCTCTGTAATACCAGCATGTCGGAGCAGAGTCGAGTAATCGAGTCTGTTAGACTCTAATAATTACTGCGCTCCAGCAGACTCCAGTGTCTCATGTATCAGCGTCCCCATACTTGAAAATGGTGCCAGAGGCATATTAACTAAAGCTAGTTTGGCAAGCTCTAGTTAAAGTGCCCCCGGTACCATTTTTAAGCATGGGGATGCTGATCCACAAGACACTCAGGGCACTTTAAAGCAGTCCTCAGAGCCACTCTAACTAAAGTCACCCCTGCCCCTACTTCTGGAGCACATTTATAAATTCCCTTAAAGTCTAAATTTGAAATATCTAAGCTCAGTCTCCATGTCTGTTAAATCCTTAACTCATAGTTTCTACCAGGCTGTCATCTTACATGCAGATCCCAAGCCCACAGGCCCCCACATTTGTTTGATCTTAGTCAAAAGACCAAGAATATATCCCTTAACTGACAAGCTTTGGTGCATAAAGCACCCTTTGCTTATGCCCAAAAGCTTGTCTAAAATTCTTCCAACTGTGCAGCTGGTCCAGTAAAATCCTTGCTAGTTGTACATTTCCTACACCCTCAGAACTACAAACTCTCCAACTCTACCCTTTATTGAAATCATTAGTTATAGTGGCAGACTTTTTAATATGTCAAGCAGTCCTGTATGTGCTTTTCTACAGAAAATTGACTTTTTTTTACAAGATTGTGTTAAGATTGAATTGGAAGTTTTCTTGTTTTCAAAATGTTTGAGATATTTTAGCAAGGATCCTTGAAGGTGTAGTGCTGCTGCCTTTGCTGTATGTGTGCATCTGCTAAAGGATTTTAGTCACCAGTTGTATTGGTAGGGCACATTTCAGGTTCTCTTAATTCATTCCGAAATTATGTTAAATTCATGTGTTGGGGTGTGGTTTGAAATTTCATTGAACTCTCAATCTTTTGTCATATTTGCTATTTAGAATTAAGTCTCACCATTTAGAATTAAGGGACACCATTTTACCATTTTCTAGGCTTATTATTTCTCTAAATCCATGCAGTACTTTTTAAAATAAATGAATGCCTGTTTTACTAAATGAGGTGATGGTATTGAGTTTTACTGTAGGTTTCATTTCTGTTGATGTGCAATTCTTGACTTCAAACAGTGTGAAGAGTGTCTGTGCTGGCAGCATGGAGTCTGTATGGGTTTACTGGAAGATAATGTACCTGAGAAATATACCTGCTATATTTGCCAAGATCCTCCAGGTACAAACATTTCTAAGATTATAAGAGACTTCTTATATTCATAGTAATTTTCTTAGATATTTTATGTCCATTACAAAGAATAAACATAAAGATCTTTTCTGTTTTCACTAATGCCTGCTCATTATAGATGATTCTTTGTAGATAATTATAATAAGGGGAGGATAATTTTGTTTTCGTTCATCATGTTTATTCAGCATTGTTTGGATGTTTCTTATCAAACTGAAGCTGAACAGAAGATCAAACTAAATTTGTGAGAATTGTGAGAACCATACCTGTATCGTACATTTTGCCAGTATCACATTTAAGTTTAAAATGCTATCTGACTGGGGAAAACAGATTGACTTTTCTAATTATTTAGTCTTATTTTTTGCACTCTTAAAAGTGTGAGCAAATTTGCTTGAGACCAATAATACTTTCAGACAAGACTATTTGTGGCAACAGTATAGTTTGAACTTATTTGATTAAAAAAAAATTGAAATATTTTTTCCATTTAACATAGGAAAGATGATAATTATAATAACATTTATATGTCAGTTTGAGGTCTATGACAGTTTACTGTTTTAAATAAACTTCTCTTGAATGATGTGACTATGACTGTCTAATCAGTAGTGGATCTGGAGACTCCATGAAATTTGATGCCATTTCTGTGTCCTAAAATTAGCCAGCAGGAAACTTTTTGGTGCTCAGTAACCATCACTATCTGTCATCTCCTCTCCTGTCCATATCAACTCTAAAATGCACTTGGGATTTTTATTTTGTTTCAGGACATAAATGCAGAAAAAAAGCCATCAAAATACATTATTTTGTATTGTACACAGTAGCCTCATCTATACATTCTGTTAATTCACAGTAGGCATTAGTTGAATGTAGTGTTTTATTGATATATTTACAGTTTAAAAAAAAATCAAAATCAAGAAGTGTCAAGAAGAATAGGGGGACATTTGGCCCCCCTGACTTGTGTGACTTGTGTGCCCACAGTGGGCTTGGGGCTGCAGGCAGGCCAGGCTGGCACAGGCAGGAGACACCTTCATGGCCCAGCACAGGAGCATGGAGTGGGGCAGTAAAACTCGCTGCTGCCACCGGAATGCCTGCAGCAGCTGTCCTGCCAGCAATGTGAAGAGTAGTGGATCAAGGTGGGGGTGCTGCACTGCCCTTGTTACTCTCACCTCCTCCCATCACCAGTTGCTTGCATGCCAGGCCACAGCGCTATCCTGCCTCCATGGCATGGCCACAGCCACTCCCCTTAGGCTGCAGTTTAGCCCCAGAGGGAAGGTGGGGTGAAGGGCAGTGCAGGTAGCCTGAAGGGATTGGTGGCAGTGGCAAGGCCATGGTGGTGAGGTACAGCTGCTGCCTGGTGTGGGAGTGGCTAGCAGTGGGAGGAGGTGAGGACAACACAGTTCCCCCCATCCCCATCCATTACTCCTTGCACTGTTGGTGCAGCTGGCACAGGGGTCATGGCGGCAACAAGTCTTGCTGCCCTGGTCCACCTTCCTACACTGGGTCCTGCCCGCTGGGCTGCGGAGAAGGCTCCCACCTGTACCAGTCAGGCCAGGCTGCAGCCCCGTGCTGGCTGTGGGCACACATGGACATGATGCCCTTGCCTGTGGTCAGCCTCCCCCTACTTCTCCCAGCTCCAAGCAGCCCCTTGAAGGCTGAAACTTGCCATTTCCTAGGTCTTTCCTCCTTTAAAGGAGAAAATACGCATTTTTCCATGGCAAACAGAAAACCCAAATCCGTGATTATAACTTTGACTTAAATACAGTAAAAGTTATGTTAACTGGCATCTTACAAGCTGGCATGCTCAATTAACTGGCATGCTGGCTTGTAAAATAAAGTGCAACTGGCAGTGCCCACTGTAGTACTTCTGGTTTATCCAAGCCTGCACAGCCTGGGGCAAAGCAGCCTGCACTGCCGAGCCCCCACAGCCTGGAGACATAATAGGCTGCATGGGGTACACCTCCCTGTCCCGCAGGGCCCGCGAGAGGGGCAGCAATGCCACAGGATGGGGCGGGAGAAGCAGCAGCCTGGGCTGCTCAATTAACCGGCATATTTTGTTATCCCGCATCCCCCAGGAATGGGGGATGCAGGATAACAGCTTTTACTCTAATCTATTCTAATCTTGCACATTTTATTTATTTTTTCTGAAGAAAGAGTGGATTTTCTATTGAATGGTAACTTCAAAACCATTTTATACATAACCTATATCCTTTGGCATCCTTTTGTCTATGGGAGATGTTGGATATTGCAGCCTATGATATAGATGGTTTTCAGTGTCTTGTGACTGAACAGTGCAGTCTGGGATTTGCATACCTATATCTTAAATTTGCCATTTTTGAACAAGAGAAGATAAAAGTATTTTTATACATAGTAAGTAATTAGTTTTCCATTTATTCATTTGGGTTTCTTAATGTTGCATGTTTATTACATTGGAAGACAGTCAATAATGAATCTATTTACCAGATGCATTTTCTTAACTGTGGTTCTCTTCACATCTGCAAGACCTCCCATTCTTATAATTAGACACTTCTTCAGAAGTATTTCTGAAATGTTAGAACATTCTGTTTCTTATGTTGTTTAATCTTTGTATAAATTGCCATAGCAGTATATGCAAGAAATTGTGAATTTACTGGCTTCTGGACCCTACCAACCTTGTTTTTCCTCTGAAGAGATTCCTTATTGAGAGACTCCTCTGTATACCTTAGTTCAGGGGTGGGCAAAATACGGCCTGCGGGCCAGATACGGCCTGTGAGCTGATTGGAACCAACGTGCAGGTGGGCATCCACCAGTTATTGTATTGAGCCTCACTGAACTCTGCATGGGGCAGAGTCCTGCCTGGGGCAGCAAGTGCTACATTTGCAGCTTTTTCCACTGGAGGGTGCCAACCCCAGCCAGCAGGCACAGCTTCCCGGTAGGACTGCTACTGTAGTGCTGCAGCCACTCAGGGAACTGCTAGGCTGCCCTGGCCTCCAGTGACGATTCCTGTCCCTGCTGTAGTGCTTTGGGTAGCAGGTAGGAAGGGGAAGCTGCAGCAGCTCACTTTGGTTGCACTCATGCATGGCTGGGCGAGGAAATGTATGGATGAAGTAGAGATTGTGAAGGAACTTGGTTGCTCACAAAACCCTGCCGGGGAGGCATGGCACAGGCAGGTGGGACAGCAGCAGGAGCCAGCTTGATGCCACCTTACTCACACCATACCCTGCCCCCACTATACCCCACACACCTAACAGTCCACCACACCTCCTCCCACACATTTTACACATACACCCACACCCCACCTGCACCATACCCATGCACCTACACCCCCCCAATCACACATACCCCCCACATACACCTCCCACCCCTTCGCACAATATACAAGCAACCCCCCCAGCCACAAGGAGTACTTCTTGGGCTAGAGGAGAGACTTCCCGTGGCAAAGGCAGGCTGTTTGGGGGTGGGACTTGTCATCCCAAGATGGTAACTGGGGGCAGGGCACCTGTCAAGGGGTGGGGCTACCATTGTGGCTTGCAACACCTCACCAGAACATGTTTAAGTGGTCCTCCAGCCAAAATAATTGGCCAGCCCTGCCTTAATTGCACAGAGTGATCAGAGCTTGATCAGCGCCCCCACTGTCCCAGCCACCACGTGGCTGCCCTGCCTGCCATGGCTTCAGCCTTTTAAGAAAAAAAAACCCGAGAAAACTCCCGGACTCGCCATTTCTGCTGGCGGAGGAGGGCGATCCTTGCTGCCTCCTGTGCCATGTGAGGGGCTCTGCACAAACCCTCTGAAGCCCTGAGGCTGCAGGAGCGCTGAGTCCTGGGGCTTTTCTAAGGGTTTTTTCCTTAAAGGATCAGAGTTGGGGCAAGCGGGATAGGCTGGGGGAGCAAGAGGAGGTATAGAGCCCCCCCACATGGCGTGGGGCAGTGGGGATTGCAGCACCTGGTGCTTGGGGGCTTCTTTTAAACCACCGAGAGCTGGGGGGGCTGGCGGAGCAGGCAGGGGATAGGGCTTAGTGGGGTCCCCCCATGGTCCCCTCCCCACTCCCCCAGCCTCTCCTCCCTTACTCTCTTACTTACCAGCTCAGAGTCTGGCTCCAGCTCCCTGATGCAGCAGATGGGCGCTGTCCAAATCATCAAAGGTCTCTGAATCATTTCCAAAGATTTGGTGAGCTGTGAATTGATTCAGACCTTTTAATTGGTCCCCTGGTTTGATTCAGATTTGGATATTTGGCCACCGAATTAGGCCAGATCTCCTCCGAATCAAATCGTCACCCAAAGCTTTGCATAGCCCTACTTCCTAACAGTAGAAGAAAATGGGTATCTTTCTTACCATCTCCTCCTGGAGCAGCACCACAAACTACTAGTTCTGCTTTCCAGCTCATAGCAGGCTCTTCACATATTTGGCCACATTTTCCATCCTTTTCCAGCATTTCTGCCAGCTGGGATGCTGGAGCATGGCAGCTCGAGGCTCCATGACCCTGACACCTGAAAGGTACTACCTCAAGCTGTAGTCCATGCTCTGCAAGTCTGGGAGCAACATGCCTAAAGAGAAAAAAATAAGGGACTCTTTGGAACAAAGTCTTCTCCAGGTTCACCTCAAGACCACCTATCGCTGCTTTTGGGCCTAGGAGACAGGTGGCAACTGGTGAGAATTGATAGTCCTGAGGATGTGGGACAACATACAGTAACAGAAGAACTTCAGGATGAGCTGCATGACCTTTCTTGAGACCTGCACTGAGCTGACTCCGTCATTCAGAGGGAAGCTACCCACATAAAAGGGTCTCTGATCGTGGAGAGCCAGGTGGCTTTGCTATTTGTAGTTTCCAGTCTGGACCAGTTATTTCAGCGGGGGCAAGTTCATGGATGAATCAGTCATCCAGAATTGTATATGACATCATCAAAAAGATGCTAGCACCATGTTTCCTCTTTCTCTCCAACCAGAGGAAGTTGCACTGGGTTTCAGAACTACTTCTGGGCCACCAATAGCACATACATTATTATTCCTTGCTCTGTGCATCATGTTTTGGAATACGCCAACCATAAGGGGGTACCTGTTTTTCCTGCTGTACGATGTTATGGTGGACCATAGGTGGTTGGGGCAAGGTTCAAAAAATGTGTAAGATGAGAGAGTTGGGGACTGCGTACAGGACGGTAGAGGAGAAAGTCTGGGCATAAGATGGACTGAGCCTTGAAGGAATGTGTGGGAGCAGGTGGAATTGTCCAGTGCCTGGAGGTATGTCTGTAGAAGGGATGGTTTGGGAACTGCAGGGAGTATCCCTGGCCCTGGTGAGTGGGTGGGTTTTCTTAGGTGTTCTTGGGTGCTCTTGTCTCCTCTTTGTCAGTCTCCACACAGAGGTTTTTCATCAGCATCTCCATAGTCTGTCTCACTGTCACAGCCTTACTAGTAGTGTTGGCATTCTGCACTGCCTGGAACAGGGGGAGGCAACATTTTTTGGCTGGAGTGCCAAAAAAAACACTATGTCTACCTTGAAAGGTGCCAGAGTGCCAGCATATCAGAAAAACAAAATGAAGATGGAGGAATACATAGCAGGACACACTACATATTAGTGTTATAAGGTCTCTCTCTCTATATAATTAGCCAGGCTGTGCATAGTTTGGGGTGGTGCCAGGGTGGCACTGGGTTGGGGCCAGCGGTGGCGGTGGTGCTGGCTGGGGTCGGGCCTGCTGGCAGCATGTGGCCATGGCTGGGGCCAGGACCAGCAGCGGCAGTGGGGTCAGGGCCCGCAGTAGCAATGTTGCTGGCTGGGGCCAGGCCTGCCGGCAGCATAGCAAGGCCCAGGGCAAGCTGCAGTTGTGCTTGCTGGCGGCACTTAGCCAAGTTCATCGTGGCACCAATGGCCCCGGGGCCAGGGCTGAAGCTGGTGATGGTGCCGGACTAGGGTTGGGTCCAAGGGTCTTACCTGGCTGGGGTTGACAGTGCATTCAGGTTGTTCCAGATCTGGGGTCAGCAGCAAGTCTCTATGCTTGGGTCGGCGGCAGGACAAAGCTGTTCCCAGGCAGCCACGTACTGCTCCATCTGGGCATGCCTCTTCCCGCCCCTTGGGGCAGGAAGCAGCCTGCGTGCCAATAAAAACCATGCCGCCTGCCACAGGTTGCCAGCTTCTGGCCTGGAAGAACAAAACACATTTGACCTTTGGAGATTCTCCTCCTTATATCTCCATCCCAGCCTTCCTGATGGTACTCCGTGAGGACAAACAAGTGTTCTGTAGCCACAGTCCTCCTCTTTAATGCAGCCAAGCCTGCAAGCATCTGTGCAGGTGCTGTTATGTTCTTTTGGTTGTGCGTGATTTTTTTGTTACAGTTGCTACAGTGATGATACGTGACTGGTGGGGATGAGGAGGGGAGAGTACCTATGGTACCACAGGCAAGCAATGACTTTTGTAAATGGTTTATCCACCTGCAGTCCTCTGCATTGCTTGACTTTGTCTGTCTTTGCAACTACAAATGCTACTTTGGCTAAAACATCCTTTTTCCTTTATTTTTCCCTTCCCAGGTAACTTTGCACATTTCTCAAGGTATCATAGTATCATAGTATCATAGTAGTTAGAGTCGGAAGGGACCTGGGCAGATCATCTAGTCCGACCCCCTGCCTTGGCAGGAAAGAGCAC
>JAGPOW010000955.1:1305745-1325336 GCA_030014935.1 Caiman crocodilus
GTAGAGGCAATTGAGACCTCCAACGGTCATGCCCACTGACCCCCTAGCCTCCACAATGCCCCGGCCCCCATCACTTACCTGGTTCTCCCGTTTGACCGAGACTCCGGTCATTGCAGGTCTTTATTTGGGGATGGTGAGGAACAAGGGGGTGTGTTGCCACACCCATCATGGAAGGAGTCAAAGGGGTGCGAACTGAACTTTCGTGGATGTAAGGGTTCAGTCAACTAGCAGTTGGAGAAAGAGAGAGAAGCAGCATTGCTTGAAACCCCAGGCAGGTCTGAGTCCTCCATGGCCTTGCAGTCCCTGGGTCCATATAGGGATAGCTGCTAATTGTGCAGGAGGGCTATTAATCAGTAGGGCTGTGCGAAGCTTTGGTCCCTGATTCGATTCGGCCTATTTTGGTGGCCAAATTTCCAAAACTGAATCGAATCAGAGGACACTCTGATGTCTTCAAATCAAATTGGAACTTACCGAATCAGTTTGGAGAGATTTGGAAAGATTTGGTGATTTGGACGTAGACACAGCTTTAAATGTTTTTTCTGTATACCTCTAGGTAGCAGGCAGCTTGTAGGAGCTGGGACACATGGAGAGTCCCACAAAAGCATGGAGGGCTCCCCCGCACACTTGGCAGCAGACGCGAAAGTAGACGAGAAGCACTTCTGGGTCTGCCAGGGAGCGCATAGTGGGGCCTCCCCACAACCCCCCCGCTCGGCGACTGGGTCTGGGTGGGGGGGCACCCAGGGTCCCCCCACGGCCAATCACTGAGCCAGGGAGACGCTGGGGGGAGGGATGGGAGAAAGTCCAAGTTAACACCTGTATGAAAGAACACAATTGACTGATAATGTAAAATGCCATTAACTGAATGATCCAAAACAGACTTCTAATGACTTTGAAGAAGTTTCTAGAGTGGCCTTAATTGTTCTCCCAAAAAGGAGAGCATATACCTCTCTCCCAGACAGCACAGTACAATAATTTTTGTTACCATTCTGGTCTCCTAATGTTCCAGGAAGACAGTAGGATTCCTCCCCTCTTCCAAGATCCTTTTCTTCCCCATAGGCCAGGGATAGGCAACCCGTGGCACATGTGCCACTTGGTGACACAGAGACATTTTCCTGATACTCTAGGAGGTATGCAAGGAAATTGTTTAAAGAAACTTGTTGGCATTGCTGCTCCAGATCCCAGCGCCATAACAGGTACCAGGGGTGGAGTCAGGAGAACACAGGCAGGGAAGCTGTCTGCATTCTGATAACCCCCGCCCCCTGTCCCTCAGCTGCACTCTTCAGCCCAGCCTCACCCCTAGAGGAGAGCTGCAGAGTGGGCAAGGTGGGGCCAGGACTGGTGCTGCGGAGGATGGTCGTGTTGGAGGCTCACAGCTGGCTCTGTCGCAAGCATTGCCTGAAGCAGCTGTTCCCAGGGGCTCCTGCCACCAGGCTCTTGCATCAGGGGTGGGTCCTCCCTGCACATGCTGTGTCTAGGTTAAGCTGGGAGCTCCCTGAGGCCGGCATCCTGTCCCAGCCAGGTGGTGTCCTTTTGCAGGCAAGGAGGCTGCGGCCTATCCCTGCGGAGTTTCGCGGGCCGAACTGGACCCCATCTCAGGTGCTGCTGGGTGCCTCCACCTGCCATGGCCCAAGTCTGCAGAGCCCCAGCGCAGCCCCCAATTTCCACCCAACCTCTGCTTTCCTCTGGCTGCCACCTTCCCAAGGGCTTGGCTGGGCCCCCATACCTGGTTCTTCCTGTGCTGCCCAGACCCTGTCCCAGGCACTGAGCCTGCTCAGCATCCTGGTGCTGCCTCCACCCGGGTGGTATGGGGTGTCTGTCTGCCCGGAGCCTTACCCAAGCCTGCCCTCCCCCCTGGGCCCAGGCTCCCCCTGCTCTGGGACAGTTGAGGAGGCGTGAGCACCTCTGCTCAGGCAGCTGCTGCTGTGGTGTCACTGCCTCCCTCCACTGGGCACTGCCCTGGACCAGGCCCAAGCCACAGCCAGTAGCAGTGGGAGGACATGGGCAGTAAGGGACACATCCTCTTTCTCTTTGTCCTTTTTTTCTCTCTTTTCTTTCATTCTTTCAAGATGGCCACTGACAGATGAAGCCCTTCTGAGCTCTTCCAGCTCAGGTACCTTCTGCACATTCACCCTGCTCCCTGCCCTGCCACTATTCTTTTCCTCACCCCCTAAACCTTGCCTCTGCCCAGCCTGTACTTGGGGACCCCCTCTCTGCCCATTTTACCTGCTTTCTGAGCTTTTCTCTCTGGGCTCTGGCACCATTGCTTGCCTATTCCCCTCCCCACCCCTGCCTCTGCTCTCCCTTTGATTCCTACTGCCTCCCTCTTCCAGTGCCCCTTACCCTGCCTAGTCTCTGCCACCTCCTCCTGCCTTAGGGTTTATCTTCTGCCCCCCTGGGGCCAATTTTGGGGCTGTTTTAGTCCCTTCCCAGCTTCAGTCTGAGGCGCTTCCCCCCCTCCCCTTGTAGCAGCTCCTGTGGGGGAGTTAACCCCCTCCTGCCCAGGTTGGCTGCCAGCAGCCAGGGCACTTGGCACAGGGATGTCTCTGCACACCTCCCCCTCAGCCATGGACTGTGGTGCATGCCCCTCTCCATGTCAGGGTGGAGGCCTGCGCAGCTGCTCTGGCAGGCCTGCTGGAGCATCTAGTACGCCTCCCAGGTAAACTCAGTGCCCGTCATCTACCTGAGCTCTCCCAGGCTGGTAAGGGAGATGTGTGTGGCGTGGCTGGCAAGCTCAGACATCCACTACTTGGTCATGCCCCTGGAGACCCTGGCAGTGCGGGTGGTAGCTGCTAACGTCCCCCTGCACCTGCCAGACCAGGACCTCACCAAAGAGCTCAAGCGCTATGGTGTCCTCATGAGCCCCTGGTGCAGGCTGACCATGGGGAGCAGAGACCCCAGGCTCAGGCACGCCCTGTACTCATAGGCAGGCATTCGTGCACCTCCAGGGGGCTCCCAGACCCTACTTCTCTCCATGATCTTTGTGGTAGATGGGAGGCCCTATGTGGTCTACCTCTCTCAGGGCGGGACCACATGCTGTCACTGCGGCAACAGCTCCCACCTGGCTGACCTGGGGCAGTTGCCTGGGCCACCAGCTGCTAAATCTGCACAGGAAGATGGTGTGTCCACCTCTGGTGTGGGAGCTTCATCAAAGGGCGGAGCTGGGGCTCCTCCCAGCTCCCCTCCACCCCTGCTCCATCTGGGGGGATCAATGCTTCTGGCGTGAGCATGCCACCCAGAGGGGGGCCTGGGACATCCTCCCAGGGTCCTCCTGCCCCTGTCGGGGCTGATGCACCACCTAGTGGAGGGGCTGGGGACTCCTCCCAGCCTGCTCCTGCCCCAGTCCCCTCTGAGGCAGCTGGTGCCCTGGGTGCTGACACCCCACCGGGTGAGGCAACCATGGCCTCCTCTCAGCCTCCCTCCACCTGCCTGATGGGACTGCCTCTCCAGTGCAGAGGCTTCATTTGGTGGAGGGGCTGGGATGTCCCCCCGGTCCCCCCATCAAGTGCCACCTATTCCTAAGTAAGCTAAGAGCAAGAGGTGGAAGGGAGCTTCCCAAGGAACCCCAGCCCCTTTGGGGTCCGTGTCTGCCAGTGCTGGGGAGAATGTAGCTAGGGAGCCTGACAGTGCTCTGCCTGTCCCCCCGGTAACCTCACCACGTCAGGCCACGACTGAGGGTGTCCCAGTGGTGTCTGGCAACCCCTCATCCCCATCCCACCCCGTGGAACTTGTGAGCAGCGGGGCAGAGACAGAGTGCCTGTCTCTCTAGCACCAAGCACAGGAGACAGCAGAGAGGCCCGCCACCCCCACACCCACTCCCCTGCCCAACGAGGCCAATGATGGGGAGATGGAGTGCTGGCCCTCCAAGTGCCACAAGCAGCCCCAGGAGCGGGATGACATTTGCTCCCTGAAGCAGATGGGGATCTATCTCCCGGAGACGGTCCTTGACCCAGATGCTGAGGGGGGCCTGCTAGGGACCCTGGCCATAGAGGGCACTTTCACCGGCCTCGCTGGTAGGTCCCCTCCCAGATGAGGCCCTGCTGGTTCTCAGTCAGGAACATTCAGCTTCTGCTGGAGAACCCACCCCTCCCCCCCCGGGTGGCCCCCAGCTATGGAGGCCTCCTTGATCTCTTAGAGCAAACCAAGGGCCATAGGAGTGTAGCAGAGAGTATCTGACAGTGGTGCCTGAACCTCATGCAGTTTGCTTGCACCACTAGTGACGTGGCAAGGCTCATGCACACTGGGACCTGGGCATGCATCAGCATGCCTTCTGGCTTGAGAAGCTGGTGACCCGTGTGGGACTGGGGCGGGTCCACAGAATAGAATGGGGCAAGGATAGGCTTTCCCCTGTCTCTGTAGTTTTGCCCTACTCTTATCACTTGCTTTCCTGCCTATATTCTGCATATCCTTCCTCTATATTCTCCTGCTTGTGGCTGTTACCGCAATTGCCTTGCTGAATACTAACGGCTGCAGGGACCTGGTGAAGCGGATGGCTGTCCTGGAGGGTTTGCTGCAGAATCAGCTGGCGATCACCTTCTTCCAGGAGACGCACAGTGATGTGTATGATCAAGCCGACTGGCATGCTGCCTGGAGAGGCCGCCTCTTTCTGAGCCACAGTACCAACCTCAGTGCTGGGTTGGCAGCCCTCCTCTTGCTGCAGCTGCAATATGACTTGGTGGAGTCACTAGAGATCATCTCTGGCTGGCTGCTGAGCATCCACATCACCCTGGCACACCAGAGCCTGCTCCTCATAAACGTCTATGCACCCACTGGGGGGAGGGAGAAGGTAGTCTTTAGAGACCCTGGGCAACTTAATGTGACGCCAGTGAGAGCAATGACCTACTCCTCATGGGTGGGGATTTCAACTGCACCATTGATGTGCTGCTAGACTGGGTGTGGGGCCAAAACCGCACCTGCCCTTGGTGCACAAGCTGCAGGCCATGCTGGAGGCAGTGGACCTTGTCGACGCTTGGCAGGTTCTGGGCAAAGATGAGCGCCCATGGGATCGCCATGGCCTGCCTCAACTACTTCTGCGTTGCCCAGCACCATCTACCATTACTGCGCAGCAGCCTCATCATACCATCAGGCCTCTTGGCCCACACCCTGGTCTGCTGAGAACTGAGCCTGCCTGGCAGGGCACACATGCTGGCCCCTTACTGGTACCTCAACGTAAGCCTGCTACAGAACGCCCACTTCTGGGACTGCGCCCACCTCTGGAGGAGCTGGGGGGCTGTGTGAGCAACTACTGCTCATGGTGGCTGTGGTGGGATGTGGGGAAGATCCAGGTTCGGGTGTTCTGCCAGCAGTATTCTCAGCTGGCGGCAAGTGAGATCTGCCGCACTCAGGAGCTGGAGGAGGACATGGTGGAGCTCGAGGCACACCTGATTTGTGCCAGCACTGACTCAGCACTCCTCAAGAGCTTCTAGTCCTGCAAGAAAAACCTGCGGGAGCTGGTGGAGGGCGCAGCCCGTGGTGCAAGGGTGCATGCCTGCTGCCAGGAGCTGGCAGAGGCCGACACCCCAACCAGCTTCTTTGGCTTGGAGAGGTGGCAGGCTGCGGCGAAGACCTTGGATCATTTGAAGACCCCAGAGGTACGGCTGCTCATGGACCTGGGTTAGGTGCAGGGGCATGGTGTCACCCTGTACCAGGACCTATTTGTGACTGATCTCACCTACCTAGGGGCTGCTCAACAGCTGCATAAGGACCTGCTGCGTCTCTGCTTTGCAAGCCAAGGCCCTGGAGCGTGAACTCTCCCTGGCAGAGCTAGAGGCTGCTATGTGGGGGCTTGCCTCAGGTAGGGCCCCAGGCCTTGATGGAATGGAACTGTCCATGGAATTTTACAAAGCCTTTTGGCCCTTCCTTGGGCCCAGCCTACCCCATGTCTTCCGCTAGAGCCTTGCCAATGGGACCCTGCTGACCAGCTGCTGCCAGGTGGTGCTCACCTTGCTGCCCAATGGCACCAGCCCCCCCAGTCTGGCTGACGGTGTATGCAGATAATGTGACAGTCTTCCTGGGTAGCCAGGAGGACGTGCAGGCCCTGGTGGACTGCCAGCACACCTACAAGTTTACCTCGTTGGCCTTCATCGACTGGGGCAAGAGTGACACCTTCCTGTTTGGGATGTAGGCAGGCACATGCCCCCCCCGTACCTGCCGGGGGGGCCTTCCATGGCTCTGGGTAGGCCTCAAAACCCTTGGAGTGCTCCTGGAGCCACTGGCTTTTGTGGCCTGCAGCTGGGAGAACCCAGCAGAGAGAGTGGAGGCCTGTCTGCAGCACTGGCACTGGCTCTTGCCCACCTTTCCTACCACAGCTGGGTCCTCATCACTAGCAACCTGGTGGCAGCGACCCTGTGGCACTGCTGCACTGTTCTGGACCTCCCTGCTGGACCTGCTCGAGAGACTGCAGTAGCTCCTAGTCAACTTCTTTTGGGATGGAGGCCACTGACTCCTGTGGGCCGCACTTTATCTGCCCACCACCAAGGCGGGCCAGGGCCTGATTGACCTGGCCAGCAAGGTGGCTGCCTACCACCTGCAAGCCCTCCAGTGGCTCCTGTATGCCAAGGGTCACCTCCTGTGGTGGCATTTGGCATGCCGGTTCTTGCACTGGGTGGGGGGCTTTAGGTTTGACTGAGAGCTGTTTTTGCTGCACCTCATCTTCCTGAATGGGGCGGTCCTTCATCTGTTCTACCGCAGCATGGTGCGGGCCTGGTGGGCTGCCTTCCACCTTTGTCCCCAGGCCAGGCACCTGCGGTTACCACAGCTACTTCAGGAGCCCCTGGTCTACAACCTGGCCCTGCAGCATGTCATGACAAGTCTGGCCTCTACCAGCCTCATGGCTGCCCTCATCAAGGTGCACACCACATGCCTGGGCCACCTCCTGGACCCAGCTCAGTCATGCTGACCATTGGCCGAGGCCCTGGCTGCCCAGCTGGCCCTGCGCTCCATCTGCACTGCCGGCCAGCTTCTGCGGGCCATTAAAGCTGCCCTCCTGACAGGTGGCAGCCACCCTAAAAGGCTTCCTCCAGGCCCACCAGGTCACCCCTGCCGCGGATGCTGTGGGCAATGTTTTCTTGCTGCTGCCGGTCGTTCCAGTGGTAGCCAGTGAGTTGGCTGACCAACCCAACACTCTACTGAGGCTTCCTGTGCCCCCCCAGAAGCAACACAGACTGCCCCTTTGGCACACTGCTCTGAGGGGCCTCTATGTGTGGGTGGTGTGCACTCGGTGTGCTCAGGTGCTGGCTGGCTACCCCAACACCGTGTGGTGGCAACACCTGCCATTGCCCGGGACCCCAGCATGGTGCACACTGTACAAGGTGTGCACCACCAAGAAGCCTGGCGACCTCCAGTGCAGATTGGTTTACGGCACCCTAGCCACTGGAACCGTTGTGTGCCACCTGGACCCGGTGGCCTTAGCGGCCTGCCCCTTTTGCCTGGGAGAAGTAGAAGAGAACGTTTTCCATGTCTTCCCCGACTGACTCTGGCTGCAACTGCTCTTTACTGGCCTCGGGGCACTGCTTTGGGCGCTGGGCCAGTATTTTTCAGAGAACGCATACATTTGTTGTTTCCCATACCAGGCAGCCAAGCAGGGCTCAGTCAGCCTGGCCAACTTCCTGGTGGGCCAGGCCAAGATGGCCACCCTGAAAAGCCACTGAAACTGGCTCGCTGAGACTGGGATGGATGATACTCTGCAACTTTTCCACCTGCTGGTGCAAGCCCGCCTCTCACTTGAGCTCAAGCATGCCGTCCTCCAGCGGATGGTGCCCAACTTTGAGGAATGCTGTGCCAAGTCAAGGGGGGATGCCTGCTTCTTGCGCTGTGACACCACCACCTGCTCAGGGTGTGGGGGCGGGTCCAGCAAGCCAAGACCTCGGGCTTTGCCCATGCAGGCCAACCCTTAGTGTCCTGAAGCCCTCCTGGGCATCTCTGCTGGCAGAACTGTATATATGTATATATTTCTTTGTCCTGTTTTTTTTAATTTTGTCTAGAGTGTGCAGGCAGGTCTTGCAGGCCATGAGTCCAGGTCTTGTCCTTGAGGCCCAGACCTTTGGGCCAACCTGCTGGGTCTTTATTGCCCTGGCCTTCTTTTGTCACCCTCCCCAGAATAAACGTTTCTTAAAAGTCTGTCTGCCTTTTTTTCTCTCCTTTTTTCCCTTTCTCTTCTTTTTCTCCCATCTTGTTTCCTTTTTCTCCCCTCTTCTTTTCTTTTCTCTCCCTCTTTTTCTTTCAGTTTTTCTCCTTTTTTTCTTTCCCATGGTTTTCTTTTTCTCTCTTTACTTTTCTTCTTTCTTTCCCTTTTCTCCTCTTTCTCTGTTGTCTCTCCTTTTTTTCTTTTTGATTTTATTTTTTCCTTGGGTGGGGACTGGAGTGGGGAAATGGTTGTGGCAGGCAGGGAAAGGGGCAGCGAGCAGGTACACATAGTGCAGCAATAGCTGGCTCTGGTGCACTGGCGCGGGCCCCACACTCCCACCTGGCTATTGCTGCGCTCTATGCCCTTGTTCCCTGCCCTTCTCACCGCTTGCTGTAGCCATTTCCCCAATTTCCCTGCCTGCCAGCTGCTGGCAGTTCCAGTACCATGCAGTTCCCAGCTACAGTGCTGGGACTGCAGGAGCAGCTGGGACATGATGCTAGAACAGCAAACAGTAGTGCAGGGGGATGGGGAAGTGGCAGAAGGGCAGCAGTGGCAGATAAAGGGAAGTGGCAGCAAGTGGGAGACTGGGGCCACGACAGTGCCTGAAGGCCAGGAGTGGCAGGAGCATGGTGCCTGGGGCTGGAGGAGCAGTGGCGGGGGTCTGCCTGCCGCAGGATGGGGCAGGCTGTGGGCAAACCATCCCCAGCCATCCTCCTCCCACACACAGCACCCACCAAAACCCAAATTCACCCCCCTCAACAAATCATACACACACCCTCCCACACACCCACAAGATACAGGAGTTAGACTTTATTTTGAGCTATGATACCATCATCTCTATGTACACTACACACATTTATGTAAATCAGGGCAAACTTTTTTAAAATTAAATTACATTACACAATTTTTAGCATGTAATTTGGTATTTTTCTGGTTCTGAGATGGCAAACTGCCTTGCTGAAAGGAGTGCTTCTGGGGGACAAGGGGAGGGACTTCATATGACAAAGGTCAGGGTTTAAGGGTGGAACTTCTGGCATTCCAAGATAGGCACCTCCCCCGGCTGCTATCAAGGGCAGGGCTACCCATGCGGCCCTTGATGGCTTTCCAAAACTGTAAGTGGCCCTCTGCCTGAAACAATTACCCGTCCCTGGCCTAGATGTTTCTTTGCTCTGGGATCACTTCTTTTTTTAAGCTTTACTGTTAGGTTTTATATAGGCTATTTTTTTACTCTGGTGTTTCCCCACAGTTGAAACTCACTCTTTCATGAGTATCCACCGCAGCCAGCAATTATTGAATCTTCACCTTCTTAGAAGATTGCTCCTTTTTAACTTAGTCCTTGGCTGGGATGCATCTCTACCATCAGCTGCTATTTTGATGCTGCTTGGTTTGACTTTATGATTTGTTGTTACTATTGTGTGCTTATTATATTTCATATGATGACTCGGTTGCATTTCATTTGTCTTTGTGATTGCCCAACTTCCTAAGCAAAAGCTAGCTTTATTAACATTTATTATAACTTCTTATATTTGAATGAGTTCTTAGTCAAAACTAGTAGCTATCAGTGCGCTGTCACACAATGTGACTAACTTGGGTTTCAGAGAGGCTGCCAATGAAGTTACAGCCTTGTGGTCCATTTTTTTCTATAGTATCAATTGTACAAACGTGTATCTGTAGCTCTAGTTATAAACTATTGTCATTAATAGAATGTACAATAGTTTGTTGATAAGAGTGTATATTTTCTTTAAAGTTAAAAAGATTACATTGTATATCAAATGTAATTGTTTAGCTTGGAGGTCCTCAGTGATGGAATTTGAGGTCCACTGAATACTCCTGGCTTCACACTTGACTAGAATTCCTTGGGCAAGGAATCATCTACTTCAAACATTCGTCCTTATCTTCAGGGAGCTGTCCAGTATCAAATAAGTCATCACTTGTGCTGTTTTTAAGAATTGCTGCAATACTTTATTTCCAGACTTCTGTTTGTAGATGTTAAAATTGAGTAGAAGTATTACCAGTAACGTTCACATACCAAAGTTACCGTAATGTTTGATTTTAACCCTCTCATTACTGTTGCTTTAGGTCAGAGATCCAGCTTAAAGTACTGGTATGAGAAGGAGTGGTTAAGTAACGGGCACATGCATGGCTTAGCATTTTTGGAAGAAAATTATTCCCACCAGAACTCCAAGAAGATAGTAGCCACTCACCAACTTCTTGGAGATGTACAGAGAGTGATAGAAGTTCTGCATGGACTGCAGCTGAAGATGAGCATTTTACAGTAAGCAATGTTTAAGTCTAAATTGACATGTATTTGATGTTTGTAAGTGGATTTCAGAGATTAGAACTGAGAAAGCTAATTTATATGTGTATACTGTTCAACAGATATATAGGAAGGTAGTTTGGCTTGGTAATTGTGCTAGAAAACTGGATCAACTCTTTGAAGTAGTGAACATTAAACAAATAGTCTGTGGGGAATGGGGTAGATGCACATTTTGTTTTAACACGCACACACACCCATATCCATCCTTTTTATATATAAAAGAATGTATAGTAGTAGTATATATATAAAGAGAAAATATTCACCTATTTATCTTATGGCCTTGTTACGTGTTAATTTTAGGCAGCTTCTGGGGCTCTTAACCCCTAGATTGTCCACACATTACCATGTGAAACTAGTTTTAAACACTCTTGAGGCAACTTAGTTATACCATACCAGGTTAGGTTTGTCTCCTGATCTGTATTACCTAGCTTGTGTTATGCTAACGTGTAGCCTCTAGGCTTCACATTAGTGTAAACACCCCACCTCCCCTGCCAGGCCCGGATTAGGCCCACTGCCTGCTCCCTAGGGATAGTGCTGACAGCCAAAAGTAAGCTGGGGGGGAATGGGGGAGGAGTCCCAGGGTTACGGGGGGCAGGGAGATACCCCAAGGGGCAGAAAAAGAGTCACCAGATTAGATTGGCCCACTGCCCACCCCTATCCCCCCATTCCCCTCAGGTCAGGCCTGCCATCCCTTTGCACCTCAGATCCCTGCTCACCCCCCTTTCCTCCCTGGCTTACCTGGTGCTGTTCCAGGGAAGCAGGCAAGGAAGGGGAACCTGCCTGCCTGGCTGCTGTCACTTCCTGGGCTGGGGGTGGCCACAAGTACACTGGGAGACACAGGTACAAGGGTAGGTGTGCAGGAGGGGGAAACCCCCAGGGGCAGTGTGGGAACGGGGGGTGGGGGGTAGGCAGTGGGAAGCCCTGAGAGACAGGGCCCAGAATGGGAGGGGTTGATTCTTACCTTTCAGTCTGCACAGCCCTTGCTGACTTGAATGTGTGACTGTTTCATCAACTTTTGAACAGCTGAAAGTACAGTGTGTAACATGGCCCTTAATGCTGAAGAAAGCAGTATGATAACTCTGAAATCTAGGTGTAGTACTCTTTAACCGCTTTATCATTTTCACTTTAGTGCTACCAAATTGTAATTTTTCTACTAAAAACATTTTTTATTCATCTCTATTATTATTCTGTAATGCATAATGAGAATGAGGCCATTCAGATTTCAACAGCTTTTCAATGATTATACTTTCTATAAATTGTGTCTGGGTAGTACCTACACAAAGAGAAAAATGACAGAATATTCCAGCATACATACATATATATTAGTGCATAACTATAGTCAGTTAATATTTTTTTTCTTGAGTTGGGCAATATTTTTGCATGCTTTTAATGTTCTTGTGACTGAAAATAATTTTATTCTCTTAACCTCAATTCCAGCGGTTTGAGAGATTGGTTAAATATTTCTCCATTCACTGAATAGAGTGAATTTCCATTTGGAAAGCAAAGCTTTTGGTATCTTCATCCAACTTTTCTCTTTGCACCTCAGTCTGATGTAACTGATTGAATGGAAGACAAAATTTAAAATAGTAGGATGAAAAAAAATACAAGGCCATCCAGTGTAAAAATATGCACCCCTTCATTATTGGATCCCTTTGTTATCACTTTTGTATTCTCTGTGAAGGATGTGGAGTTTGAGTACGTTGGGCTTTTTTTAGGACTTCTGTTTCCTAGTGTTGCATAGCAAGGGGTTATGAGTTCTTATAGATTCCCATTCCTTCAACTACGGAATAAAATACTTGCTGTGTGTGGCATCAAGGTATGAAGTAACTAACAGGAATGTTTTTTGTTTGTTAGGAACTTTAGTTTCCTTACAAGAAAAATTGAAAGTATTGATGCTTAGAGGATCAGGGTATAGATATATGTAATAATACTGTCAGTATCAAATGATACCAATACATTCAATCATGTTATAACAGTTATGTCTGCATAATTCTTCAATAATACATGTAAGCTAAATAACTGTAACTTTAACTGTCAGTGAAACAGGATTAAAATTACAGTGCTACATCTAATTTGTACCATTATAGAATCATGAAGATCATGAAGATCATAATGACTACAGCCACTCCATTTCCACTTTTAAAGCAGTTAAAGCATTTGTTTGTCCATACCATCAGTGTGTTGTTGGTGAGTTAATTTGTAGTTAAAAGATGGAGGCATTGTGCAGTTTGACTCCATGCATTCACTGGAGATGGAAAGCACTCGGGTCTTCACTGACCAGATCTGTTCTTTAAGCATACAGGTTTCCCTCGATTTATGCGTGTTGTATATGCAAATTTGCTGTTATGTGATGAGCATTTTTAGACCCAAGATATGCTATATGTGAGGTAAATTCATTCTTATGCGATCGGCATAGGTACCTCCCCCACAAGCAGATAAGTCTGTGGGGAGATGTGAAACGGCTGTGGGACCAGGGTCCCACTCATCCCAGCCCCTGCTGCAGCAGCCCCAGGAGCAACCAGTGCTGCAGCCACCCTGCATCTGTCCCCCTGCGCCTGCCGTCCTGAGTTGCGCTGTGCCCTTGTGCAGGCAGCTGGTGTTGGCTGCTGCAGCAGGGGCTGGGGTGAATGGGAACAAGCAGGGCCCCAGGCACCATGAGGCATGGTGCAGCTTGTCTGCACTCAACCCTCCCCTGCTTCAGTGGGCCCAGGAGCAGCTGGCAGCAGCTGCAGAGGGAACCATTGAGGGGGTGCACTTCTTGCTGCTCCGCACACCTGCGGGAGGGCTGCGGGCTGTGTTGGGCTCTTCCAAGGGGGTGCATGCCCCTGAATCTGTGCATGGGACAATAGCAGGCTGCTTCTGCAGGCTGGGGCCTGTGGCGCTTGGGATGGGCCACAGGGGGACGGAGACTACGGTGCAGCCCAACAGCTGCAAGTAGTTGACACTAGACGCCCCCGGGGCCACTGCAGCAGGTGCTGGGGTGAGTGCCGCTCTGTTCCCTCTGCTTTTTGCAAGCCCCAGAGCTGTACCCCTCCCCCTTGCCCCTTCCCTAGTCCAAGCCTCACTCGCTCCCTCCCTCACTGCCATGAGAACCTATCCCTATTTATTACATTATAAAGTGGATTTGCTTTATGTGAATTTGATTTATGCGCCTTTCTCCAGAAATGAATGTAGCGCATAAATAGAGGCAAACCTGTATCTGTTTTTATAACATGACACTATATACATTGTTGCCCATAACATGTGCAAAAGAAATCTTAGCCACTAAAGCATGGATTGGAAAGGCATTTTTGTGAAATTGTGGCATGTGCTGGAAGAAGAGTATGATGTCAGATGCATACACGTGCAGAGACACACACGCATACATACACACTAATTAGCTTTTTATTTTATAAAATATAAAAAGCACACTATCTCTTGTCTATCACCCAGTTCTTCAGAGAATTGTTGTTCATCATCACTGAATAAATAGTACAAATAAGCTTGAATGCAGTGTGCTATAGCAGTACTCTGAAATAATTTAACTGTTTATCAGGGGTCTTCTCTATTCTCTCATAAGTTAACGTTGGGTACTGTTTAATTTTCTTCTGTTTTGTGCCTGGTTCTTACTTATGCAAATAGTTTGTGCAGAAGTTTCAAAGATGATAACAGCTTTGTTCTCCTTTATGTATCTGCTGATACCTTATTGATAAATAGAATGTACAATGTAAAAATAACAGAAACTCAATGTTCTTATGAACTAAAAGTCTTTGGTGGTTATATGTAGTTGATGATCAGATTTTGATTGTCTCTGCTGTACTATTTAACCTTATACAATTCTAAGCAACTTTAGACATTTTTTTTTAAAAAGAGTATCATGGCACCATTACAGTGGAGTTATCAGATTTATTCATTTAATTTGGGAGAACATTCTAAATGTAGCTGAGAATGAAGTAAAATAAACCAGAAAAATATTTCTTGTGCTATCACCTGTGAATATATTTAAGTGTCGGATAAAAAGGAAAATGAATACCAACTGACTCTTCCATTTTTCATTAAATAATGCATATCTTCTATCTGTGACAAGCCTCGTATTTTAGAATAATTGAGAGGAATACTTTAATAATTAAAGAAATCACAATACCAAAGCAATTCTTGTCATGTTCATTGTAGATGAATATCACCTGCTGGGAAAATCTGTCTTGATTTTAGAGATGAGATTTTAATTCATTATTGCAAACTTTTCTTTAATCCTAGAATAATAAAGAAGTAGGGCTAGAAGGGACCTCTACAGGTCATCTAGTCTGACCCCTCCCTGAGGCAGAATCATCCCCATCTACACCAGCCTATACAATGAATAATTTACCCTCAACCCTGACAACACAGACCTAGCATCCTAACCTGAAACAGGTAAAGCAGGAGAACCATATCAGCCAACATCCTGATTCTGTGAACTGTTGCCAATATATGCTCAAGAAATCCCAGGTGGAGGGCTGTGTCTTTCACTACAGGTTTCCCTTGCTTTATGCTGTACATGTGTTCCTGGAAAGCAGCATGCAACTCAAATTTGCATAAAGGGAACCCACTGGGGATTGTACTGTACTGACCCCCAGACCCATTTCTGCCACTTTTACAAGACAATTTTGGTACTCACCAGCAGCAACACAGGGCACTATCATAATGGGGATGACAACTACAGAAACACATGTTGCAGATAACAAGCAAAGAGCACAGATCCACACAGGAGACTGTATTTTGGTGTGTGTCACTCCTACAATGCACTTCATAAAGCAGCTAACTGCAGGCTTCCACCACACCAATTGCATAAGAGTGAATTTACCTAGCATATAAGGGCAGACATGGTTCTTTGGGTGAATCTGATATCTTTTACTAGACCAACTTAAATAGTTGGAAAAACATTTTTAGCAAGCTTTTGGGTTTAAAAACCCTTTGTCAGGCTGATGAAGTCTCTGTAGTTGATATGGGCTTTTCCTGGATGGAATGAATCGTAAAGAAGCCAGAGGCTGGGCAGGTATGCATGTGAAACAAGCAGTCAGTGAAGATATAAATTGAGGAGTTAGTAGGTGAGAGACAGGCTGGGTTAGGGGGGAGAAGGGTGATGAATGTAGCAGTTAAATAGTGGAGAGGTACCTGGGAAGTCAAATGTCAGGCAGGTTATAATGTTTCATAAATCCCATGTCTATATTTAGTCCCTGATTTTTTTATATCCAGGAGGTTAATGAAGTTAAGTTTATAGGCTCATCTCTGAGAAGTGTTTTGTAAGTTTCCTTTGAGGATTAGAACTGAGAGATTGGAGAGAGAGTGGTTTTCCTGTGAGAAATGTGCCCCCACAGGTAGTTGGGTATTCTTGTCTTTGATAGATTTCCGGGGTGCATTCATTCTGGTGAGCGGTTGTTGTTTGGTCTCTCCCATGTATTTTCCATCAGGGCATTTGGTGCACTGGATGAGATCTATTACATTTCTGGAGGTTCAGCTGTAAGATGCAGGGATGCTGATGGCTCTGTTGTGGGGTGTAGTAATAGTGGGGGAGGTGGAGATGTGTTGGCAGGTTTTGCATTTCTTGTCATGGCATGGTCTGGATCCATTTGATGTGTTCTGGGCCTGAGCAAGTTTACTTCTGATGATGAGGTTAGCAAGGTTCGGTGCTTGTTTGAAGGCTATGATGGGTGGTTCTGGGAAGAGCTCCTTAAGAATAGGGTCTCTTTCTAGTATGGGTTGCAGTTGTTTGAAGATTTTCTGTATGGGTTTGAGGAAGGGGTGATATGTCATAACTAGTGGTGTGTGATTTGTAGGGGGATTTGTTTTATACTGCAGCAATTCTTCATGTGGTATGCGTGTGGCTTTTGCAAATGTACGATCTGTCTCTCTGGAGGAGTGTCCTTGTTGGGTGAAAGCCTTTTTAAGATCAGTGAGGTGGCAATCCTGGATGTTCTCCTCAGTGCTAATTCGGTGGTATCTGAGGGCTTGGCTATATATCACAGGTTTTTTGGTGTGTTTAGGGTGATTGCTGGTTCTGTGCAGATATGTATGTTGGTCTGTGGGTTTCTTATATAATGTGGTCTGTATTTTATCATTCTGGATGAAGATGTCATCGATATATCTTAAGTATAGCAAGGGTTGGATGGTGCAGTTCTTGAGAAATTCTTCTTCCAGATGGTTCGTAAAAAAATTGGCATACCGTGAGGCCATTTTGGTGCCCGTAGCCACTATGCCTATGGTCTAGAGGGAAGTGTTGGTTATTAAAAGTGAAATTGTTGTGTGAGAGGATGAAGTGTATAAGGCCAGTAATATCCTTGGGTCTGTTCTCAGAGTTGGTCTTGCTGTTGTAGATATGTAAGGCAGGCTTGGATGCCATCCTGGTGTTGGATATTGTTATATAAGCTGGTAACATCCATGGTGGCTAGAAGTGTGTTGCTGGGAAGGTGGTCTATGTTTTTAAGTTTTGGTAGAAAGTCAGTAGTGTTTTGGACAAAACTTGCTGTTTGGCTGACAAGTAGTTTTAGGACTGATTCAACAAAACCTGATATTTCCTTAGTTAGGATCCCATGGTTGGAAATGATATGTCTGCCAGGGTTCCCTTGTTTGTGAATTTTAGGAAGCGTGTTAAAAGTCCCTGGGTTGGGTAGTGGTGGGGGATTAAGGTCTGTAGTTTTTCTTGTAGTTCTGATGGAAATGATTTGATGGTATTTTTTAGTTTCATGGTGAAAAGGGGAGTAGGATCTTCTTGTAGTTGTTTATAGTATGTGGTGTCAGAGAGCTGTCTGTTAGTTTCCTTTATGTAGTCTTCATGGTTTAGGATGACTATGGCTCCTCCTTTATCTGATGGTTTTATTACTATTTGGTGGTTAGATCTTAGAGATTCTATGGCCTTTCTCTCTGGTAGAGAGAGGTTGTTATGGTGGTGTAGGTTATTGATTATTTCATTGTTCATTCTTTCCCTGAAGCAGTCATTGTAGTGGTCACCCCTAGCATATATACCTAGCATGTATAACCCCTATAACGTCTAGCATATATAACTGCTAGCATATACACCCTAGACCCCTAGCATATAACAATTTTTTGGTATAAAAAGGGTCATCATATAAGAGCAAATTCACACATATAGAACCTATGTAAAGCGAGGGAAACCTGTACAAAGGAAGGCAAACGCCCTCCCTTCCCCACACCCCGACCCTCAGAGTCCATACTAATCTGACCATGGGGTAAAATTCCTTCCTCACCCCAAATATGTCAGTCAATCTGACCCTATGTTGAGGGGCAAGACTCTCTAGCCAGGAACATTTGGCTTTGGTCTGAGCAGGACATTGGCACACCCTAGTCAAAGTCCCCGACCTTGGCTGTAGCCAACACCTAGTGTCTCTGGGGAATGTTTAAAAACACACTGACACCCGTAGTAGAAAGGCGGGAGTGGGTGATAGGGGCCGCTGAAGCTCAGAAGCATGAGAAATGCATTTGGTAAAACTGAGGCATAGCTACGCCTAGATCATCCCCAAACAGTAGATGTCCAACCTCTTCTTGAACATTTCCAGTGATGCAGCGTCCACAACTTCCTTAGGCAATCTGTTCCACTGCCTCACTGTTTTAACAATGAATTTTTTTCCCAGATACCTAACCTAAATGTATTTTGCTGCAACTTCAAGCCACTGTGCAGCAAGAGAAAAAAGTTGCTTTTTCTCTTTTTTTTTGGCAGCTCTTCAAGTATTTCAGTTTCTTCTCTTATGACTTGCCTTCCAAGTTCTTGATCATCTTTGTTGCCTGCCTCTGGAACCTCTCTAACTTCTCCATATCTTTTTTAAAATGCAGAGCCCAGAACTGCACATAATACTCCAAATGAGACCTAACCAGTGTCAAGCAGAGGCACTCTCACCTCCCATGTCTTGCATCTAATGTTTCTGCTGGTGTATCCCAAAACTGCATTCACCTTTTGAGCAGCTGCATCACATTGCATATTCATATTCAGTCTGTGGTTTACCAGGACTCCAAAGTCTTTTTCAATAGTGCTGTCACCCAGCCAGGTGTGACCCATTTTTTATATTTGTGTTTTTGATTATTCCTTCTGAGGTTGTAGTACTTTGCTTTTGTCTGCATTGAACTTCATACTGTTAGCTGTGGCCTAATTTTTCTAATCTGTCAATCTGAATTGTGCTCATATCTTTCAGTGTTTGCAGTTCTTCCCAGTTTCATGTCATGCTTAAACTTGCTTAAAAAGTTTTTTATGCCAACATCTAAATCAGCAGAGAACATGGTGAACAGCACCAGGCACAGGACACACCCCTATTGGACTTCACTTGAAACCTCCTGCCATTCTGACATGGATCCATTAGTAGTTACCCTCTGCTTGGGGTTATTGAGCTAGTTATCTGTCCACCTTGTAATAGTGTTATCCAGCCCACATTTCTCCAATGTGTTTAGGAGAGGCTTGTGCTGCATCTTGTCAAAAGCCTTGAAGAAGTCCAGATACACTATATCCGCAACATTCCCTTCATCCACCCAAGTAGTTACTTTGTCAAAAAAGATCAAGTTTGTCTGCTGGGAGGAGAAGTCGGCCAAGTCTGAGAGGTCCTGGAGATTCCTGGTGGAGCTGCAGGACCTCCACTTGGTCCAGGAGGTGCATGGCCCCACCAGGGGGGATGCACTGCTGGATCTGGTCCTGGCCTCGGGGGACAATGGGGGACAATCTGGTTAGAGGTCTCCAGGTTCATGACTCTCTGGGAGATAGCGATCATTGCCTGATAGAATTTGCTGTCCGGCGCAGTGTAGCTAGAGCTCATGCTAAGACTAGGGTCCCAGACTTCAAAAGGGCCAATTTCAGGATGCTCAGGAGGCTAGTTGAGAAGGCGCTGAGGGCCTGTAGGGTTGAGGACATGGGCGTCCACGAAGGGTGGATGTTCCTCAAGGAGATGATCCTCTGAGCCCAAGGGGTGACCATTCCTGCCTGATGCAAGATGGGCAATAGTGCCCAAAAGCCCCCATGGCTTAAAAGGGATATTCAGGGGACCCTGAGGGCTAAGTGGGAGGCATACAACCTGTGGAAGAGAGGAGCTGTCTCCAAGGAGGAGTACTCCTCTTGTGCTTGGGAGTGCAGGAGGGCTATTAGGAAGGCCAAGGCGGGAGTAGAGCTTCGCCTGGCGACTAGGATCAAGGACAACAGG
>JAGPOW010000955.1:1325436-1341293 GCA_030014935.1 Caiman crocodilus
TGGCTGGGAAGCTCCCCTCTTGCTAGCACGGAGGTGGAACGGGATCTTGGCGTCATTGTTGATGCCAGGATGAACATGAGCCGCCAATGTCAGATGGTGTTTGGGAAGGCCAGCCGAACCCTAGCATGCATCCAACGATGCATTTTGAGCCGGTCCAAGGTGGTGATTCTCCCCCTTTATGCAGCTTTGGTCAGGCCACAGATGGGGTACTGTGTCCAGGTCTGGGTGCCGCACTTCAAGAGGGATGTGGACGGTCTTGAGAGGGTCCAGAGGAGGGCCACTAGATTGATACGCGGGCAGCAGGATAGGCCTTATGAGGAGCGTCTGAGGGACCTGAACCTATTCAGCCTCAGGAAACGGAGGCTGAAGGGAGACCTGGTGGCAGACTGAAAGAGGACTGAAAGGTGGCCAGTGTGATTCCCATCTTTTAGAAGGGGAAGAAAGAGGACCTGGAAAACTACAGGCCTGTCAGTCTCACCTCCCCCTCACTGCTGAGGGGAGATCAGCAGGAAATAGGGCAGGCTCTTTTTTCCCAGGCACCACCAGGGGTAACTAGGACCAATGGTCACAAGTTACTGCAGAGCAGATTTAGGTTGGACATTAGGAAACTCTACTTCACAGTTAGGGTGGCTAGGATGTGGAACTAGCTTCCTAGGGAAGTTATTCTTACCTCCTACCTTGGGCACCTTCAAGAGTAGATGGGATAGGTACTTGACTGGGGTCCTGTGACCCTGGCGCTCGTTCCTAACATTGGCAGGGGGTCAGACTAGATGGCCTGCTTTAGGCCCCTTCTGACCCTAGATACTATGATACTATGATTAAATTTGTTCTAAGTAAATCATGCTGGCTGCTTGTGATTAGCTTTTCCTCCTCCAAATGCTTGCAAATGCCTTTCCTTAGGATCTGCTCCAGTAGCTTCCCAGGTATTGAGGTGAGGCAAGCCAATCTGTAGTTTGCTGTCTTCCTTCTTGCCTTTTTTTAAAGAGGAACACTAGGTTGGCCCTTTTCCAGTCCTCTGGTATGTGGCCTGTCCCCTATGACTTAATGAATGTCATTGCTGAGGGTTCCAAGATCTCTTCTGCCATTTTATTTAATACCCTGGGATAAAGTTCATCTGGACCTACTGACTCGAATTCATTCAGACCCAACAAAAGCTCTCTGACTATTTGTGGCAGGGCACTGTTGGTGCCTGCCACTTTAAGGGCTGGAGCAGGCAGCAGCTAGGCATTTGAGTATGGTGGCCATTTTGAGATCCACAATATATATTATATATAGGGTGAAGCAACAATTTGCTGAGCTGAGGCTCAGGAACATCTTGGAGGTTTACGGCCTGGGCCTATGGCGATAGAGGAGGCTCCAGGTCTTGGTCATGACCTAAAACTTCACCCTGCTGGGGATGGGTGGGCTGGTGGGGCTGTTTGTGGTGGAACAGTCCCCCAGAAATGCCACGCCAGTTACCACCCTGGTGAAAGGTGTGTTGGGGGCGCCTAATAACCTCCAGCCCCTGTACAGTCCAAGCTTGGGAAAGCCCAGGCCAATGAGAGGCCTGAGGCTTGTGGGATCCAGCAAAGTTGTGAGGGGGTAAAAAGCAGGCACACAGCTCCCAAGGGATCTCAACTGGCCCATGCTAGGACCAGGACCCAGAGAGGGGTCAAAAGGCCAAGGGCCCACCACAAGGGATGCCCAAAGAACAAAGAGTCTCAAGGTCCCTACTGGCCTGAGACAGGGCCAGATCCTAAGAGGGAGCCAAAGCCTGTGCTTGTCATAATTTTGCTGACCTCATGCTTTCCTTATCCCAGGATCTGGAATTGTATCATCATGATCGCTTCCTCCCAAATTGTCCATCACCTTCACATCCTGCACTGGTTCTTCCCTTTTGGTCAGAACAAGATCGAAGATAGGTGATCCCCTGGTTGTATCCTCCACTTTCTAGAACAGAAATTTGTCCTCCACACATTAGGAACTGGCTGGATATTGTAGGTTTGGCTGCATTGTTCTTCCAGCAGATGTTTGGAAAATCGAAGTCTCCCATCAGTACCATCTTACAGGTTTGGGGTGGATTTGTCACCTGTTTGAAGAGTGCCTCATCCACCTCCTCTTCCTGATGTGGTAGCTTATAATAAATCCCCACCATTATATCTGTGCTGCCTCTTTCACCTTTCCTTTTCAAACAGATTCATTCTACTTTCCTGTCTTGTTCCTCCTGAACCAGGGAACAAGTGTATGTGTTTTTGACATTCAAGGCAACCCCATCACCTTTTCTCCCAACCCTGTCCTTTCAAAATAGTCTGTAAACCTTCCATGTTGCCATTTCAGTCATAAGAGCTGTCCCACCAGGTCTCTGTGATGCCAATCACATCTTAGTTCTTTTCACAGGCTGTAGCTTACAGTCCATCTTGTTTATTCGCCATACTTGCATTTGTATACATGCATCAGAGCTATTTTGCATTTTGACCTACCTACTTCCCTTTTGTGCTGCTTGTTGCAAGCTTGTAGCTCTCTGGCCCTTTCCCAGAGTTGAATTGCTTCTTTGAGTCCTCTGCCCTTTAAACTGTATGCTCTGTTGCTTCAGGGTTTTGATCACCATCCCCTGTGAAACCTAATTTTAAGCCTTCCTTACTAGGTTTAGCCCAATAGGCCACTGACAGACATGGACAAAAAATACCACAACGGTGCTTTATCAGAAGAGGAATCATGTAATTTTGACCTGGCTCCCCAGCATTTGTATAGACCAGACACTTTAGCTGGGGGGTTTGGGCACGTTTATCTAATAGCTAATTCAGTCAGTAATTGGATAAAAGCTGAATATATATATGCTTGGGCAAGCCAGGTCAAATTGATGCAGTTCCTTTTCTGGTCATGCACTGCACTTAGCATGGGGGCACACCAAGCTGAAAGTAAAGCACCGTTTCTGGGGGAGTTTTTCCATGTCTGTCAGTGGCCACAATTCCCAAAGATGTTCTTCCCCATACTCATCAGATGGATCCCATCTCTTGACAGGAGTCCTTCTCCCATTGTCAAAAAAAAATGAAACCTTTATGTTGACACCACTGTTTCAGACCTGTTCACTTCCAGGTTTCTGTCTGGACTTGCTTTCCACAGGAAGAATCAATGATAATACCACTTGTACTCCAAGCTCCTTAATCTTTCTTCCAGGAGCCTCATAGTTACATCTGATGTGCTCAGTGTCATTCCTGGCAGTATCAGTGGTGCCTACATAGGCAAGCAGGAAGAGGTAGTGGTCCAAAGGATACATGAGCTCTGGTAGTCTCTCTGTGACTTCCTGAATTCAGGCTCCAGGCATGCAGTACACCTCTCAGACCCCCAAATCTGGACAAATTGGTGCCTCTAGCCACCACAGAAGGGAGTCACCAATCACCACCACTTTTCTCTTCCTTCTTGGTGTAGTGGTCCTAGAGCCCCTGTCCTTGGGACCTTGCACTTCCTGCCCTCTAGGCTGTAGCTTCCTTTGCCTCATGCCTACAGATGTCCTCTCCTCTATTTTTTCAGCAGTTCCACTGCATAATGCTTGAAAGTGGTTGCTGACTTCAGTCTGCTGCTCTTCAGTTCTGGGAACCCTCCTTCAGTAGTTGCATGCTGGCACTTACTTCTCATTGCCCTGTGGCGTCTCTAGCACCAGCCTCTTGAAACTCTCATCCAAGTAAGTCTTCCTTGCCCCAGATGCAGTGCAGCGTAGATACCCATGCTTCCAGTCTTCAAGTAGTCTCTTCCAGGATGGACACCAGCTTACACTTGGTGTAGATGAAGTGCTTCTGACCCTCTGGTAGGAACAAGAACATGACATAACTCACACAGGTTACAAGAGTTGACCCATCCTCCATTTGTGCCGCCTCTGCTCCCTGGAGAACACCTACACTGTAAGGAGAAAAAAAAGAGGGGTGGGGCAGGGGGGAAGAGGGAAAAAAAACACACCACAAGAACTTTCACACCAGAAAAACAGGGAGTGGGGACATGCACCACAGGGGGAAAAGGGGAAAAAAACCCTTCAAACACTGTAGCCACCCTAAGTCAGTAGCGCAGAGAAGTCTCTTCAAGGCAATCTAACACCTGAGCTGATTATTCCAGAACAACTGCTTTCTGCTTACTGCTCAACTTATTGGGGACCCTGGTTTTCCCAAATAAAAAAATTGCAAATTTACTGATTAAAAACCCCAAAATCCGTGATTAAAATAAAACACCATTTTATTTATATATATAGATATATCTATATATCTATAGATATATCTATATATATATATATGGAGAGAGAGAGAGGTGTCAACTGAACACAATGTTTTATTGATATATTTACAATTTTAAAGCAATTGGGAAGCCTACCAGTGCCTCAATCACTATAGTAAAATAAATTCTAAGTACCTATACATTTTGGTATTTGTTTTGGGGTTTTTCATCATGGAAAAGCAGAGTTCCCGCTGCCCCCTTTGCTCACCAGGTCACAGTTCCCTGACCTTGCTGGTGCCCCTCAGTCCCACCCACCCCCCAGCACCTTGGCTGTGCTGGCGCCCCTCACCTGCCACCCACAGCCCTTGCCCCACCTAGCCCTGCTGGAGGGGGGCCCCAGCTGCCTGGGCTACAGGGACTCAGATCTGCAGCCCCTTGACCCCCCCCACCCCCAGCAGTGCCTGAATCCTGGCTGCCAGCCATGGGAAGCTGCTGCAGTTGAAGTGGGGAGCCTGGCTCCCCTTACCCTGTGTAGCAGGGCACTGGGGTGCCTGCTACTGAGAGAGCAGGGAAGACTCCTCAGGTGCTGGTTGCTGCAGCAACTAGTGGGAAGTAATGACCCACACTTGCCTAGCCAACTGAAAGAAGAGGTAGGGCCTGGCTTCTATATAAATCCCAGGCAGGGGGCCAGGAGGCAGTTCCCTGCCAATAGCCAAAGAGGAAGGAGCTCTCTGCTATGGGAGAGAGGAAAAGTCTGTGGTAAAGGAGCAGTATCCAACATTGCTGAGAGTTAAAGGGTCACTGGTAGGATTGAATGTTGTTATAGCTGGGCGGCTTATGTTTATGTTATAGCCAAGAGGCTTGTGTTTATGCTTGCTATTTGTTACATCGGTGGTTTGGGTGAAGCTATTAGGGGATTGAGGAGGCCTCATAGGGGACTCGCAGCAGAGTGCGAGGACTCCAGTGCCCGTGAGGGTGCAGCATTCAGAGTGCATAGACCCCAGACCCAGAGAGGGGCAGTTGAGACGCTCCAGTGCGGGCGTGGTGAGCCCTGAGAAGGGTAGAGTTACTGAGAAGCCCCAGTGCTAGGAGCCACGCATAGCCCATAAGGCTTGGGTGCACGGTACAACCGTGACAGGTGAACCATGGCCAAGAGGACAGAAGGCAGTCTTCCTATAAATATATATAAAATCAAAGACATGGCGGGCTAGAATCAGAGGGTGCAAGACAACAGCTTGGCATGGTAAAGGTGGCAGCAGGAGAGAGTACGGTGACCCTGACGTCCCTCCTGTCACACCCTGCAAGTGGCACAGTCAGAGCGGAGCTCGTGGGGGGAGGGCAGGCAGGCTGGCTTCTGAAGATTCGGCCAGGGGTAGACTGGCTCCCCACCGCTGCATGCACTCCCAGAGGACAAGGGGGCATGTGCCCCCCCCCCCCCGATTCTGTGTGCAGAGTGGGAGTAGGCTGCCCACTGTAGGTCCAGGTTCCTTGTCCTGCTGCCCTCTCCCAGGGGCCTGCAGGACCCAGCAGGGCAGAGCAGAACTGGGTGGGGAAGCTCCTTGCCGCTGCAAGCTCTGCAGTGCCCTGGCACTGTGCACCCTGCCTGCCCTGCAGCAGCAAGGTAGCAGTGCACGGTTGTAGGGTGCCACATTCTCAGGGCAACACAGGGCGCGGAGAGGTGGCAACAAGTTTCCCCACCCAGCCCTACTCTGCTACAACAGTCTCACCCACTGGGCTGCGGAAGCCCAAGGGAGGGCAGCAGAGCAAGGAACCCCAAGCCGACAGCAGGCTGTCTGTCCCAGGCCTGCGCATGGATCTGGAGGGCACATGCTTCCACACCCTGGGGAGTGCACACAGCAGTGGGGAGCCAGTCCCCTTTGTCCCCTGGACAGGTCATCTGCAGCCCTGTTCCCCTCCTCACCAGGGCCCTGTGGTTGCGCATTGCAGCTACAACCCCCACGCACTGCACTGCCAGCTTGGCAGCAGCCCCAACTCTGCCCTGCCCAACTCCCCCCTTCCCTCCCTATGGGGGCCAGAAACACCTGCTCCTGCTGCCAGCTGGGGGTGCTGCTCTGTGCTTACATGTGCATGTGGCGCCCCCTGCCTGACTACCCTTCATCCACTCCCCCCAGCCCCTTGCAGGATGGAACTGTGCCAGCCTGCAGAGAGCTTTGGGTAAAAGCAAAATCTGTGCGTTTCTCTGTTAAATTAAAAAAATGTATTTTTATCAGATAAAAGGAAAACTCCACAGTTTTTTCCACAGAAAACCCAGATCTTTGCTCATCATCAGGGATCAGAGTTTTCCATTTCCCACAGAAAAACACTGTCCAACGTAAGGCAGACAAGTCAGGTAGCAGGATGGCAAGTGCTGCGGGACTAGGGACCAAAGTTGAAAGGTGTGCACGAAGAGTGGTTGTTTCTTAAGGACACAATCCTTGAAGAACAAAGGAAGTTCATTCCCATGCAGAGAACAGGTAACATGGGCTGGGAGGCCCTCCGCTAAACAGGGAAATCACAGTCCTCTTAAGAAAGAAGAAAGAGGCTTATAAACAATGAAAGATTGGGGCGGGACCCAAGGAGGACTATTCCATGATGGCCCGCATTTGCAGGAAACAGATAAGAAAGGCTAAGCGGCAACCAAACTTAGATTACCAATGGGAATCAAGGACAGCAAGAAGTCATATAGGTACATGGGGAACAGGAGGAAAACAAATGGGAGTGTGGGGCTATTGCTCAACAACTTAGGAGAGCTGGTTATTGGCACCCAGGAGAGAGCTGAACTCCTGAATGACTGCTTTGCCTTGGTCTTTCACCGGAACAAGGGGAAAACCATGCCAGGTAGAGTACAGGATGAGCATATTAGGAATAATCACCTTCCTACAATTACCATAGAAATGGTATATGACCAGTTAAAAAAATTAGACATCCAAGAGTGCTGAAGGAGCTGTACAAAGTCATTGCAGAACCCCTGGCGAATCTCTTCCACAACTAGTGGCATTCTGGAGAAGTTCCTGAGGACTGAAAGAGGGCCAATGTTGTGCCCATTCACAAGAAGGGCAGGAGGGAGGACATGGATAACTATAGGCCTATCAGCTTAAGTTCCATCCTAGGGAAAATCCTAGAAAAGTCCATCAAACAGTCTATCTGTGATAAACTTGCAGAAGGTAAGATTCTGACTAACAGCCACCATGGCTTCTTCACAAGCAGGTCTTGCCTTACCAACCTCACCTCCTTCTGTGACCAGGTAACTCTCCACTTGGACACAAGAGAGCAGGTTTATGTTGTATACCTAGACTTCCAAAATACCTTTGATCTAGTATCCCACAATATCCTCGTGAGAAAATTGAAAGATTGTGGGCTTAACTCTGAGACATTCAGGGGGGTGAGAAACTGGCTGCGGGGTAGAATCCAGAGTGTCATAACGAACCGATCTGTGTCATCCTAGTGAAGTGAGCTGCAGTGTCCTGCAGGGGTTGGTACTTGGTCCAGTACTTTTCAACATCTTTAGTAACGATTTGGATATGGGAATGAAGTGCTCGCTATCCAAGTTCGCGGATGACACCAAGTTCTGGGGAAGCGTGGTCACATTTGAAGATAGGCTACAAATACAGGCGGACATAGACAGGCTAGCAAGTTGGGCAGATCAGAACCTGATGAAGTTTGATGTCAAGAAATGTAAAGTGCTCCACTTTGGGACAAGCAACCCCCAGCTTGGTGGAACCAAACTGACTAGCACCACGAATGAAAGGGACCTGGGGATAATAATAAACCACAGTATAAATGTGAGCTAGTGGTGCAAGACTGTACCCAGTAGGACAAATAATACTCTGGCATGCATCAATTGATGCAGCTCCAGCAAAACCAAGGAGATGATTCTTCTGCTCTACTCAGCACTCGTGAGACCACAGCTGGAGTACTGTGTCAAGTTCTGGGTACCACACTTTAACAAGGATGTGGAAAAGCTTGAGAGACTCCAAAGAAGAGCCACCCATATGATCTGAGTCTTAAAAGGCAAGCCATATGAGGAAAGGCTGAGGGATCTGGGACTCTTCAGCCTGAGGAAAAGAAGGCTGAGAGGGTACCTGGTAGCAACTTACCACTACACTAGGGGAGTACATCACGGGCTTGGTGAGCAACTGTTTACCAGGGCACATGAGGTGGGGGGAAAGTGAAGTAATGGCCACAGACTCCTAGAAGTTTGATTCAGGCTCAACATTAGGAAAAACTTCTTCACACTCAAGGTGTCTGGACTGTGGAATAAGCTCCTTCCAGAGGTGGTGCAATCACCTGCCCTGGAAATCTCCAAGAGGAAACTAAGCGGTCACATTACTGGGGTCATCTGACCCCCAGTTATCTTTCCTGCTTGGTGCAGTGGGCTAGACCCAATGATCTTCCAAGGTCCCTTCCAGCCTTACAATCTATGAACATGGATTTTCCCTCTTACTGGAGTAAGCAGAGAAACGCACAGTGAGCTCTGCAGGCTGGAAGAGTTCCACCCCGCCAAGGGGCTGGGAAAGAGCCAGGAGGAGGGCAGTTGGGCATGGGATACCATATGCATGTACATGCACATAGCTCCAGACAGCCTGAAGAGCAGTTCCTGCAGGGAAGTGAGGGTTGGGACTGAGGCCCCTGTTGGGAGGGAGGGAGTTGGGCAGGGCTAGGGCTGGGGCTAGGGCTGCTGCCCTGCCTGGTAGTGTGTGAGGCTAAAGGCCCAGGGCCACAATGTACACAGTTGCAGGGCCCCAGTGGGATTGGGACTGCAGGGGACTTGTCTAGGGGTTGGGAGGTAGGGCCAGTTGCCTGCCACTGCATGAACTCCCAGGGAAGTATGGGGGGAACGTGTCCCCCAGATCTGTGCACAGAGCGGGCTTGTGCTTCCACCCTGCTACCTTTCCCTGGGGCCTCGGCAGCCTGGCAGGTGTGACTCAGCATTGCAGGGCAGAGCATAGCCACGCAAAAGAGCTGCTTGCTGCTATGAGCTCTGCGCTGTCTTGACAGTGTGTCTCCTGTGTGCGTGGGGGCAGCATGGACAGTGGCCTAGGGTTGTGGCCCTTGCCCCTGTCTCCTGCCCAAGCCTATAGCAGGTAGCAGGGTGGGGGCAGGCAGCTCCATTCTCCACTGCAACAGCCGCTGCCTTCTGTTAGGGTCAGGGGGCTTTGGTCATGGATTCCTGGCCCCATAGCCCTGGCAGCTTGGGGCCCCTTTGGCAGGGCTATGGGGGCAAAGGAGCACCAGCAGGGCTGTGGGGCTGTTGAGGAGGAGTGAGGAGCACCAGCAGAGTCAGGGGGCTGTGGGGGGCCTTTAATTTTAACCTAAATATTGGGAGTTTTATCAGACAATTTGTCCTTTTTTTTTCCATCAGGGAAAATCAGGATCCCTGCTCATCATTACGCAAGAGAATTCTGATTGAAAACTTGCTAGAAATTACAAGTTGAATAAAATCCAAATACTAGGTTTTGGAGATTAGTGAATGAACTGTGTGTTTGTGTTTGAGTAGAGAACTGTTGTGGTTCAATTTGCAAATACAGTGCTTTTCATGAATGCTTTTATGTATATGCTAGAAATTTTTTTACTTGCCATCCCATTTAAAACTATGAAAATAAACTTCTGTCTCCATTAATAATATGTGTCGATTTTGATTAGGTTGCAGCTGAAAATAACCTTGCTGTATTTGTGACCCCTTTTTAAAAAAACCTGCACTTTAACAGCTGTTTGCAGCAAAAAGAAAGGATGGTTTGATTTGTGGCAATTCTGATGTGCCAGATTGGACTTATCTTATACCTCCCAATATTTAATCAAATAATGTGATATTATATAATGGAACAGCATGGTAAAAACAGTAAATCTAATAGCAGAACCTTTGAGGAAAATAAGGGACAGAGGTCACTAAATTCAAATTGTGTTCCAGAATAGATGAGGAAACTTACGTTTAGGGAAACTTGTTAGTTCCAGTGTGTTCAATTAGCATGTTCTTATTTTATTTATTTACAAAATAGACATCCTTTATTACCCTACCATTTAGAAAAGGCTAAGGTTTTAAATTTGGTAATTTTTACTGTTTTGTCTTTGAACAGAAACAAAGAACATCCTGAGTTAAAACTTTGGTGTCATCCTTGGAAACCATTTACAGTTGGTGAAAAAACTGCTACTAAACGCATCATTCACATTGAAGAGGACTGTTACAAAGAAGAGACTACAAGTTATAGAACTTTCAGTGGAACAGTTGAAAAACCCTCAACTGTTCCTTCTTTGGAGGAGTCTTATATCACTAGTGAACACTGTTACCAGAAACCTCGGGCCTACTACCCAGCTATAGAGCAGAGACTGGTTGTAGAAACCAGGGGTTCAGCTATGGATGATGGAACAAACCGAATTAGAGAGAATGGGGATGATGCCCTGTCAGAGAGATTTGGATGGGATCTGAACAGAGAAATATGCAAGCTGGAGAATGAGTCCAGACATAATTATACCAAGGTATATTGATATTGGAATATCTGTCTTTCTCTAGGGCATTTATTAGCTTCTCTGGTAAAAATATGTACTTTTTGGAAAATCTGTAACTACTACTTGGAATATTAACCATATTAATTCCCACGTTAGCTGCATGTTTGCCTTGTACTTCCAGACCTGGCATTTTCTTGTCACCAGTGTGCACTGGTGACCAGAAAATTCTGCCTGTAAACTGAGACATTGCGGAAATGAATTCTTAACCACCACTTAATTCCTTCTTAGAAACTGTGGGCTTCTTTACATGTGCTCTGGAGGTTAGAGGGAGGCATTTTAATTAGCGCAGCTCTGGGGAGCTGCGCTAATTAGAATGCCCACAGCATCTCATGTATTCAGCGTCCAGCACTTCCAAATGGCAGTAGGGACATTTTAACTAAAGCTGGCTCAACAAGCTTTAGTTAAAGCACCCCCACTGCCATTTTGAAATGTGAGGATGCTGAATACACATGATGCCATGGCTGCTGGCGCATTCTAATTAACTCAGTTAATTGAGTCGGCTCTGACATCTTCTAATTAGAATGCCTCAGAGCAGGCATCCCGTATGTGTATAGGTGCCTTTTGGCTTCATGTAGAGCTCAAGGATATCTACAATACTTCATACATGTAGTTCATTCCTTACATGTTCGGAAGTTTAGAAAACTGCTGTTTAAGTGTTTGGTTTACATGATTCATTTGCTGCTAGGCTTTTCTGCGCTTTTAGTAGCATTATATTTAGAATAGTAATTGGAAACCTCAGACTTCCAGCCTCAAATTCAGAGCAGTGTCATTTAGTGTTCATACCTCTTCACTGTTTGACTTATACATGTTCCTGATAATCACATGTGGGTTGGGCTATATCCACCAAGTAATTGGTCTAGTAATGGGTTGGTTCACACCTTTGTACCAGGAACAGTCATCTCATGGATTATGAACAGACATCAAATACGTCCCAGGAGAAAGTGGTTTCTCCCAGAACAGAGTAGTCATTCAGAAGGCCATTTCCATTGTCCTAAGTCAAAGCCCTGAAATCAGTGTGGGCTTAAAAAGTAGTGGCAGTTTGTCCTGGGACATCACAAAATGCATCTGAATAGTTATTACAGAACAGTGTTCCAAGACAAGTGGCCCAGTTGGTCTTCCAGCCATCCAGCAGGGCACTGCCTCTGCCCCAATCCTGGCCTCTCTTGAATATGGCGTCAGGCTGGGGAGAGCCTCTAAGCCCTGGTGGCAGATATCTACTGCCTGGAGGTGACAGGAAGGCACAGGTGGCCTCACTCTGAACAGTGAGTTGCAGGCCATTCTTTGTTCATCACCTGTTTGAGATCAGCATCAGATCTTGCACTCACCCACACAACTATATATACATTCATCACTGGGTACATCCATCCATCAGGGACATCCTCAGATCCATCCTTCCCTTACTGCGCCAAAGTTGGTCTACCCATCTATTACTTGCCTTCAGCTGTTTGTCCTCTTGCAACTATGGGCCCTCTCTCCTTATCCAGTGTCTTGTGCAAATGTGGTACGAGCTGGACCGGGGGGAGCACCAGTTGGGAAGAGGTGGCGTCCCAGCGGGCACTCCACTAAGTGATCTTTGAATAGATCACTGTCCCAGGGGAGAGGGGACACCGGGAGACCCCCGTGGCGGCAAAGGGTCCCGCTTACCTCCCGCAGGGCCGGAGGAGCCGAAGAAAGTCCATGTGCCAGGGATGCCGGCGCAGGCTGTCAGCCGGGCATTTATCTGGCTGCGACTGAGCAGTGGGGGCAGGGCACACCTGCCAGGAGAAACAAAAGGCGGCCCCACTGAGGCAGTGCGGCGGCTGGAAGGAGGGAGCTGGAGCACGGAGCCCCAGCAAACAGGAGATTAGCCACCTCCCGCTAAGTTCAGGACAGAGAGAATGACTAGGGGCTGCGAGCGATGCAACAAAGAAGCGGAGAGCAGCACGAGGGGAAGAGCCAGCACTGTGAGTTGGGACGCAGCTAGCAGCAGAGCCAGCAGCAGCACCAAAGTAGGAACCAGCAAGCCCCAGGCCAGTGGAGAGGAGAGAGGGACCAGTGGCTGCACTGGTGATAGGGCCCAAGAGTGGGCTGAGAGGGTCAGGAAAGGATCCGACTGGCCCTCGCACCATGGAGCTGACGGCGTGGGGAACCATAGCGTAGCTGGTAGAAGCGGTGGAGAGGCCAGCCGCATCCCGAGGAAGGAGGGGTCAGTTTGGCGCCCCTACTGGGAGTGCACCCAGCTGGAAGATTGCTGTGGATGACCAGCGGATTGGAGCAAAACAGAGTAGAGGCCATAGTAGGAAGACCCTAAGGTGGCAAATGGCTGGGGTGTAGGAGAGGACGGAGCCCCGAGATTACCCGCGGAGGGCGGGCGAGTTCGGGGGTCTCCTTTGACACCAGTTGGGGTAAAAGCCGGGATGCAGTAGCGAAACCCGGGGACACGAGATCTTGGGCCCGGGCAAAGGCGGAGCGCGAACACCTGTTTTGCAGAGACTGGTACAATCACCCTGAAAATGGCAGCCCATGGACCTGAATGATAGGGTTCAATACCACTCCAAATGTGAAGTTCTAAGGCAGTGGCTTGTGAGGGCATGGAACACCACTTGCGTTTTAGGCACACACAGAATGACATGTGCCTTCTATGAGAAACTGTCTCATGTCCTTGTGGTGAATAACATGGTGATGTGCCAGAACATGATGGACAAGGCCTTTATGACCCTGGAGAGTGACAAGAACTCCAAAGGCACTTCTCAGAAGCATGCAGCCTTCATGGAAGACCTCAGCAACAACCCAGGAGATGAGCCAGGTCAAGGACTCCCAGGCTGTCTTGGACAGTGGCATGGACTCAGAAATGCACCTGGGCTCAGGCAGGAAGCAGCAGGAGTCCTCCAGCCTTCTCTTATCCATAGCATCTTAGACAGCTCTTACTCTTGGTCAGGATTCCAGAGCCAACAGGCTTGCAAACAGCTCGAGGCCTCACGAGTTCCCCATTGGTGGCTAAGATGCCTTTCTCTCACTCCTGGGGACTGATCATACAAGAGGACCCAACCTGCAACAAGACCCAGCAAATGGTAAGTGGCAGCCCAAAGTTCAGTTAGGGTAGGAAAAGGCCCAGGAAGGTTAGGGGGTGTGTGAGGAAGTGGAACACTCCCTGCAGAACTCCATGTCATCACTTGGGGATTGTTGCAGTAGGCCCCTTCTTCTATGCAATTACACTGTAGAGGTGCATTGGAACACCATGGCCTTCTTAGGTGATTGCCCCAGGATCCTCTTTCCCCATGAAGTTGTATTATGTGTTGAGGGTGTTAGCACTTCAGTTAAGTTGGATGATTAATGTCCTTCATTATTTATGGAATCATGTCCGCAGTGGTTGGTCATTGTAATATGGATTCCTCCTAACATGACAATGATCAGTGATCAAAGACCATATAAGATAATGGCTCAGTTGCATCTTGTGTAGTCAGCCTCCAAATGTGCAGCAATAACTGGCCCACAAGATAAAGCACACAGAATATGGTAGTTTGCCCGACCCCCCTTCTGGGACTTTTCTTGTAACTACTGCATGGCTCCCTACCACTCCTGAGAAAATTGCTTGAGTAGCCTTCCCTGCCATACAAACAAGTCATGAGTCAAAGATAAAGGCATTTTATTACAAAGCAGTAGAGAGAAGAATGGAAATGGGTTTTGAATCATCAGTGCAATCCCTTCTGGTTGTGCAAGTGTCCCCCTCAAAACTGCTGCTGACTCCAGACCTAGTAGTTGATAACCAGGGCCTCTAGGTTTCAACATCTATAAAGATGTTGGTTGAGAGGAGGGATGAAACAGGTAAATGCACCTCCATTCTTGTGTGTCCCATCCTGGAGGTCATTCAAGGTTGCCTTGGACCTTTTATCCATCAAAGAGTTGTGGGCTCTTCCTCTATTACTAGTGTCAGGGTCTGGAGTCCTGGGGGTCAGCGTGGAGATGGGGGGAGAGGAGGAAGAAGGTGAAACTAGACCTGTGGTGTGGCATTCTTGAGCAATGCATTTTAATCAGTTCGTTGCCATCTTCTTGGATACTTGTGACAGTGATTGGCTTCCCATTAAGCTAGAGACAGGTCTGTGGCTATCTTGATTGCATCCAAGTCAGGCTGCTCCAAGTAGGGGTAGTGGCCAGTCAGGTGCATCATCAGACATTGTCTGAAATTCTAGGGCAGAGTCCTACACTCTACAAAGTCATTGTAGCATGATCTCTCTTTCTATGAGTCGGGAGTTATTATAAGAAGTGGTGGTCCCAGATTAGATTACAGCAAAGACCACTGGGTTGCCTCATGCAGCCAACAGCTCTTGCCTCCACAATGAAGTCAACTGGATTAGGGTTGCATTGGCCAACGCAAAGGTATCCAGTAGTTACAGGCAAGGCCTGTTAGGTATTATACCAACAACTGATATTTACAACCATCTTTAAGAGCACAACACATGCTGCCAATACCACCATGCTCCCCCTACCCCAAGTAGTTAGTTCAGTCTCAGAAGATCTGTGGAACTCTGGGCCTAATTGCCTTTGCTGTAACCGTGCAATGTAGGGCTGTGCCTGCCTAGAGAGATTCCACCCCCCCCTCGGTTTTCCCAAGTGCTAAGGGAGTGGAAGGGAAAGCAGACTTACCATTTTGAAAGACAGCAGGTTAAATGAGCCTATCTGCTTGTTGAATGGCTTTGCAAGTTGCGACTTTGGCTGATTCCATTGCTATCAAGACAGCAGTAAGTAAAACAATGGGCTCCTGTTCTCTACACTGTCCTCTCAGGCCAGTCACCTGCAAGTGGTGGCGATAGTATCTCAGTACCACATAAGAGTTCAAGGACTCAGGCAGAGACCAGGGCCCAGGCAGAGGAAGAGATGTGCATGCATGAAGAGGGACATGCTGGGCTCTTTGGTGGGGACCAGCCAGTCCTGGGTTAAAGAGGACAGAGTGTGACAAGGAAGAGCAACTGTACCACCACCACTGGATGGCCATGGTCAGGAATGGATCAAGTAGTCACGGTGCTCTGGCATGTGGCTTACAAGGCAGCATGCATAGGCTTGTGCAAGCCACGTTGCAAGCAGTGACCCATGACACCACCTAACAAGCCAAATCCCTCGTAGTGTCCCAAGCCAGCTCTATGCCAAAAAAGGAATGGAACGGGAAATTAGATCCCATAGGTTAAAGCCAGCTA
>JAGPOW010000955.1:1341393-1372535 GCA_030014935.1 Caiman crocodilus
CCCTCCCTTCGGTGACTAACTGTCTGCTGTAACACGATCTCAATAAAAACAACCACTAACAGCAGCAACTCGTAAGTACCTTCGTTTCAAGAGATCTCGCGAAATCTGATCAGTCTAGCAGCCAGATAAGGGGAAACCCAAAGCTAGCACGGGATAAGCTAGCGTCCAACCCGATTCGCATACGGGGCCTGCCGGAACAAGGCTCCTGGTGTGGCAAGGCTCAGGTCTGCTATGTGGCAATTGCTGAGAGGACAATAGAGACAATAATGGAGTCTGTGAGGGTTGACTGGAAGTCCATGAATTGCCTCAGGTTTGTACTTATCTTGCAGTCCAAAAGCAACCATGGCATTTCTTGTCACTTTGCAATATAATTAGAGGTGCACCAATACATTGGTCCAATATCAGATTGGCACTGATGTAAAGAAAATTGATTATATTGGAAATCGGCCTGATGTGGATGATAATCCCACTGATAGTGCATGCATGCACGGACATTTACAGAGGCAGTGAGGAACATAGCCCAGCAGCGTGGAAAGCTGCATGTATCTGGTAAGTCTGTTGTGGCGGAAGGGGAGCGGGTGAGAAGGGGAGTGAAGGGGAGAGGGTGGCAGATCAACATTCCCTGTGCTGAGGGAAGGAGTGGGGCAGGTGTTGCCCAACCAGGGTGGGGCGCAGGACAGCCGCAGCTCATCTGGTGGACATGGGGAGGCTCCTGCTGCACACACTCTGGGAGGGAATGGAGGGGGGCGTGTGCCCCCTGGATGGGGGGGGGCTGCTGCTGGGGCTGTGTCAGGCTCTTCCCAGCACATGGGGGCTGCGCTCAGGGCAGGTGGCAGTGGGAGGCAGGCTATGGGGGGCGAGGGGTAGGCTGCAGCCACCCCAGATTTTGCCATAGCCCCCTCCCAGCACTAGTGCAGCCCCCACATGTTAGGAGTCCCCGCAGTGTGGGACCCAGAGCCCCAAGCACAGCCCCCATGCACTGGAAAGAGCCCAGCACAGGCGCAGCCCCAGCCCACAGCGGTGTCCCCACCCCCACGCAGATCTGGGGGCACATGTCCCCCCACCATGCCCTCCTGGGGTGTGCGCAGCAGAGGGAGCTGCCTGCCCTGCCCCAGCTGGGCAATGCCAGCCTCACTCCCACCCTCACTGCAGAGGCCTTGATCTGCACCCCCATACCTCTTCCCTCCCCTCTTCCCTCACACCACAACAGACTTACCGGCTGCACATAGCTGGATTGGAAACTGGATCGGTATTAGCCAATACTTCTCCTTAAGAATCAGCTCTTATTATTGACCCCCTATTACTAACATTATGCAATCAGCCCTATTGCGCAACTGCAAAGTATAGAATCCTAACGTGCCATAGGTAAAGAACGGGACAGTGGTGTTCAGTGTCATGCTGCTTCAGGGATTGTTAACATTTGCTTGAGAGGTCCAAGGAAGAGGGCCATACTTCCTCCACCCCTTCCTTTGATTCATAGCTATCTGACAATGGAATAAAATTGCTTCTTGCTCCCAAATCTGGCAGTCACTCTGACCCCTAGCGGAGAGGTAAGATCCTCTAGTGAGGAACCCTCCAGGTTTTAATTCCAGCAGGAACACTGGCATGCCCCAGTCAAAATCCCCAATCTTGGCTGCAACCAACACCCAGTGCTTCTGGGGAAGGTAAAAATACAAACCTCCCTGACACCTGTATCAATAAGGGGAGAAGGGGGATGGAATTCTTTCTCTGCCCCATGTGACAACCAACAGAGCCCAGAAGCATGGGAAATACTAAATAATCTTCATTCTGCTCTGCAGCCTGGGATAAGCAAGCATAACTCCACACATCACACCACCTCACTGGACAGCCAGAACACCCCTTTCTGTATCCCACCCCCTTAACCTTATGCCTGCCCTTTAATCTTCTTTCATAACAGTCATCGTCAAGCTACTTCATTCTCCACCTGCTTTAAGTAACTGAGCTCTTATTATTATCTCCTAGCAATCTGTGTGTAAGATGAAGAGGGATACTCCTAACTTAATACAGCATTCCAGGCATAGCTACTGGTAGATTGTCCCTTACCAATTATCCAGCCTCTTAAACACCAACAATGGAGATTCCATGACTTTCTTAAGAAATCTATTTCACCACTCCACTGTCTAGCAGTGAAGAAGTTTTTCCTAATATTCAATCTAAATCTGCTTTTCTACAACTTCAAACCATTGGCTTGTGTCCTGCTCTGAAATGAGAGAAAAGGTCTTCTTCCTTTTTTAATGACAGCCCTTCAAATATTTGAAGACTGCTGCCATGTTCCCTCTTAATTGCTTTTCTGTAAGTTGAGCACACCTATCTTCTTAAACTTCTGCGTGTGTGACTGGTCTTTTATTATTTTTGTTACTTGTCTTGGGACCCTTTCTGACATTTCCATGTCATTTTTTTTTAAATATGGAGCCCCAAAACTGAATAAAATACTCTAGATGAGACCTGTGCGGTACCAGGTAAAGATGCAAAGTGGCACCGTTACTTCCTGTGTCTTGCACTTAATGCTTCTGTTGATGCAGTCCAAAACCATATTTGCTTTCTGTGCATCTATGTCATACTGCAGCAGGCATTACCACCACCCAGAAATGCGCTGCTTGTATGCTGTGGCCATTCCAAATATGTACTGTGCTTGCTTTCATGGGCCAGCAGTAATGGATGCTGGGCTCTTGGAAAGTTGTTGGGTCTGTGCTTTCTTGGTGTGTTTTAAAGGCGTGGGTTTGGCTTCTGGTTCTGTTGATACTTTTTTTGGGATTTGGGATTTTCTGTTGTGCTGTTCAATAAAAGACCTGCCTGCCTTCTTATGTTCAGTTGCAGCATATACAGGACGGATAGGATGGGATTGCCTGCCCATCAGCAAAGGCATTTGAAGGAAAGAAAAGCTTTGCGAGGGGGAACAGTTTCTGGAGGAATGAGTTGCCTTTCCCTGGCCAAGCTCTCAGTCCCTGTGTCATGTCTGCTTCTAATGTTCATCATGGCCAGTACTTCTCCCAGTACCTCCCACCTGTGCTGCAAATGACCACAAGAAAGCACTTGTTAAGTTGACAGTGTTTAATTGAGCAGTACAGAAGATCTTTCTCCATGCCATTCCACCAGCCCTCATCCCAGAGTCTAGTAGAGTGGTCTTCCAGCACATCTCTCACACTGCTAGGTGATTGGCATCCTTTTGACAACTGTGAGTATGGTGCCTGTGGGTGCTGAGGGCTCACCCTTGGCTTTGCAGATGGTGCTCGGAACTCAAGTGGAAACCACAAAGCAAGACACGTTTCAGTTGTTGGCATCAAGATGTGTTTTTAGCACCTCCAGTGAACCACGAGGTGCACAGATATACATTTCGTGGCCATTTGGCAGCTGCTGAGCCATGCTTTCATTAGCCAGCACTGTAGCTTGAAAGCAGTCTCTCTTTAGTAGCAGGAGTACAGTAACTCCCTCCACCTTGATGTCAGACATGCCACAGGCAAACTTTCCTCAGTTCTGAGAGATTGGAGCTCCTGCATATCCTGATACACATCTTGCCCAACCATCTAGCATTATGCCCATGAAATGGGTGTGATGGTCTATGACTGCATGTATGACAACCAAGAAAAAGCCCTTGGGCTTGACAAAGTCATGACTAAAATGCACAGGGGAAAGCATGGCAATGCGTATGCCATCTAAGACCCCAAGGTAGTTAAGGAAAACCTGTGTGTTGGCAAGTTGTATGACTTTTTGGGGGCCATCATTGGATTGCTAGACGCACCTCCTGCAGGCGTCTCTCCCACCATGGAATTGCCGACACCAAAGTGCTTTGTCATGGACTGTAAATGTCAAGGTTTCCATACTGCAGTGGTGACATTCTCCTTATCCTTGTGGTCTGCTGTTGAAAGAAGGGAGCCACCTTAATGTAGATCTCCATGAAGGTTCACCTCACCATGTGGGCGCCATCCTCTACTGCTCATGGCCATCCTCTACTGCTCACATCCATGATGATCCATTCCCACTAGTCACTGCTCACATTCCTTATCCAGAAATGTTGCTCCAAAGATTGAAGACATTCCCTCATCAACCCAGATACATCATGCTGATCTGTACATCACGTCAATCTGCAGCCAGCATATCTTTGGGGTGGTAGCTTCTGGCTTGGAGAAAGGCAGACATAGCCATGGGACTCCCAGTGATGAGTGCCAAGCAAATGCATGAACTTCTGCCACATGAGTTGTCCCTTCTCAGTCACTCAAATGACCAAAGCTAGGCTGGCCATCAGCTTCTGTTGGCAGTACCTTTTCTACATAATCAGCAGCTCAAGCTCATGTCATGGAACAAGTCTGATCTGCAAGACAAGGCCTACATGGATCCATTCTAAAGGCTGGTTGCTAGCAACAGGTGGCAGTGGGAGAAGTGGAAATGCCAGGTGGTCTGGGGCAGGAGTCATAGGGTGATGTCCACTGAAGTCCTCACATAAGTTTTACTAGCCACTTCTACCTAGTCAATCACACAGTGGAAGTTTTGCTCAGCTCTTGGGGAATCCTTGGAAACTGGAGGAACCCTTTGCTTCTGATTATTTGCAGGTCATCAGCTTCTCTTGAAGACTACAAATCTTTTCCTCTAATTCTTGCTTTTTTCATTCCGTTTCTTGTCTTCAGACAAAGTGTGCATCATATTCTTGCCAAACTCCTGTCCACTGTGCTGCAAACTTTAAAAAAATGTTTTAGCCTTCTCTAGTTTTTTCAAGTACCTCTTTATATACATATTTTAACTGGTCATAACAGGTACCTTTCTAATAGGATGGATTAACTACTCAGACTTCAAACATTTGGCATGATCAAAGGCCAAAGAGCCCTGGTCACCCAATCCCAAGATGCAAGGAAACAATCTTCAGTCTTGAAAGCTCAACTACATGGACTAGCATGGTTTCATTAGGGGCAGGTCATGTCAGACCAACCTGATTGCCTTTTATGATCAGGTCACAAAAGCATTGGATGCAGGTGCCGTCGTGGATGTAGTCTTTCTGGACTTCAGCAAGGCCTTTGACACTGTCTCCCACCCCATCCTCATTAAAAAACTAGGCAACTGTGGCATTGATGCCCACACAGTCAGATGGATTGCTAATTGGCTGAAGGGTTGTACTTAGAGTGTGATGGTGGACGGGTCACATTTGACCTGGGGGGGGAAGTGGGCAGCGGAGTCCCCCAGAGCTCGGTCCTTGGGTCTGCACTGTTCAATTTCTTTATCAGCGATTTGGACAGCGGAGTGAAAAGCAACCTGTTCCAATTTGCTGATGATACCAAAATATGGGGTGAGGTGGGCACGTTAGTAGGGAGGAAAAGACTGCTGAAAGACCTGGATACGTTGCAAGGGTGAGCTAACAAAAACAGGATGTGTTTCAATATGGACAAGTGCAGGGTGCTGCACTTAGGCAGTAGTAACCAGCAGCATACTTATAAGATGGAAAACTACCTTCTTGAGAGCGCAGACACAGAAAGGGATCTTGGAGTCATCATTGACTCCAAGATGAACGTGGGCCGACAATGCGAGGTCACAGTCGGCAGGGCTAACCCTATCATACATCCACAGATGCATCTCAAGTAGGGCCAAGGAGGTAATTCTCCCCCATTACACTACACTGATCAGGCCTCAGCTGGAGTACTGTGTCCAGCTGTGGGCACCCCACTTCAAGAGGGATGTGGACAACATTGAGAGGGTCCAGAGGAGGGCCACCCACGCGATTCGGGAACAGTAGGGCAGACCCTACAATGAGCGGGACCTGACCCTGTTCAGACTTCACAAGAGAAGGCTGAGGGGAGACCTTGTGACCATCTATAAACTCACTAGGGGGGACCAGAAGGGTTTGGGGAGACTTTGTTTCCCCTGGCGTCCCCTGGATAACAAGGAATAACAGCCACAAGTTATTGGAGAGTAGGTTTAGATTAGACATCTGTAACAAGTACTTCACAGTTAGGGCGGCTAGGATCTGGAACCAACTTCCAAAGGAAGTGGTGCTGGTCCTACCCTGGGAGTCTTTAAGAAGCGGCTCAATGCCTACCTGGCAGGGGTCACTTGAGCCCAGTTTCCCTCCTGCCCAGGCAGGGGGTTGGACTTGAAGATCTACAAGGTCCCTTCAGACCCTACTTCTACGGTTCTATGATTCTATGACCTCGCAGAGATCAATAAGTAAGCCACACAATTTACCAGATTCCTTGCATCCAAGCACAAAATCAACAACTGCTCCCAAAGAATATAGACTAACATACTTCTTAAACACTTTCAAGAGGGAGGAGGACCTGCCACTTCAGAGAGTTCAGCTATCTGTTATGTCTGCGTGATTCTAGCATTAAACATTAGCCTGACTGATGTATATTTAACATGGAATGAAACTGTTAAAGCTAAGGCAGTTTTGCTATACTTCTAGTACTACAGAACCATGCTGATATAATAGCTGTATCATAGCATTTTGTATCAAGTGATATCTGTAAAATTACGGAATCTGTCTAATTTAGTTATCTGTCCTGTCTGGTTGCTCAGATGTTTGCTTGCCGCTTACCTACACCTAGCCACATTTGTAAGCATCATGACAGCATCTTAGGGAAGAAGGTGTTTGCCACCACAAAAGAAATCTTGAAACTTGACTTCTGGTCATCCACAGGCATGTTTGTAAAGCAAACTTAAACTTTTTGTCCATACAGGTGCTTCAAATAAGTAAGTATTTTTGATTAGAGGGAACCATATCCATTCTTCTCGTATTTCTCAATTTTACTTCTTAGTAATTTTCCCTTATGGTTTGCTGTGGCCCAGATGTCTCAGTCTGTGCAACCTATCAAGATACAGAATAAAAAACTTATTTGTAGATTTTTTCCTGTTTTGAGCTGTTTGTTAACAGCTGTCTGTTTTACTTGAGAGAAGTTTTTACCTTTGCAGCAGCTTTCTTCAAGGTTCCTATGCATGCTAAGTACAAATTAATTAGATATTTTGATGATAATAATACAACATTCATTTTGTTAATCTAATATAGTTTTGGAGTTTTTCTACTGTTTTTAAAATGTTTAATTTGTCTGGGGATGTTGAAAGAAAAGAGTTGTTCCTAGAAAGAAAAACGAGTAACAATTTTTGTTTAAACATTTTTTCCTGCAACATCAGGTTTGAATTCATTGCTTTTTATTTATTTATTTGCTTATTTAAATGGTAGAAGCTTTATACCTTACCTAAGAGTATGAGGGTGAGGCAGCTTTTTATTTCTGTCAAAAGGCATGAAAATTCTTAGTAGCAGCCAACTAGCATATAGTGAATTTTATACTTGCAGAGGGATTATATTTTACCCATGTGTGTACGCACACACATACGTTGTTCCACTAATTATGCATACATATGTGCATTATGTATTTTGTATATATGTAATATCTGACAGCCAATTAGAGTTCAAGGATTATTGTGAAATAATTTATAAATGCAGAAACAATCAAGTGCACAGGGAACAATATAACAGAAACATTGTATAGTTAATTTCAGTAACTATAAGGATCATGTAGTTTGAATAGTTCCATTCACTACAGCAAATACTAATTTACTTGCCTTTGGTAGGTTAGAGAATGTGTTTCTAAGAAATTCTCTTCGGATGAAGCTATTGAAAGAAAATTGCTGGAAAAAGACAAGGAAGGAATTGTAAGCTCGCATCTACAGTGGCAGCTTAATCTTTTAGCCCATGTTGAATCTCTGCAAGATGAAGTTACACACAGGATGGATTTCATCGAGAAAGAACTGGATGGTAGATAATGTGTCTTTTTATTGTTTTATTAAACTTGCTGTTTTAGTAACTGGAGATGAGAATTCTTCTTTCTCTGTTTTAGGAGTGACTGTGCATTGGCTATGATCATTGGACAGTGAATTATGTTATGTTATTTGATGATACTTTAATTTGTTATAGAAAATGTTGCAGTTAGCTCATCCAGTTTAAATATTGATTCAAAGAAATATTTGTGTTTAGAGTTGAATACTTGTCAGTTATACTGTGCTGCTTAAATTCTTTGGATGAGTATTTTACAAGAAATAGAAGTACTGCTTACGTTTTAGAAATGAAAAAACGGAGAGTATGGATACAGTACGCTTGGAGCTCTTTCAAAAGGGTAACATTCCAGATGTTAAACTCTAATAGGTAATATAGACAGTCTGGAAAACATAAAAATATAGCAAAACTGTTCCAGTTTTAACACTGCCTCACCAGTGTTAAAACTGGTTCAAATGTACATATGTACATATGCTGAAAAATAGAGGTTATATAATTTGACAGAGGTTTTACAGTGAATGAGTTGAAGAGTTTAGAATAAAATCAGGATCTTATGACTTCCAGTTCATTCCTTCCTCTTTCATGTCCTTGTGACAAGGTATTTAGCAGAATTTTCAGATTTCGTTTGGAATTTGATGGGCCACACTGTGAGTACTGCTGTGGCTTTCCACATCAGTGACCAGTATCACTCTGGCTCTGATAAAATAACCAAGTTGCCTTCATGAGGTATACTTGATATTTGGGCTTAATATATTAAGTGTTAATTTCTGTTATAAAGGTGTAGGTTATGGCTCTATAATTAAGGCTGATTTGAAATTTTTATTTAAAATAGGGATAAAAATTAATATGCATGAAGACTATGATGTCCTTTCCCAAATATAGTCTACATTAGATGTACATCCCTTTCTAAAATGAACAGTCTCAAATTTTGCCAGAGCTGATGTTGGTGTGCCCATCCCCAGCTAGTGAATTAGTGAGAAGAGATCTTAAACATCCCGTTCTTCCGCAATTTCCCTGCATCTTCATAGAACTGCCAAGTGGAAACTGCAGAGCCTTTTTGGTATTCAATCTCCAGGCTTCTGTTCTGTGCTTCCTGCAATTGATCATCAGGAAAAACAATTAGTTTCATGTTCACTGTGTTCTCAGCAGGAGAAAATATGCTGGCAATCATTCAGTGAGTTCTGTGCTGAGTTGAGACCATTGCTCCAGAGGCAACATGGGTGTATGTGCCCATTAGCATGGAAAAGCAAGTGACAGTTACTGTCTGGAAGCTGGCAACGTCCAATAGCTTCTGGTTTGTTGTCAGTCAGTTCAGCTTGAACTAGTCCATTGCTGAATTAGCTGTCAGGAAGGTGTGTCATGCCATCCAAAACTTACTGGCACTAAGTTTCCCCAGACTTTCTAATGATAGATTAGATGCTAGGGTCAGAAGGGACCTCAAGAGGTCACCAAGTCTGACCCCCTGCCTAGGCAGGAAAGAGTGCCAGGGTCAGATGACCCCAGTCATATGCCTGTCCAGCCTTCTAAAAACCTCCAATGTAGGGAGGAGCACCACCTCCCTTGGAAGCCCATTCCAAATTTTGGCCACCCTTACTGTGAAGAATAAGAATTTCTGCCTCTGTCACTTCACTCATCTCTACTTGACCCAGCCAGGACTTGAACTCAGCTCTCCCACATGGTAAGCAGAAATTCTACCACACAGTCACCAGTGTGAAGAATTTCAGCTATTTTAACCCCTTGCTGAAGGCAGTGCCATCTCTATCTAAAGCTATCCTAGACAATTGTCTAATCTATGCTTAACATTTTACAGAAAGCCCCCTACCAACAGCTACCAGGCACAATGCACAAAAACATACAAAATTCCTTAACTTGCTACAGGTAAAGCAGGGGAATGAGGGCACTATCAATGTAGAAGAGACCCAAAGAAGAGGACTATGGCCCCTGCTTCAGGGGACGGCAAAAGGCCCTTTAGGCCATGCCAGTCTGACTGTGGAATAAAATTCCTTCCTGATGCCAAATTAGATTGGTTTCTGTTTTCAAAAAGAATTGGAGGTGAACCTGGGAACTACAGACCAGTGAGTCTCACTTTCATCCCTGGCAAGTTGATAGAATATATAATAAAGAATAAATTCAGCAATGACATGGACAGATATGATGTGCTGAGGAGGAGTCGCCATGATTTTTGTACAGGGAAGTCCTGCTTTAGCAATTTGCAAGAGTTCTTTGGGGTGTTAACAAGCACAGAGATGGTGCTTTTGACAAAGTCCCTCACCAAAAAACAGTTGTCATGGGATTGGGAGGAAGGGTTTTTGTTTGTCGATTGAAAGCTAGAAAGCAGAGTAGGGCTAAATGATCACTTTTCGTGGTAGAGGAAGGTCAGCCGTGGTGTCCTGCAAGGATATGTGGTGCAGTGTCTGTTTTTGTTCAACCTCTGTGCCAATGGAAATGCACAGTGAAATTCTCCAAGTTTATAGATGATACCAAATTATTTTGAGTAGTCAAATCCCAAGCTGCTACAGAGGAGCTCCAGAAAGATTTTATAAAGCTGAGTCGCTGGGCAAAATTGTGACAGATGAACTTCTATGTCAACAAGTGCAAGGTATTGCACATAGGGGAAAAATAACCTCAATTAGATGTACACAGTGCTGGGTTCTGAATTTTCTTACAACTCAAGAAAAAGGCTTTGGAGTCATTGTAGATAATTCTCTAAAAAAAAATCAACTTAATTTATAGCAGTGTCCAAAAAAGCCAGTCAAATATTGGGTGGGTACCATTTAGAAGGGAATTGAAAACAAAATGGAAAACATCATCATGCCACTATGTGAATCCAGGGTGCACCCACATCTTGAATACTGTGTGCAGATCTAGTCTTTGCATCTCAAAAAGTATGTGGTAGAATTAGAAAAGGTGTGCAATGAAGATGATCAGAGGTACAGCAGAGGTAGGAGAGAGTTGAATGACTAGGATTCTTTGGAAAGGAGAAAGCTAAAAGAAGGTATGTTAAGAGGCCTGTCAGGTTTTGAAGGTGTGGATAAAGTGAGTAGAAAACTCTTATCCTCCAAGTCCCAGAATACTAGAACTAGGGGGGCATCCACTGAACAGCCAGAGATATATCTATGGCAGTGTACCTTTGGGTGCCTGCCACTTTAAGGGCAGAGTCAGGCAGCTAGCAGGTGCCTGAGGGCAACAGCCATTTTGAGAGCAAGGGATATAAAGGCTGTAGTTCGCTGCTGCCAGCCCAGGCGGAAACATCGCTTGACTGAACTGCAGCAGGAACATCAGAAGGTAAGAGCAGGAGGCTCTTAAACCTGGACATGATGTAAAACTGTATCCTGCTGGGGATGGGTGGTCTGGTGGGGCTCCTGGTGGCTCAGGAGTCCCAAGGAAATGCCAGGCCAGTTACAACCCTGGTGAAAGGCAGGTCAGGGTACCTTAACCCCTAGCCCCCATGATTCAGTGGGTATGAGGGCTAGGCACAGCTACAGCCAGCTGAGGGAAGGAAGACCCTAGAGGCCCTTGGTCAGGGATAGTTGTGTGGCCTTGGAGAAAGAGAGAGGGCATTTGTGAAGGCCCTGAGAAGGCAGGGTTGTAGGTGGCCCTGCACAGAGTAGGGTTGAATGGAAGTAGGTCTGAAGGGCTGTGCGTGAGAGGGACTGAGTTGGGCTAAATAGGGAGTAGACCTGAAAGGCAGTCCCAGGGGTGCATTGAGTAGGGCTGAATTAGTAGTAAGTCTGAAGGGCAGTGCAAGGGCAAGCTCCGTGAGCAGTTGATTGTGAGGAGGATGAGAAGACCCCAGGGTGGGGCGTGGTGTAGAGGCTCCAGATGGGCATAGTAAGAACTCTATGTGTGGGGAAGAGGCCAGGGTATGTTCGTGGATGCCTGAGGCCGTAGTTTGGGCCAGAGACTGGGTAGAAGGGCTCAGCTAGAGAGTGAAGGGTGAGTCCTGACCCCGGTAAGTCCTCCACCTCAAGGAGTCCTAAAGAAAGACCTGGAAGTTTAGAACAATGAACTGCTGCTCCATGGAGGAGGGAGGGAGAATTCCTGTGAGACCCAGGAGCACCAGTCATGGTGGGTGGGTGGGTGGGTGGGTGGGTGTGTGTGTATGTGTGTGTGTGAGACAGATCTGCAAGGCTTAGTATGCAGCACAGGGGTGGTTGGAGCTGCATACATAGGCCCAGGAGAACAGGGCTGCCAAAGGGCAGCCTCCCACCTAATTAAGACACCAATTATTAAACAACAAGGCATGGCAGAAGAGAGAGGCGGGCAGTTAGGCCAGAAACAGGTGCACAGCCCAGCTTCTGACTGGCCCCGGGAAGGCCTCTGTTACAGTATCCTCTGACATCCCTAAACCCCAGATAGATATTAGGCTCAGATAAAAGTTGGCAGTCTTTTAACCTCAAAGTTGTCTGGTGGCAAGCAGGATGTACAGTTGTTTCCTTCTGGTTATGATGATTCATATTTCACAGGAGAGTGGGGAGGTGGAAAGGAATGCTCTTTTGGGCAGGAATTTCTTTTGTGTTGAGTTGCATCTGAGGCCTCTGAAAATACAAATTTAGCTTGAACAACAGGCAGGAGCCAGGGTTTTAGCTTTCAGGTTTCCAGGTGGTAAGTTTTGCTTCCGTCTTGTAAAATTATGAAGATTTAATTTTTAAAAAGTGGTAAAATTTGATATCTCCCATGTTTCAGGTATACAGATTGCAGCCATATTGGTCTATAGGCAAAAGGAATTGGAACTTGTAACAGAGGTGGTATTTTTTATTAGACCAGCTGGAGTGGGGAACACTCACAGAATGCCTTCAGCCACAGAGCATAGATTTCATAGACATTAGGGTTAGAAGGGACCTCAGAAGATCATTGGGTCCAGCCCCCTGCCTAAGGGGCAGGAAGTCAGCTAGGGTCAAAGGATCCCTGCAAGATAAGCATCCAGATGTTTCTTAAGAGTTTCCAGAGTAGGTGCTTGCACCACCTCTGAGGGGAGCCTGTTCCAGGTTTTGGGGGCTCGGACTGTAAATAAGTTTTTCTTATGTCTAGCCTAAAATGGTCTTGCAGGAGTTTGTGATGGTTGGACCTTGTCATCTCTTGGGGTGCTCTGGTGAGTAGATGTTCCCCCAAGATCGTGATGCACACCCCTTATGTATTTATAGGCTGCCACCAAGTCACCCATCAGCCTGTGCTTCTCCATGCTGAAGAGTCCCATAGCTTGCAGCCTCTCTTCATAAGACCTGTTCTCTTGCCCTCTGATCATGGGCATGGCTCTCTTCTGGACTCTTTCAAGCTTTTCCACGTCCTTCCTAAAATGTGGAGCCCAGAATTGGATACAGTACTCCAGCTACAGCCTCACCAGGGCCAAGTACAATGGGAGGATGACATCCTGGGTCTTGCTCAAGATGCAAGCCAGAGTTTTATTCACTTTGCCAGCTGCAGTATTGCATTGGTGGCTTATGTTCATCTTGTGGTCAATCATGACCCCCCAAGTCTCTTTTGGTCATGGTGCTAGTGAATGTAGCACTGCCAAACCTAAAAGTGTGATGCAGGGTTTTTTTCCTGATGTTGTTCATCTGCCCACCTTGCAAGCCTATTGAGGTCAGCCTGGATCACCAGCCTATTGTCAAGTGTGGACACTCGTCCCCAAAGTTTGGTGTCATCAGCAAACTTAGCCAGTCTGCTTCTGATACCACTGTCCAGATCATTTATGAAGACATTAAAGAGTACAGGTCCGAGAATGGAGCCTTGTGGGGGGGACCACTAATCACTGAATGCTGTGTTGATTCAGTTCCATCAACTACCACTCTCTGGGTCTGACCTCAGAGCCAGTTCCCCAGCCATCAGACTGTGGAGTAGTCAAGGCTGCAATTGCCCAGTTTGTCCATGAGAACATCAGGGCACACCAAGTCAAAGGCTTTTTTAAAGTCCAGATATATGATATTAACCTCTTCCCTTTTGTCCAGGTGATCTGTCACCTGGTCATAGAAGGAAATGAGGTTGGTCAGCAAGAGCTACCCGCAACAAGCCTGTGCTGGCTATCCTTCAGAATGTTGACTTCTATTAGCCTGTCAAGAATGGTTTATTTGATAATATTTTTTCAAAATATTCCCAGGGATTGCGGTCAAACTGATTGGCCTGTAGTTTCCCAGGTTGTCTTTCCTCCCTTTCTTGAAGAGGGCACCATATTGGCCCTCTTCCAATCTTCAGGTACTTTGCCTGAGCACCATGAGTTCGTGAATATCCTTGCCAGTGGCCATGCTATAATGCCTGCCAGTTCTTTTAGCACTCTTGGGTGCAATCCATCCAGACCAGCTGATTTGTGGGGGTCCAGCCTCTCAAGATGCTCCCTCACAAGATCCACACCAGTGGTGGGCATATATTCATCCTCATCCTGGTCATCTCACATTATGTTAGGCAGGGTGGTCCCTTTGGGTTGGTGAAAAACTGACGCAAAGTAATCATTAAGCAGATTGGCTTTTTCCTGGGTGTCAGTAGTTAGCTGTCCCAGCTGGTTTAGCAGGGGTCCAGTGTTTCCCTTCTTTTTATTTTGACTCCCCACATATCTGAAGAAGGACTTTTTATTGTCCTTGATTCATGTAACCAGTTGGAGTTAAGTTGCAGCCTTGGCTTTCCTAGTTCATTCCCTGAACATGTGGACAAGTGCAGAATACTCTTCCCTAGTGGTGTTTCCTGTCTTCTGTCCTTTATAAGTCTCTCTTTTTAGACATATGAGGTCCATGAGTTCCCTGCTGAGCCAAGGGGGTTGTTGAACCCTTTTACCACCTTTCCTATGGGTTGGGATGGACTCCCCTTATGCTTCTAGGTTCACTTCCTTAAGGAGCAACCACTTATCATGTACTCCTCTCCCTGTGAAATCATGGCCTCTCAGGGCCTCAAGAGCAAGCCTGCTGAGCTTATGAAAGTCAGCTTTCCTAAAGTCGAGGACTACTGTATTGCTGGCTGACTTGCCAGCTTTGCAATGGATAGTGAAAGTGATCAACTTGTGGTCACTGTCACCCAACTTCCTTTTGATTCTTAGGTCACTGATTAGATCATCCCCTTTGGTTAGTACCAGGTCCACAAGTGCCTTACCTCTTGTCAGCCCATAAACTTCTTGAGACAGGTAGAGCTCATCCATGCATGTAAGGAAGCTTTGAGACCTGATCGGATTTGACTGAGCGCTCATCTCATGAGATTTCAGGGTAATTGAAGTCTCCCATGACAACTGTGGACCGAGAGCATGCAGCCTCGGTCAGTTTCCTGGCAAATTCATGGTCAAGCTCTTGTTCCTGATTTGGACGTTTGTAGTATATTCCTACCATTGTATCCCCTTCACCACATTCCTCTCGTATTCTAATCCAAAGGGTCTTCAGTCATTCTCCTTGGGTGCTAATCTCAGTTTGTAGGGATGTGTAGCTCTACTTCTCATAGAGAGCCACACCCCGCTCCTCTTTTCAGCACGATCTCTCTTGTACATTGTATAGGCATGTATACCCATAGCTTAGTCATAAGAGGAGTTCCATGAGGTCTCTGTTATCCCTATGAGATCATAATCATTTTTGTTAAGCAGAAGGACCAGTTCCTCCTCTTCCTTCCCCAAACTCCTAGCATTAGTGTACAGGCAAGTAAGTAAGCCACTGGAAGCCCTAGGCTTCCTTGTACTCATGGAGAAGGCTCTGTTCTTAGGCTGGGGTAAGAGTGAGTTCCCTTGAGCATCCTAACCTGCTAATTTTGTGGTTGATGCTTGGTGAGTTTGCTCTGGTGGTTTTCTGCCCATCCCCCAATGAGCTTAGTTGAGCAGGTCAGCCATTCTGGCTGAGAAGAGCTTCTTCCCCAGCAGAATGAGGTGGAGGCCGTCTTTTCCCAACAGACCACTGCCTCTCTCCAAAGAGTGGGCTGTGGTCATAGAAGCTGAAGCCTTCACTTTGGCACCAGCACTACAGTCTTCTCTTCAGTGCCTCAATTTGTCTCTTTCTCAGCCCATGACCTGTAACCGGAAGGATTGAGGGGGAAAAAGCATCTGGATGTTAGAAGAGGTGTTTCTTTGTGTTGACTTGTTGGAGCTCAGGATGGTACAGAAAGCTTTTAGGGATGTTCTTTGCTACAGCTGTGAGATCACATGCAGATCATGGTGGACAACACCAAGATTTATGTTCTATATCAGGCTTGTCTAACATATGGCCTGCGGGCTGCCATGCGACCTTCCAAGCCATATTCTGTGACCCGTGGTGCTCTGACAGGAAACGAAAATAAACACTGTTTACTTTCATTCCCACCCCTTGTCCCTCCCTTAGCCCCTCAGCACCTTCCTAATGGCTGCTGAAGGGCTGGGGAAGGGACAAGGTTCCCTCACGCACCGCGTCACCTTGACGTTGCCAATGCGGTGCGGCTCCTCCCCTCCTGCTCATTTCACTGTGTTTCTTCCTTGCCCCATCCCTCCCTTCCTCATTTGCATGCCAGCTCCTCCCCCTCCCACATTGCAGAGTTTCCGTTCCTAGCCCTGCCCCTCCCTTCATTTGCATGTCAGCCCCGCCCTGCGCCGGTCCCCACTGGCCATGTGGGCTGGAGGAGGTTGCAGTGCAGCAGGTGCAGGGGGCACAGATGCTAGCTCGGAGGGATGCTGTGGCCAGGCCCGCGGGAGATGCTGCTGCCGCTGATGCTGTGGCTGTCAGGACAGGACGCCGGTGCTGCTCCTGCCTCCCCACATCCCCCTGTGCCCGCAGATATCACACTGGTGAGTCATGGGCCCTGGGGAGGAAGGGGCCCCTGCTGCTTGGGCTCAGGCTGCCCCAAGGGAGAGGGAGCAGGGGGGTGTCCCTGCATATCCCCTGTAGAGTCCCAACATGTCCCCTGGCTGCTGAGCCCAGGTGCGCAGGTGTGGGAGCATCCTCAAGGCCGCCCAGGTGGCAGGGGGGACACGGGTCAGACAGCCCCCCTTGACTCCTGGGCCCCCCAGGCTGTGGCCGGACTGGATAGGCCGCGCAAACACCTGCTCCTGCTGGCCCACTGGGTGGTAAAAAGTTCATGATCCAGCCCCACATTCAAAAATGTTGGACACCCCTGTTCTATATCAACAAGCGATGAGATACAAAGTGACTAATTTGTGTTGAAGCACACCGTTTAGGAATCACTGGTGTATGCAGCCAGTTACTCAAAGGAAAAAACAGTTACTAATAATGTAAGTTCTTCAAGATGTATTGTCCACATGCACATTTGCATCCTGCTCTCCTTTCCCTCTTCTGTGGAGTAAAAAACAAAATGGGACTCTGCCACTGAGAGGAAATGGAAGTGCAGGAGGGTGTGCCCTTTAAACACATGGCCCAGCAAGACAGTACTAGAATGCACACTAGATACTGCTAAGGCAGGAACTCTGTCAAAGCTAAGGGGCATGAGACATTTATGTGGACATTATCTCAGAGGACTTTGATTACTGTTAACTTCACTTTCTTGATGGTTCTTTCTTCTCCACCTCAGTATTTCCACTCACTCAGCTGTTGTCCCAAGCTGTGCTTTTGGGACCATAGCAGCAACATTGGGAGCAGCATGGCCTGCATGCATTGACCCTGCAAGACAAGGAAATCAATAAGGCATCTCTGTTCAATGTCTGACTTGATAAGTCAAAAAAATCTTCCTTTACTTTTTTTTGTGTGCCATCACAGGTGCTCCATCTTATTTGGGCCAGGCTCTTGCATTGGTAACTTCATATACCCCGAGTCTCAGCAATTGCAATTCATATGTGGTTGTCACCCCGAAGTACTTGAGATGTCTTTTGTACCTTTGGCCCAATTTTTTTGGAGGGAGGATGGGGAGGACTGGCCATCTTAACTTTCAACTCCAGCATTCTTTTGAATTTTGTAGGCTCCCCACATCCTTGAGGACATGACTCTCTTACATGGATAAGTAGTAAAGCAGAGGCCACTCATCTATGAAGCAGATGATAACCCTTTAGTCTGTATTTGAGAAAGTGGTCCTGTTAGAGCAGCATTTCTTTTATTTTTGTGGATCGCAACCCAAAAGTGGGTCGCAAAAATATGTGAAAGGGTTGCGAACAAACTTTAAAAATATGTTTTTCTCCTTTAAAAGAAAATCTGGGAAACTGTGGCTTTTTCCCTTGCAGGCTGGCAGAGTTCCAGTCAGCAAGGGGCTGCTTGGAGCCCTCATGCCTCACATGCACCCCCCTTGCCCCACACACTGGGGGTCTGGGGGCAGGAGTTGGGGGCACTGGGTTGGGACTGGCCATTGATGTTTACAAATGGGTCTTGTTACAAAAAAGGTTGAGAACCACTGTGTTAGAGGATCTTGATCAGCAGATGGCAGAATGTGAATTACAAAAGAAGTGAAAAGCCAGGGCTACCTTTCCAAGTGGGATCTGTGCTGCGTGAATGCTTTTTGTGGAAGCATGAGTGCCTCACTCCTAAAACCTGGATATAAATAAGGCAGTTGATAGATTCTTTCCTAAAATGAGCCAGCATTTTAGTAAGTGAATAGGGATGGGTATTGCTTTCTTGCTTCCTTCACGTGTGCCCAGGTTGAAGAGGAATTCTCACTGTCTGGGCTGTTTACCACCTGCCATTTTCTGAAGCATACTTGGCTACAGCCTGTGTTGATGCACAAGACCACTGTCTGTTGGTTTGCTGGGACATTTACAAATCTCAATGCTGTTAGAAATTTCCTCCATGTAAATTCATTGTTTGCATTTCCTTGGAGGATTGCAGGTTGCATCCTAGGGATGTTATGTAGTGTTGCTGGAAGAGATGTTAGATAACCTTTTGAGCACAAAACACCCCTCCTTAGGTATGGGAAAGAAGCAAATACAGTTTAAGGTAAAAACCAGGTAGAAAAATTATTTTTGTTTAACCCCATCATATTAAATGAAAGTGGTTACTTAAGAAGGGAAGTGGGAAGTAAGGCTCAAAAGCAAACTGACCTTAACAGAAATAGTTACAGACCAGTTGAGAGAGTGATACTTGATCATTGAAAGAGTGAAACCATTCAAATACTAAGGGCTTTGAAGAAATAGGTTAGTAGAGGGGGGGTATAAATGTAAATGAGCCATAAAATCATTCATCTGTAAGTCTGTAACTTTCAGCATCCAATAAAATTATGAATTGTTCCCAGGCCCATCTTTTGAAAGTATTGCATATGTTTCTTTTGAGGATAGGGACTGAGAGAGTGGTTGTTCTGCATAAATATCCATCAGTGATTGGATATTATTGTCCTGTATTGTTGTTTTATGGGTATTAGTTTTAGACTACAGTTGTCATTCAGTTACACTCATGTAGTATCCATGAAACTATTTGGTGCATTGAATGAGGTGTATTATATCATACTTTGTCTTAGAAATGTTTGGGAACCATGGATTCTGATGGTTCTGTTGTGGAAGGTGTTACTTGCAGTGTTAAGATGTGTTGGCAAGGTTTGCATGTTTTATTCAATCAGAGTCTTGTTCCATTTGACATTAGTGTGAGAGTTTGCTTTTGATGGTGAGCTTGGCAAAATTAGGAGTGCCTTGAAAGTGGTAGGATGGGGTTGAGGAATATTCCGGTCAAAGTGAGATTGTCTTCAAGTATAGTTTGATAACCTTTCACAGAGGTTTCAACATGGGATGGTATGTGACAACCAGAAGTGTGCAGTCAGTAGGGGTTTTATTTTTGTATTGCAGGTGGCTTTTCAGGGGTATTTGGGTGGCTCATTTAAAGGTAATGTTGTTTTACTAGTAGTTTCTTCGTTGAGTGCAGGCAGTATCAAATGAACTTGATACTCCTAAAATCCATAACAGCTCATTGCAGCCAGGGAACTCTGTGCTGCAGCTGGTATACTGCAATGTACTACAATAAGATATAATGGATCTGCCAGAGTTTCCTTGTTTGTGTATCTGGGTGCATGTAAAAGTTCCAGGATTGAGAAAATGCAAGCTTAGTGTTCTCCCACAAGAGATCGGATATAGTGCAGAGAATTTAGATCGGGGTGGACAAAATACAGACATTTTATCTGGTCCGCAGGGCCCCTAAAACATAGAAAATTAATATTTATCTCCCCTTGGTTCCTGTCAAAAATTACAGGAACCAAGGGCAGTGGGACCCAGGGGAAGCCTGGCAGGCTCCCACAACAGCAGGACCCACCCGGCCCTGCCCCCACCAGCCAGAAGCCCCAGCCTGGAGCTTCTGACATGGGAGCATGTGGCTGCCCTGGCAGCGTGGGAACCTCAGGTAAGGGGGAGGGAAGGGGGGACCCTGAGCAGGGAAGAAGTGCAGAGGAGGAAACATGCAGGCGACATGCCACTTTTCCCCGTGCTCAGCACCAGTTTCTTCCGTGCCGGTGAGCAGGAGGTCGGGGCTGTTTTCTGACCCCCGCCTGTACCACGGGTCTGGGCAGTTCTGGCTGAGAGTGGATGGGGAGCCAGTTGGAGCATGGGGCCCACACTGGCATCCTGGGGCCTGTGCTGGTGGGACCCACAGCAGGGTGGCAGGAGCGCAGGGTCCCAGCTAGCAGGGGCTCTGTGAAACCAGGCTAGGTCCCCCTCTCCCTGCTGGTGCAGCCCATCCCGGCTCCACAAACCCCTGCTACCCTGCGCCTTGCTTTGGGCCTCACTGGTGCCAGCCCTGGGACATTGGTCTCAAGACATTGGGACATTGGTTCCAGGATGATGACCAGGGGGTGGGGCACCTGTCAAGGAGCAGGACTACCCATGTGGCCCTTGACAGCCTGCCAAAACTGGGTAAGCAGCCCTCCACCCAAAATAATTGCCTGCCCCTGGTTTAGAGCATATAGAGCACAGATCAACCTGTTAAGGTTTTAAATTTGATAACGGATTTCTTTAAAATGATTAAAATGTCACAAAGTAACATCCTTGTTGGGTTTTTTTTGTTGTTATATAATATTGTAACCATTTAAAGAAAACGCAAAACACAAATTATTGTATTGAGTGGGAGTTTGTTTGCAAGTACAAGTCACTAATCTAGGGCCAAGTGCATTGGAGGGATGTTGTATTTATTCTAGAAGCAACTGTAAATCTAAGAAGTTCAAAAGTAGGTTTAAATTTTAAAGAAGTCCAAGCCTATATTTATATGACCAGTTATTTGTCCATGTGCCAATATTGTCAACTAGTTTAAATAGCTCTTCCTCTGCCTAGGCAGTTACCATGTCTCTGATACAGTCTTAAACAACAATCATACTCCTTCTCAGCCTTTGTTTTGCTAAGCTAAACAATCCAATTTTTAGTCACTTCTTATACAATGTAAACTTTCTATCCCCCTGATCATTCTGGTGGTCATTTCTTGCACCTGTTCCAGTTTTGAATTCAGTATTTCTTGAATGTGACTAGAATTGTATGCAGTATTTCAAGTGAGATGTGCTCAGTGGTTTATGCAGTAGTGATAACCATCAGTAGTGCATAAACCATTTATGCATCTGATATATTCTAGGTCAGATCCTATACCCAGGGCCTCTAATTTCCAACTAGTGAAGTCCCAGATTATAGGTTAAAGTCTTGTAACAACAAGTATGTGACCTTATATTATTTAGTACTGACCTTATCCCATTCAGTCCTCATGATCATTCAGTTCTTTTTGTATGATGTTACAATCTTTTTCTGCATTGATTATTCCAACTAACTTGGTATCACTGGCAAATTTTATTCATAGAACCTTTTATGTTAGTGTCGTTAATGAACATATTGTATCTATTAGTCCCAAGACATTCCACCAGTACTCACTGTCCAGCTCAGTAATTCCCCTTTAACTCTACCCGTTGTCAGATTTATTACTAGGCTGATGCTCGGTATCCATGGTGATCCTCAGGTTAGTATAATGCCAGGATGGTTTACACTCCACACAGGGACATACGCTATAATTCTTTCAGAGGTGAAGGGATTGATTTGGTACATGAGAATCCTATATCTATCCAGTTCCTACTTGTGATATCCCACATAGATTTTAATATAAAGTTTTCTTTTCTGATTTCTTAAATATTGTGTATGTTAAAAGTACTGTATTTACCTTTCAAAAATATATTGATTCCAAGAATAGTTGTTGTTGTGACTTGATGTATATTATACACTCAGATTGAAATAGTGAACAGTACTAACACCTTCTGGGGGGGGGGCATTGTTTGTTTTTGCAGTTTTGGAAAGTTGGTTGGATTACACAGGAGAACTGGAACCGCCAGAACCACTAGCTAGACTTCCACAACTAAAACATTGTATAAAACAGCTTCTTATGGACCTAGGCAAGGTGCAGCAGATTGCACTGTGTTCCTCAACGTGAGACAAGAAAGATCTTGGAAATTGCTATTGAATATGAACATGGAACATACGAACATGAACACTGCTATATATTTAAATGAAATAAGCATGCTAATTGCATGTGATGCAGATTTCAGGGATTTGTGAAGTTTTACTGTTCAGAAAGCAGTAACAAACTAGGTTTTCCTTATCTTTTCATGGTTTGGGTTTATTAGTTAACAACGTGGAAGGGGATTTACCCTTGTTTTCAAATGCTAGGAACAGGCTAATAGATTATAGTAGTAGATTTTTTTCACTCTTTACAGGAAGTTTGTTGAATGATGCTATAAACTTTTTTGCATAATTAAATGGATTTAAAATTGTGCCACTAAAGAACAGAGTTCTAAGAGCCAAAAATGTTTAGGTGACACAGGTTATAAATTATGTTCTATAGAGTTTATTTAAGTGACTTGTATAGTGATTGTTCATGCTTTATTCCTACTGGTTTATGCATAGCACAGCATTTAATCAATATGAGATGTTACACCAATTTTCAGACATAATAAATATGAATGTCCAACTCTTATAAGCTGTTACATGGAGGTTTGCAAGTAATCCTGGCCTAAAGCCCCACATCTGTTATTTTAAATAGATGTACCAGAAGATTGGAGTTGGGTTGCACTTACTTTCATAGTAAATGATTGCTTTCCATGTTTATCATGGTAGTATCCCATAACTTTATGGTACTGGGGAGACCCACTTATGGTAATGATTTTGTGTTTCTGAATCTTTAAATATGGCCAAACTGTGCCTCCTGAACTAGTTAGTACTAACAGGATACTCTTGGGGGCAACCTATGCTCTGTCTCTAAAAGAGGGGAGATGCACTCAAAGTTCCAATCTTCAGTAAGGTCTGAGTAGATGTTATGTCTGTTTTATACCAACTTGTTAATAATTGTCATTCCAGTTTTATTTTGAACTGTAGACTTTTTTCAGTATTTTAGATTTGCTCATTGTAAAGACTCACTATGAATGTGTAGTTTTGGGAACTGGTTTATTTTATATTTATGCAAATAAAACCTCAATCTATGCATGAGGTACTGTCTCACAGACAGTGAGCTGGTATTATGTTAAAGAGTATATGTTTTTGAAGTCTCTTTTTATACCTTAAGAAGTTTTAATTTTCTGGTTTGTATTGTTTGGACATCAAGATGAAAATGCTGCTTAAGTTGAGGAAATGCTATACAGTACTTTTTGAAATGTTGATATATTGTAAGTATTTGAGATGTTAAAAGCCTTTTAACTGCAGATTATAGCTCCATAAATAATAACTGTTATTTTATGTTTTCCCCCACACCTTCTCCCCCAAATGTTGCTGCATATAACTTCACAATGGAAAATGATGAGCTGTTTTGGTATTGAGAGAGGGTATCCTAAAAAAGGATTTTTTCTGTTATCTTGACTTTGCCTACAGTTCTGTTTATGGTAGTTTCACCAAAAGTTAAAATAGAAGCACAGTTGTAATTGGAAAGCCCATAAGTGTACACATTTTAATTATGGACATATACATCTGTAATGTGCATATGCTGTAGAAAATAAAGATTTAGTATGTAAACTTGAAATAGCCAATATTATCATAGGAGCAACAGTATCTACAGTGAACTTTGTTACCAGTTTGTTTCCTTTCAAAAATGGAATAAGATACTCAAGGTAGTAACTAAAGCTTCTTTGCCAGCATTCATTTCAGGGAATAGTTTGTCTCAGGGGGTGTGTCTACACAAGACATTTACTGCACAGTTGACTAATTAACTGCACAGTAACATCTCATTGTCTACATTAGGGCACACAAAAGTAATAAACTCCACAGCAGGGTAATACTTGTAAAATACAAGTATTACCCTGCTGCAGAATCTTTTCATACACAGCAGCGCATGTGTAAGTGCTGCCCCAGCTGGCTGGGGCACAGGGTACTTCGGTGCGCAGCTAGCCAGCAGGCAGGCCCAAAACTGAAGCACCCTTGTGCCTCAGCCAGCTGCTCTGCAGCATGTGGAGCCTGGTCAGAGCAGCCCTGGCTAACAAAGGACCTGGGAAATCAGCCTGCTCTGACTGGGCTTGTGCCTCACCCAGCCCTGCAGCAGCACATGAAGCCCAGCTGGAGCAGCCCTGAACTGGAAGGCTGACCCCCTGGGTCCCTTGCCAGCCCAGGCTGTACCAACCAGAGTTCACATGCTGTGCCCAGATAAACTCTGGAGAAATATGGTCTAAAATGTTTTGCTTCCAGGTGTAAATTGAAACAGCACTCCCAGGAGCAAAAAGCTCCAGAGCAATAAGGGCCAGAGTTTATTCATGTGCATTAATCGCACATGTAGATGCACCCAGTTGTTGGCACTAATCATTATATAATTAATTTGATAGATGAACAGCAGAACAATAAGTTTATGTTGCTGTAACATGATTGGAATAAAGCTTATATTTAAATATAAATTAATTCTGGAGGGAAAAACAAATGCTTAAGATATGTGTCATTTTTCTAGGTGATGTGAATTATGATAATACATTGTGTTGCTCTACAATAAACAGAACAACCAGATGACAAAAACTGTATCAGAACAAGAAGTTTAAGCAATAGCTTCAATGGGATTTTTTGTTGTTGTTTTATTAGTGAGTTTTACCAGTAAAATTAATTCCTGTTTGAAAATTGTAAAATGAACTCTCAGACTAGGAAGTCAGTATTAGGTACAAATAATAAATCAACATTCTTAAAGTTAAAGGGAGTAGAATAAATAATCTCCTGAGTTGGCTTTCATTTCAAATAGTGCTCTCCTTTCCAAATAACTGGTGTTGGTACATTCATTCTACTTATTTTTGCCAGTAAATTTTTGCTCAGGGCAATGTTTAAGAGTAGCAGAAAAAGAAAATTCCATTGAGTGAATTGAGTAGCAAGTATTGAAGTTTTGTTTTCTGCTAGCAGATCATTTATGCAGTAGGAAGCCCCTTTATAGTAAAGTCTGGAAACATTTATTTAAAATAAATTAGTGCTTGTCACATTCAGAAAAGTTTCTGCATTGTGCTCTGCCTTGGTTGTTTTATCCCTCATTTTGCAGGTTTTCTACATTAAGCTGTAGTTTGGACCAACACTACTTTGGTCTGGCAAGTCACTTTTTTGTTTCTTTTTGTATCACTGGTAAGCAAATACAACATGGAGCCTTGATAAAATGAGCAAACATTGCACTGTGGATGCATAAGTATATTTGTCTTTGTTTATGCACTATTAGAACCGAGGGCGCTGTATATAGAATTTTGCTTTGGAGCAATATTTGCAAAACTTGAAAAGTTCTGTATCTTGGTGTTTGAAATAAATAAATAGGTTTTAGTTGGATAAGTCTTATTAAAGTCTATTTGTTTGAATGTAATGAATATTCAAGGTAGTAACACATTTAAAAGGTCATTTTTAGTATTTTTTCTTCACTGTTAACGTTGAGATTGTTAGGGTATCAAGAATAATAAATATTAACTGACATTATTCTCTCTAGAGTGATCAATTTCTGCAGGCTCTCGTCAAATATGATATGTATAAAAATCCACAATAAATAAACTTATCTTTACTCTGCAGTGTAATGCTTAAAACAGAACATAAAATGTTTTCTAGGCATAGTAGATTAGGAATTTGACAGCTCTTGTGCAGATAATGGGCTTGAGGTTTTGAGGGTAGTTGCCCAGCCCACTCAGAATCTTATGAAAGATCCAGGTAAGAGGGGGAGTACCTTCTGGTCAAAATTTTTAAGTAACAACTTTGCTACTGCTAACCATCTAGTAACAGCATCTGGAAATGAATACATATGAACTCTCTAGCTTTGGACAATAGTGAGGGCTTTCCCAGAACAGTGCCTGAGATGACATACAAAATATAGTGAAATAAATAAGCAATGGAGGTGAAAAACTCTTCCTTACTGGGGCTCACTTATACATTGTTCTCAGGTGCAAAAATATTTTAACTTAGAACCATCAGGTTCTTCTTTTTCATGTGCTCCAAGGGTGGGTGGAGGTGCTTTAATTAGAACTGGTCAGAGCCGGTCTAATTAAAGCACCACCATGTCTCCTGTATGTGTCCATCCTGTAGTTTCCATCCCCACACTTAAAGTGGCAGCGGGGCACTTGAACTAAAGCCTATTCGACGAGCTTTAGTTCAGGCTCCCCACCACCATTTTTAAGCACGGATGCTGAAACACGAGATGCAGGAGGCTGCTTGAGTGTGGCAATTGCCACATTCCACCAGACTGGATTAATTCGCCTGTAACCAGGGAGCCAGTGAACAGGGACTGCAAACAGGAGAAGCAGTTTGCAGGCCAGTTCCTTAAGCCAGTTTGTGGGTAGTAGCATAGCCTGTTACCATACAATGGTGGGGATGCGTCACACCCCGCAGCTTCCCGCCTCAGGTGTTGCTCCCTGCCCTTGCACCACTGAGGCCTCCACCCAGGCAGAGCCCCTGGCATCAGGCTGTGCGGGCTGCCTGGCACGGCTACCAGCAACTGGGAATGGGTGCAAGGTCACCCCCACCTGTGGTATATGATCCTTAGTGAGGTCTGTGGAGTCACAAGTGAATGAGCTCCAAGCCCAGGTAGGCACACTTCATGTCATCAGGGCCCGCTACTACAGTCAGGCTCTTCTAATTGAAGAAGATAGAGGAGAAGGTGGCCAGCAAGAAGGCTGGCAAAAAAAAGACCCATCTGGAGCTACCTGGAAGGTGGTCATCTCAGGCTCCAGGACGTGCAGGGCCAGGGCTGCCACTCCCTTGGCATTGCCCAACAGGTATGCTCTCCTCACCATGCATGAGAAGGTGATGCCAGAGGAGGAGGTGGGTAGTCAGTGAACTGCCACCCCCAAGAGGAGACTGTGGTGGGGGGGACTTCCTCTTGCGGGACACTGAGGGACCCATCTGCTGTTCGGAGCCCCGAGCCCATGACATCTGCCACTTCCCTGGGGCCTGCATCCAGGATGTTGCAGAGAGGATCCCTAGGCTCATTTGGCCCTCCAACCACTACCCTGTGCTCCTCATCCACATGGGCATATGTGAAACAGCCAGGAGTACCGTATTTTCATGCATATACCCCACCTGTGGGTATCAGCCGCACCCAAGTATAACCCGTGGAAAATTGTATTTTTGTAAATAAGTCCGTGTTTACGCCGCACCCGTGTATTCCCTGGGCCGGTGTATGCACAGGGAGGCGGCACAGCCTGGCCTGCCCCGGCAGCAGCAGCACAGCCCGGCCTGCTCAGGCCCAGCGGGGAGGATCTGCAGCCTTGCCCTCCCTGGCCCCAGCTCCCGCAGCAGCGGCAGCACAGCCCAGCCTGCCCGGGCCCAGCAGGGAGACAGCGCAGCCTGCCCCGTCCCCCACGGCAGTGGTGGCGCAGCCTGCCCTGGCCTCCGTGGCAGCAATGGTACAGCCTGGCCTGCCCAAGGCCTAACAGGGAGGCGGCACAGCCAGCCCCCACAGCAGTGGCAACGCAGCCTGGCTAGCCCGGGCCCAGTGGGGAGGTGGCACAGCCCGCCCCTGGCCCGGCCCCAGCCCCGCGCGGGGAAAAAAAGTCTGTGGATAGCCTGCACCCCCATATAGCCCGCACCCATCCTTTTTTTTGTAAAATCGTGTATACCCCACGGGGATATATGTGCGAAAATATGGTAATCCAGATCAGGTCATGAGTGACTACAAGGCTCTGGGGGCTGGGTTCAAGGGATTTGGGGCACAGGTAGTCTTTTCCTCTGTGCTCCCAGTTGTAGGCCACAGACCTAGGAGGGAAGGATGTGTCAAAGAAGTGAACTAATGACTCTGGTAGTGCTGCTACCAAGAGGGCTTTGATTTCTTCAACCACCGTGCACACTTGGGGAGAAAGGACTCCTGGAAATGGGTAAGTACCCATTCTCAGCAAATATGGCTGATCTAGATACGGCTTTAAACCAAGATCACCAAGGGACAGGGAAACACTGACTGACTGGAGCATGCCTGGGGACTGGCACACTGGGTGCTCCAAAGTTGTGGACAATAGGAGAGCCACTCTTGCAAGAGCTGAGGGAATGGTTCTCCCTCAGCATGACAGGAAATTGAGGGTCGCAATTGGAGGACTCGTGCCTATACACTAATGCCAGAAGCATGGGGAACAAACAGGAGGAGCTAGCCGTCCTACTCTCCAGTGGGGATTCCAATCTAGTAGGGATTACAGAGACCTGGTGGGACTCCTCACATGATTGGAACATAGCCATAGATGGCTACACCCTGCATAGAAGGGACTGAGTAGGGAAAAAAGGTGGAGGTGTAGCTGTCTGTGAGGGATCAGTACACCTCCTTGGAGGCTGACAGCAGCTCCAAAGAAGAGTGGCTCAAAACCTTCTGGGTCAAACAACAGTAGGGGATACAGTGAGAGAGACCTAACTGTAAGTGTATACTACAGACCACCAAACCAGGGGGAAGAGCTTGATCTGGAGTTCTCTCAAGAACTGGCAGAGGCCGCACACGCATAGGACATTGTTGTCGGTTGTCATGGGCAACTTCAGTTACCCAGACATTGCTTGGGAGCAGGGCCATCCCTGAGAGGGGGGCAAATCAGGGCGTCTACCCTAGGCTCCATGCTTTGGGGGCCACTGGCTTTACATCTGGTTTATTGGCACCCCCCTCCTCCCCCAGCCACCAAATCCAGTGCCTCCAGCCATTTGGCAACTTCTGTCCTTTCCCCCCAGGCACCAAATCCGCCACTGGCTTCCTCACATCCCGGGGCGGGGTTGCCGCTGCTTGGTAGGAACGCTCGGCTAAGTCAGATCAGTCGCAATGCTTCCTGATCTGTATCAAAGAACTCTACCTGAGTCAGGAAGTGCTCAGGCCAACCAGAGGTAACACTTTTCTAGACTTGATCTTGGCCACAGGAGATGATTTGGTGAGCAATTGAATACAGAGGGCAGCCTGGGCAACAGCCTCCCACAGCCTCTCTGGGTAGGGCAGTTCCAGTGCTTTATTACCCTTCTTGTGAGAGTTTTTTCGTAATATCTAACTAAACTTCCCTTGCTAAAACTTAAGACCATTGCTCCTTGTTCTGTTATCTGCCACCACTAAGAACACTCGAGCTCCATCCTCTTTGGAACCCCCCTTCAGGTAGTTGAAAGCTACTATTAAATCCCCTTACAGTCTTCTCTTCTCCAGACTAAATAAGCCCAGTTCCCTCAGCCTCTCCTCATAAGTCAAGTACCCCAGCCATTTTCATTGCTCTCCACTGGGCTCCCTCCAATTTGTCCACATCCTTTCTGTAGTAGGGGGCCCAAAACTGGATACAGTACTCCAGATGTGGCCTCAATAGAGCCAAATAAAGGAAAATAATCACTTTCCTCAATCTGCTGGCAAAGCTCCTACTAATGCAGCCAAGTATGCCATTAACCGCCTTTGCAACAAAGGCACACTAGTAACTCATATTCAGCTTATAGCCCACTGTAACCCCCAGATCCTTTTCTTCAATGCTGCTGCTTAGCCAGTTGGCTCCCAGTCTGTGCTGGTGCATGGATTGTTCTGTCCTAAGTACAAGACTTTGCAACTTGTCCTTATTGAACCTCATGAGATTTCTTTTGGTCTTGTCCTCCAGTTTGTCTTGGTCTCTCTGAATTCTAGTCCTACCCTCCAGGTATCTACTCCCCTAACCTTGGTGTTATCTGCAAACTTGCTGAGGGTGCACTCCATCCCATCTTCCAGATCACTGATGAAGATATTGAACAAAACCAGCCCTAGGAGTGATCCCTGGGGCACTCCACTTGATACCAGCTGCCAACAAGACATTGAGCCATTGAATTACTACCCTTTGAGCCAGATGATTCAGACAATTTTCAATCCACCTTACAGACAATTCATCCAACCCAGACTTCCTTAGTTTGCTTGCAAGACTGTTGTGGTAGAAGACTGTATCAGAAGCCTTGCTAAAGTCAAGGTATACCATGTCCACTGCTCTTCCTGCATCCACACAGCCAATCGTCTTGTCATAAAAAGCAGTCAGATTGGTTGGGCATGACTTGTCTTGGTGAATCCATGCTGACTGTTCCTGACCACTTTCTTCTCCAAGTGCTTACAAAAGGATTTCTTGAGGACCTGCTCTATGATCTTCCCAGGGCCTGAGGTGAGGCTGACTGGTCTGTAGTTCCCTGGATCCTCCTTTTTTCCCTTTTCTTGAAGATGGACATTATATTTGCCCCTTTCCGATTATCCAGAGCCTGTACCAGTTCCCACAAATTTTTAAACATAATGGCCAGTGGCTCTGCAATCGCATCAAGTCAACTCCCTCAGCACCCTCAGGTGCATCACTTCTGGCCCCATGTACTTGTACATGTCAAATTTTTCTAAATCGTCTCATACCTATTCTTTTGCCATTATCAGTTGCTCGTTAGAACTGTGAGAAATTTTGGTATCTGTTTCATTTTGGAGGGGTTTTGGCCTGTTTCTGCACCCGAAACACCAAATCCGAAATGAAACAGAAGACTCTGAAACATCTCCAAAACAAAACTATCTGAAATGTTTCAGGATGTTTTGGAACATCCTCTTCCTTAAGTAGTATATAGGGTACATATCTTGTCAAACTGTAAAAACTGATAAGCCCTGCCCACTGACAGGTGCCCCACCCCCCCTTGACCCCGCCTTTAGACACGCCACCCTCCTGGCCGCCATCTTGGCCGCCATCTTGCAAGCGGAAGTCCTGCCCCAACCTCTGACCTTTGCCACTGGAAACTCCACCCCTGAACCCTCCTGGCAGCCATCTTGGTGGCCATCTTGACCGCCATGTTGCATCCCAGAACACCCTATCCCCATCACATGGCCTGTGACCTCACCAGACCCAAACCCCAGGCAGCCATGGTGGTGGCCATCTTGGCCGCTATGTTATGTCCCAGAACACCCTGTCCCCAACACATACCTGCTGACATCAGAACAGTCGCTCCTTAACCAGGAAAAGCCTCCACCCTGAGAATGCCGCTGAGCCAATAGGGGGCAAGTGTAGGGGGGTGGGGTGAGACCTAGGCTAGTAGTCCCTTTCCTGTCTCTTGTCTAAATCCTGTTGGGAAAACCCTCCAAGCAGACCGCATATTTTCTGAGACCACGCTAATACAGGCAGAAGCAAATATGGATTCTTATGCTTT
>JAGPOW010000955.1:1372635-1399179 GCA_030014935.1 Caiman crocodilus
AAAGCATAAGAATCCATATTTGCTTCTGCCTGTATTAGCGTGGTCTCAGAAAATATGCGGTCTGCTTGGAGGGTTTTCCCAACAGGATTTAGACAAGAGGCAGGTCAGGGACTGCCAGCTTAGGTCTCACCCCATCCCCCAACACTTGCCCCCTATTGGCTTAGCGGCATTCTCAGGGTGGAGGCTTTTCCTGGTTAAGGAGCGACTGTTCTGATGTCAGCAGGCATGTGTTGGGGATAGGGTGTTCTGGGACATAACATAGCGGCCAAGATGGCCACCACCATGGCTGCCTGGGGTTTGGGTCTGGTGAGGTCACAGGCCATGTGTTGGGAACAGGGTGTTCTGGGATGCAACATGGCAGCCAATATGGCCACCAACATGGCTGCCAGGAGGGTTCAGGGGTGGAGTTTCCGGTTGCAAAGGTCAGGGGTTAGGGGTGGGACTTCTGTTTGCAAGATGGCGGCCAAGATGGCGGCCAGGAGGGTGGCGTGTCTAGGGGTGAGGTCAAGGGGGTGGGGCACCTGTCAGTGGGTGGGGCTTATCAGTTTTTACAGTTTGACAAGCTGAGTACCCTATATACTACTTCCTTAGCAGCCATGAGGCTTCAGCTGCTGGTGGCAGCAAGGAGGCAGAAGCAGTGTCTGCACCTTCCCCAACACCAGCAACAATAATAACCCCCCAGCACTGCCAGCATGACAAGCACCAGCATGACAGGCTCCTCCACACCAATTTCAGTTCCCAGTCAGACTTCAAGTGCCAGAGGAGGAGCTGAATCTGGAGCCAGGGGAGCTCAGTGCCATAGCTAGAGAAGTTCTGGGTAAGGAGAAGGAATCTGAGTTTCTGCTCCACAACCCTCAAAGTTCCCCTAGCGCCAGGTTTCCTTCTCTGGAAAGCACCTTAGAGGAGGTTGAGGTTGTGGAAGCAAGTAGCTTAGCTTAGTCAGCTCCTTCTGTTGTTGTGCCTCTGCTTGCTGAGGAGGGGGATAAGGCAGGATCCACACCAGCACCTCAGAAGCAAGGGAGCAGTGTAATGTAGGATCATTCTGAGGTGGCAGATAATCCCAAGTATGCTATCTGCCTGCACTGCCAATGCTAAACCAGCCTGGGCAAAGACAAGAAACACTTCAATACCACAGGAATGCTGATGCTTATCAGGAGGTACCACCTCCTTGCTCTTGCTCCTCCTCAGCCTGGCACCAGTGGGACCATGCCCAAAGGGGAAACCCACCTCTTGCTCAAAAGCCCCCATCCCCTAGAAGCAGAGGCATGCCACCCTGGAGCGGTGGGGCAAAGGCGGAGGGAAAGGGGGGTGCATTCTCAAGGTGAGCAAGGTCATCCAGAGCATTGGGGAGATGCTTTCTCTGGATGGTGAGCTCTTCTCCTTAGTTGAACAGCCAGGGTTAAGGTGTCTCATGGCGCTCATGGCCCCATTACACCACATGCCCACATGCACTACCTTTAGTAGAACTCCCTGTGTGATGCATGCAGGGAGTACTTGACTGAGGAGCTGCACAAGGCAGGTCCACAGCTGGCCTTACACTTCACCTCAGACATCTGGAGCAGCTGGGGTGGAAATCATGCCTACCTCTCTCTCATGGGGCACTGGTGCAATCAATCAGGCTGTCATTGGGCTCTCCTTCAAGTGGGGGTGATAGGTGAGTCCCACAAGGCAATGGAAATCATGGGGGCCATGAACTGCATGGTGCAGGGGTGACTCGTTGAGCAGGGTGAGCTCACCTGTGCGTTCATGGTCACTGACAGCAGGGCCAATATGGTCAAAGTAGGCCATGATGCCAACTTTGTTGACATCCGCTATGTGGCACACTGCATAGTCAAGGATGCCTTGGAAGGGAACAGGGCTGCCAGTGATGGCACTGTCACAACTAGCTAACTCACTTCAAAATGCAGGAATGTGGTAGCCTACTTCCACCAGAGCATCAAGGGAGGCAAGATGAGCATCCTGCAGCACAAAAACTATGCAGAATGTGGAGACTTGGTGGAATTTCACATACCTGATGCTCGAAAGGCTGGTTAAGCAACAGAAGGTCACCTATGAGATGGCCTTGCTTAAAGAGATTGGGATCAGTGGCCCTCTTAACAAAGCTGGGTGGGATACCATCTCCCAAATCTTGGTGATCCTCAAGCCATTCCTTAAGGCCACCATGAGCCTCAGTTCTGGTGATACCCTCCTTGGCCAGGTGATCCCCATAGTGAGGGAGCTTCAGAACCAAATGGAGACGATTCAGGGGATCAATGTTCCTGGCTGGGGCAAGCTGCTGTCACCAGAGGTGCAGGCAGTGGTGAAGTGGCTGAAGGAGGCCATCAAGAAATGGCTGAATCTATCACAGTCTAGTACAGTCCACATGCTGGTGGCCATGTGTGACTTGAAGGTAAAGGGGAGCGCGTGCACCAGCAAAACCCTAGATCGCTGGACAGAGGTACAAGTGAACAGAGTCAGGGAGGCAGAATGGTAGAGGTGGGAGGACATGGAAGAGGAGGAACCACTGTCCTATGCTAGCACTCTATCCACCAGCCAGTCTCTTCCACCACACGTGCTGCCAATGTGGCCCAAGGGCATGGCTTCCATGGGGTCCAGAGGCACCAGACCCCAGTATTGGGCAGGTAGCATGGCAGCTTCAGTGGCTACCTATCTTGCTGAGGACATGGAACTCGGTTGCTCTGTGACCCTTTAGATGTGGCAGAATCTGGCCACGGTTGCCCGGGAACACCTGTCTACCAATCAGTGTTCTGAGCAAGAGGGTGTTCAGCGTTGCTGGGGTTGTTGTGATACCCCACCGCACCTCCTTGGATCCTGATTTGGTGAAGCAGCTGGTGTTCCTCACGGTAAATCTGTGCATGACTTAAAAATGCACCCTGCCAGAGTTGGAGGCCTGTTGGGACTGCCAGTGGCACTGCAGCCCCGAAGAAATGCCAGGACCACAAACCTCCCTGGTGAAAGGCAGGTAGGAGGTCCCTTATAACCTCCAGCCACCACACGCATGCACAGTCCTGACTAGGGAAAGGCCAGACCTGTAAGATCCTTGAGAGGCCTGTGGCTTTCCGATTACAGTGGAATTGAGAGGTTCCAGGAGAGCTTAGCTGCCTGGGATGCCATCTGTGAGGCATGGGCCGCAGTATAGGGATGGTATGGAGCTGCGGAACAGATATCACCCCTAGACATCAGCAGCCTAAATGCTTTCTCTAAAAGCTTACCACGTTTTCATGTTTAAAACCCTTGATCAGGCTGAGGAAACATATGCAGTTGGTGTGTGTGCTCTTCCTGGATGGAAGGAATAGTAAAGAAGCCAGAGGCTGGCATGCAATGCAGGCAAGAAAGCCAGTCAGTGAAAATGTAAATTGGGGTGTTGAGGTGAGTGGCAGGCTGGGAGGGGGATGTAACCGGTAAAAGTGGAGCGGTACCTAGGGAGTCAGATGTTGAGCAGGTTATAGTGTGTCAAAAATCCAATGTCTGTCTATATTGAGTCCATGAATTTCTGTATTTAGGAGGTTGACGAAGTGAAGTCCGTATGCTCATCTGTGAGAAGTGGTTTGAAAAGTCCCTTTGAGGATTGAGCCTGAGATTGGAGACAGAGTGGCTTTCTTGTGCAAACTGTGCCCCCACAGATTTCTGATGTGTAATAGATTTCTGTTGTGCATTCATTCTGGTGCACAGTCATTTCTTGGTGTCTCCTAAGTATTTTCCATCAAGACATTTGCTGCACTGGATAAAATATATGTTATTATCCAGGAATGGTAATGGTTCTGTTGTGGGGTGATTGTGGGGGTATCAGAGATATGTTGGTAAGTTTTGCATTTCTTGTCATGATCTGGTCTGGATCCATTTGATGTGTTTTGGGCTGTAGGAAGTTTACTTCTGGTGATAAGGTTAGTGAGGTTTGGTGCTTATTTGAATTTACAAACCATCCCACCTTAACACACACACAGTTGTGTGCGTCATAAGTTTTGCTTTGAACAGTTTGAGGTGCAGTGTCACAGAAACTGCGGCACCTATCTCCTTGAAATTTGGCAGGATTCATGATCTCAGAAGGGTCTACCGGCCTTGCTGTTTTCACCCCATTGTGCCTTAACACACACACAAAAGTCACACGTCGTGAGTTTTGCTTTGAACAGTTTGAGGTGCAGTTTCACAGAAACCCCTGACTGCACCTATCTCCTTGAAACCTACCAGGCTTCATGGCCTCAGAAGGGCCTTTCTTCATCCTGCTCTGCCTAAACACACACAGGTAACACAAGTTTTACTTTGAACAATTCGAGGTGCAGTTTCACAGAAACTGTTGCACCTATCTCCTTGCAACTTGGCAGGCTTCATGCCCTGCAATTTTCATCCGAATCAGGCAAGAAATGACCATTTCCCCAGGCTCCTTCCCTGCTCCTTTCTGGCATGGAGGAAAGTGGCTCTGCCCTGTCCTGTGGCTGGCGCTCCCTGATGCAGCTGCTTGCAGCCTGTGCGGGGTTGTCCAGAGCAGGCACAAGCAGCTCCAGGCAGGCTGTGAGTGGCTGCAGCACAGGGCTGTGGGTTGGGTTGGGCAAGGGGCTGCTTCCCTACCCCTGCACTCAGCATCAGCTTGTAACCCAGACCTGCTGCCACCCTGGGCTCTGTGCTGGCTCCAGGCTCACCCGTAGGAGCTGCAACATGGCAGCAGCTGCAGCCCCTCCACTTGCTGCACGAGGCAGTGTTTGCCACTGCCACCTGTGGGCTGCCCAGTGCGCAAGCTCCAGGCTGGCAGCAGCAGACAACACTGCTCGGCACAGGAAGTGGGGGAGGGCGCAGCTGCTGCTGCCATGCACAGCCCCGACGAGTGAGCCAGGCTGGCAGCAGGGGCAGGTTACAAGCTGGTGCTGATCGTGAGGAAAAGCGGCCCCTTGCACTATAGCCACTTGCAACCCACGTGGGGATGCCTATGCCTGCTCCAAACAGCCCCACATGGGCTGTGAGCACCTGCAGCAAGGAGTGCCAGCCATGGGGAGGGCAAGAAGCCACTTTTTCCCGTGCTCAGCACCAGGTTCTTCCCTGCCGGCAAGCAGGGGGTTGAGGTTGTGTGCTGCCCCCTGCCTGTACCACAGGGCTGGGGAGTCACTGGGTGTGAGCAGGTGCGGGATACAGTGGGAGCACGGGACCTGCACCTGTGTCCCGGGGCCAATGCTGGCGGGGCTCAAAGCAGGGTGGCAGGAGCGCAGGGCCCCAGCAGGCAGCGGCTCTATGAAGTCGGGCCAGCTCCCCCCCTCCCCGCTGGTGCAGCCCAGCCCAGCTCCACAGACTCCTGCCAGCCTGTGCCCCACTTTGGGCCCCACTGGTGCTGGCCCTGGGACATTGGTCCCAAGACATTGGGACATTGGTCCGAAGATGGTGTCCAGGAGGCGGGCACCTGTCAAGGGGCAGGGCAACCTATGCGGCCCTTGACAGCCTGCCAAAACTGGGTAAGCGGCCCTCTGCCCAAAATAATTGCCCACCCCTGGAATAGACCAATGACATGGCAGGAAAGCAGCCTGCTGCCACCCCCTTTGCTATAGGGCCATAGCAGGAGCAGAAAGCTACAGAGCAGTGGCATGAAGGTAGGACTGCTGGAGAACTGAAGATATGATGCTGGGAAGACAGTGTAGGGAGACTTAAATGACACCACAAGGGCCAGGGCCCTGCTTGTCACTAGTCTATACCACTAAAGCTGCAGGAGCCTGCCCAATACACCAGCTCTGAGGCCCTCTTGCTCCCAGATAGACTTTTTTATAGGAGGAGTTCCCTGTTAGAATTGGGCTCTGTCTGATACTGTATTCTTGCTCATTATCTAGTGCTCTCAAAGCAAATTTATTTTTCTGTCCTAGAGGCTAATATCTATTAAAGCTCTGGAGAGAAGAGGCCTGCTAAAATACGGAAATTAACCTCAAAGAAGCCTTCTTAACTCCATCACCTTTTCTAGCTCATCCAGTTGATAAGCATTTTGTGCAGAGGAAGCCCTAGCTTTGTACAGACCTTAGAATATGTAGCCCAAGTCTTCAGACAGTTTAAATAGGTCCAAATTTTGCCTATAGACTTTGCATGAAATTAAGGAACTCAACCTGTATACAGCTCATTGGATACATTAAAAGAGCTAAATTGGGTGAGGCTCCTGCCTCGTTGCTGGCATCCATCCCAAAGAGAGGAGAGTTACGCAGGTGCCATTTCCACAGTTCACGCTTCAGCTGGTTAAATATTTGCGTTTCATTTTATTTGGCAGCTACACAATACTCCTGGTTCCATTTCTTGGGCTAGGCTCATAGCACTTCTATTTTGTGAACTATTTGAACTGGGCCACTGTTTTATCAAAGAAAAGCACTGAGATAGACATTTGGCTTGGTGGACTAGACTCAGAAGAGGGAATTTTGTTTTTGCAGTATACAGGATGAAGACTTGTTGTTGCTACCACAAACCTAAATTATGATAGGCTGGAGACTTTAGACATGCCTTGGTGCAAACCATAAGACAGGGCTGTCCAGCTTCAGAGGGACCAGGGACTGCATGAGCTATATAGTTGGGTGAGCCGTCCCAGCTCCAGAAGCAGGGGAAGGAAACTAAAGCCACAGGAGCAGCTAGGGTAGTGGTGCCTGGGCAGGACCCTGCGGGCTACAAATTAACTCGTTTCAGGCCTCATGTGACCCATGGGCTGCAAGCTGACCAGTACAGCCATAAGACAAGCCCTTGACTGCTGAATTAAGGACAGGGGCTGGCAATACGGAGCAGATGGGGCTGCAAGTCCAGATTGAAGGACAGCAGAAAAGCTGTGTATGGACCCAAAGGCTGCAATAGCATGGGAGTCAGGATTAAGGTACAGACTCTGTCTCTCTCTCATTCAACATAACACAGAACCAAGCAGTCACCATGAAAGTCTTAAGTAGCCTGCATAGAAACAGCCTTCTGTTGACTATACACTTTTGTTCTCAGCAACATCAGAGGAACACCTGGTTTGTACCAAGTCTCCATCCGCTATGTGGCCCAGAGTGTAGTGCCCAGTCAGATATTATTGCAGGCAAGCACACTGCTCTGTAGGAGCTTGCCCAATGGTGGGGGCTGGGATTTCCAGGTAGCAACTTGCTCAGCCAGACTCCTACATTCATTGAGAGAAGAATTCAACCAGCAGGCACCAGGTATCATTCAGTGAAAGGGTAAGGCCAGGGGTATGAGAGCAGCTTGGACACAGCCAGCCAGCCATGTCAGAACAGAGACATGTGTCTGGCCATGCAGCTAATACATTACCTTAGCTAGAGTACTGGACCAATAATTCCAATTGGGAGCATGGGAATGGGATAAATATCATGGGGCTGCAGACATGCCAGGGCAGACCAGCTCTGCCCTCTTCCAGATGGGTGTAGCACTCTCAGGGGCTCTTCCATTTTCATGTCTTCTCATGCTCCAGGGGTAGCTCTTCTGTCATGAAGAGGTAGGAGCTGATGGCTTCCCGCAGGCCCAGACTGACAGGGGAGTCTTCCTCCCCTGCAGTTGGAGCCTCTGTAAGCAGCATGGAGCTACAGACACAAGAAAGAATGCTCAGCCTCAGTCTACTTGCCCGCCCTACAAATTTACACTAGCACCCATCCTGCCCAACACCCCGGTCACACTGGTCTTACAACCAAAATATTCAGCCTGGAGACAGCCCAACCTCCAGTGTGAATGACTGCCCCCCTCCACCACCTCTTTGCCTGCTGGAACCTTGGTCCCTAGTGCTCTCCAGTCCCAAGTCAGACTCCCCACCCACCCCCAGCTCAGCATCCAGATGCCGGCTCTCTGAGCACCCTGCCTGGCTGCACCCAGATGATCCTGCTGGGCACGCTGTGATTTTACTGGTATATGTTTGAAAGAAGTAAAGTGGGATGCCCTGAGTAACTGCAGAGAAGAACAAGGTTCCTCTGTGTTCCCTTCCGTTAACTGCTTCCTACCTGTCAAGCTCCTTCCAGTCAAGAGCTGGCTTCTTGATAATCACAGGTGGAGGGAGGTTCTGCAGAGGTGCTGAGCTGGCCCCTTGGATGAAGCAGGGCTCCTTCAGGAGGCAGCACAGCCCACCCTCAATTTCTAGGCAAGGAAGCAAGGACAGGTAAGTGGTTTTCCCACGGTCGCTGCTAAAGAGTGCATGTTCCACAGGGGCATAGAATGCGATGCACAGCCAACATTCACTGTAGGCTTATGCACACATACAGCCTGTACTTACTGCACGCAAGCACACAGCCTGCACATGCTCAGTCTGCTTGCACTTCAAACCATGTACACACATTGCATATGCACAGCCTGCCTAAGATCTTAGGTTGAAAATTGAGGGTTGTGCAATGGCTATTGAGATCTGCAAACTTCCTGTGTAGCCCAAGACAGAAGGGACTCTAATGAGACCCCTTTCTCTTCCATTTGCATGGTACCATTGTAGGGGGCTACCCTTTTGGGGAAGAGTACTACCTGTGCTGTAAACATCACACACATACTAAACCCAGGCAGCCCCAATGTTGTGCAGACATTAAAGAGAGGTAAATGTAGGACAGGGTTGTTACCAGAGTAATAGTCTACCAGGTCCTGTAGGCTGGGGAACGTGAGACACGGGGAGATGTACAGCCAGCCATTCTCCAAACGGTTAATGCGATAGTGTTTGACAGAATCCCAGGAAGAGTGGTTTGTGCGCCTGACAGACAAGGAGTAGAAGCCTGCAGAAGGAGAGCACAGGGTCACTGTTGTGGTCTTAGGGATGAGAAGACTAAGGCCCTACAGGACAGCTCTGTGCTGAAAGTGGTAGTCTGTGGTGTTCCATGGTACTGCTGGTGCATTGCAACGACACAAGCTGGACATGGCTGCAAGCCCTGGGCAACAAGTGGTGCTCTGGGACATGAATTGTACCTACGGGCCCCAGCTCCTTGTTTCTGGAGGGTGCTTCCTATAAATAGCACAAGCAAGCTGTATTCTGATTGACTTTGGAATTTCATGGCCCAGCCAACTGAAGAGCACCATAGCACAACCAGCTGGAGAAATGTAGGCTTGACAAAATTACAAGGTGGATAGACAACTGGCTCAATAGCCACAGGCAAATGAGGTTTTGAACGGAGTCCCACAGGGGTCTCCCCTGGACCATTTAATGTTTATTAATGATTTGGAAGCTGTCACAAAATGCTTGGTGAGCAACTTTTGCAGTTGACAGAAAAAAAGCTAAAAAAAATAGGCATGTTCAGCTTGCAGAAAAATCAATTAAGAGGGGCCATGATAGTAGTCTTGAAGTGTCTGAGGGGCTGCCACATACAAGAGAAAGAATACCTTTTCTCTTGCTGCAGGGCGTAGGACACATACCAATGGCTTGAAATTGTAGTAAAGTAGGTTTGGATTGGCTATCACTGAATAATTTCTTCATTGTTAGAACAGTGAGACATCTGCCTAGGGAAGTTGTCTAGTCTTCTTCATTGGAGTTGTTCAAGAAGCATATGGATAAGCACTGAATGTAGCAGTAGCTATGTCTGGCATGTGTTGTAACAAACTGGAAACCCAGGAACTTCCTTGCCCCCCAAGAACAGAATTAGTGAAATATGGCCTGCAGGCCAGATCCAGCCCACCAACTGACTGCACCCAGCACTCTGGAGGGGGCTGAGCTCCACCCGTGCCCGCCAGAGTATCCCGTGCTGTGGTCCTGCCTGAGCCTCATGGCCCAGGCCCTGGCCAGTGTGCACAGCTTGTGGCGGGGCTGTTTCTGGCGCTGCTCTGCTCTAATCTCCAGTAGGAGCCGCCCCCCCACTCACCTGCCCAGAGTAGCGCAGCAGGATACCACAGCTGGATACCATGGGGAGCAGAGCAGCACCCATCCAACTACAGCCATGCCAGAGACAGCCCCGCCAGAAACTACACATGCTGGCCGGGATCCAAGCTGACACGGCTGCTCTGCTCCCTGTGAGAGCAGAGCAGCGCCAGAAACAGCCCCGCCACAAGCTGTGCACGGGAGGCCCTCTTCCTTGGACCTCTCAAGTACATTTTAACAATCCTTGTAGGAGTGAGACACTGACAGCCCTCGTTCCCTTTGTCTGTGATAAGTTACGGTGCTTTTGGTGTTTTGGGGCCATAAACTTTCTTGTTACATAACAGGGTTGATTGTGTAGTTCTAGGAATAGGTTAGACAAGGACTTCTATGGGATGGTTTCAGTAGGGATGATCCAGTCTTGAGCAGGGGGTTGGACTAGATTACCTCTGGATTAATTCCCTTCCAGCCCTACTTTTCTATGATTCTATGACTTGGAGTGCTGTTGTCATAAGTGTACTGCCCAGGCAGGAGCCCACTGACTGCAAGTTAGCAATATGCAGCCCATGGGCTGCCAGTTAGAGAGCCCTGTCCTATAACACAACTGTATGCTGTTTAGACAGTAAAAGACAAACAAATGAAAAATCCAACAAAATGCCTAAAATGTGACACAGGAATAGCAGGAGAGAAGGGTATCAGCAATTCTTTAAAACAGATCTACAGTCACTTGATTTTATAAATTCATAGTGCATCCACACCTTGAATACTGTGCCCAGTTTTGGTCCCCACACCTGGAGGGGTTTCCACATGAAGAGAGCCTAAGGAGGTTAGGCCTATTCTGTTTAGAAGAGAGATGCCTGAAGGGGGGACATGATAAGGGTTTACAAAAATACTAAACGGTGAAGCAGAAGTAAATATGAATTTATTATTTACGCTCTTTCACAATATAAGAACTAGGGGTCATAAAATGAAAATAGTAGGTAATAAGTTTAAAACTAACAAAAGAAGTTATTTTTTATACAGTCTGTAATTAATACGTGGAACTCATTGCCACTAGATGTCATGGAAGCTGACAGTTTAGCTAAATTTGAAAACAGACTGGACAAGTTCTTGGAGTAAAGGTGCATCAGTAGCTATTGAACAAGAAGTTAGGGGTTCAGACTCTGAATCAACACTTCTTGGACCTAAATGCTGGAGGCAGCAGTTTGGAGAGGAACAGTGGGAAAAGAAACTCTGTTCACTCTCCATTCAGCATTTGCTTTCTGCCACTGTGTGACACAACATAGTGGGCAAGACAGACCTATGGATTGATCCAGTAAATGGCAGTTCTTATGTTCTTATGCCTCAACAGAAGTGCCTTGGGGATTTAAGTTCCTATTAGGATTAGCTGGCAAATAAGCAAGGGTTCTGAGACTAAAATTTGGACTTGGGCACCAAAATTAGCAGTGACATGCTTATGAGTTTAACACAATGCAACCTGCTTAGCTGCTGCCAACTATGTTTGGAAGAGCCCCTTGGAAGTCTTTGTCTGATGTAGGTAAGGAGAGCATCACAGGCTCCCTAGAGAAGGAGGAGCAACGTAAGAAACCTGGTTTCCTTCATATTTGCAGCTCCACAGCTGCCTAAGCCTGGCACTCAGCTGAGTTAAGGCAGCAGGAAGAGGGGGAACTAGGGCTCAGACTAAGCTCTCTGGTGTGTTAAACTCCTGTCCTGCAGGGATGAGGGACTCAGAGGGTACATGTACATGTGCACTTTAATGTGCAGTAGATTATTCTATGTAAAAAAAACCCCATGACAGTATACTAATGCACAGTAAAATAGTCTACTGTGAATCATGCCTCACTAAAAAAACCATGCAAATATGCTACTGTGCATTAGCGCAGCCTGATGTGCATTAATTTAGTACCTCACATTGGAGGTACTAAATGCACATTGGAAAAGGCATATTAATGCACATGTAAACAGACTCAGAGGGAGCCAAACTGCTTCTAACAGACAGAGACTAAAACAGAAAACAGGCCTTGCCCTGGGAAAGAAGCATGTCTGAGACAGAACTCAGTGCAAAGGGCAGCACTAGCAGATTCCCAGAGAGTTAGGGTACATGGTGTTACAAGGAACAGCAGAAAAGATCAGAATAGGTTTCTCTGCACGTGTATCATCTGTCCTACAGATTGGGCTCTGCTGGGGAGCCATGGTAAGGGCAGAGGAAAGAGAATTATTTACTATCATGTCCAGGGCAGCAGTAGATATAGGGGAATAAGATTAAAAAAAGGAAAATATAGGATAAGGGTCAGGAACTAAATCTGATTCTAGAGGTACAAGATACTGATTGCTCTCATGCCAGACAGAAAGGCAGGTTGGGCTGTCAACATGTGTCTAAGGAAAGGTGAGCACCCCTTGACTTAAGGCATTGGCATGATTGCAGATGAAAGGGTTTCCCCATCTGTGGCAGTTCCAAGAAGAAGAGATCTTGGTCCTTAGTACCTTATCTTGTCATTGAGGGATACCTGACTTAGCTTTCTAAGTCTGGAAAGATTTCAAGAGCATAATTCAAATCAGTGGATAGATGGTTCTCTCATGTGTCACAATTTTCATTGCAAAAAGTGGTCCTTTTTGGAGCTGAAATAGCTTGTCTCTGCTTAACCAAAAGCTACAGGAAGTTTTCTGCCTGAGGACTGTACAGTGGGGGAAGAGGGTTAGCAAGAAACAGAAAACATAATGTGTGTGCAGGAAACCACAGTTCAAGGCAGGCAGTTAAGGCTACAAGTGTGAATGATCAGAGATAAGGCTAATAACACCATGTATATGAATGTACAATGCACTGCAGGAGAGACAAGTGATACTTTCAGTCAGTAACTGCCTGCTCAGTGTTTGGACCTGTGTATCTACAATTTGGCACCCTAGCTCCTATGCCGGCAGGCACTCACTTCTGAAGAGAATTCTTCCCATTTGAAGTCAATGAAGCAGTAAAACAACACACCAGAGGTGGAGCTTATGGGGAATACTCATGGTTTTAAGTGGTTCACACATTAGCTTCAAGTGGTTCCATTTGGAAGGGTGAAGGAACTTGATGCGTTTAGCCTATTATGTTTCCACTCAGTCTCCTTTTTATAAATTTAATATCAAAGGCTGTTAATAAAAAGCATTTTACCATGCCGGCTAGTGAAGGTAAAAATAGATTAGTTTAATTTGCTTCAAAAAAAAAAGTGGTGTAGGAAAAAAGGTCACAGTAGCACATTTGCATATTAAGAAAAACTTTCTGACTGTATGGGTAGGGAAGCATTTAGTTCAAGCTGCCTAGGGAGGATGGGAAATTTCCTCCACTGGTAAGTTTAAGAGCAGGTCAAACATATCTCTCAGGGATGATCCATATACATTAGATCTTGCCTCACTGTAGGGTCTGCATTAAATGATTGCCTGAGGTATTTTCCAAAACCATTGTTTTATGATTTATGGCAAACAGAAAATATTCTGTAAGGAACTTGCCCTAGCCACAGTGGGCCCTGGCAGTCCTAGTCTGTGCCTGAGCACTCCTCAGGATGACGTGGGTCGTCGTTACAAGGCTACAAGTGTTAAATAAGTCACTGTGTGCTATGGTGGGAGGGTGCTGGTAGAAATGCAGAACATGCCCTTTCCCCCAGCAAGCATTTTCTTCTGTTAGGTCCATTGCTAATAAAATCACCACTTTCACTGGATGTTACAGGTCAGTTCCTGGCCTGTAGCTCTACTTTTTCTGTACAGGTGGAACACAAAGCTTCTCTAACAGGGCTTAAGTTGTGCCCCAGGACTGCTTTCAGTCATGCTGGGGACCATTTCAGCTGCAGCCTGCTTTGAAGGACCCAGACATTTCAGGCTCAGCTTGCTACCAGCCCAAGGAATGGAAAGGTAGTTTAGAACTATCCTTCCACCTTGGAGCAATAATCTGCCCCTCACTGGGGCAGTAGCCAGCTGTGTGCAGCTTAGTGGCCATGCCTCTTGCTTCCCTTTTCTCCTTTCACTTCCCTGAGCTGGCAGAGTTGTGAGGGGAGCTGGAGCTGATTCCCCTATCTATGTACTTCTGGAGGGTTCATGGGTCAGTTTGGTTTGGTGTGCATGGAAGATTTTAAGCCCTGAGGCCAATTAATTAACAACCTTCTTCATCAGTTCCTACCATAACTGTAGCACTGTGTTCTGGGCACATACAGCCAGGTGTTGCCCTTCACAGTCATTCACCCTCAAGACCAGAGAGAAGCCCTCTGGGAAGGTAAGCAGCTCTGTGTGGGGGGGCCTTAGCCAAACAATTCCCTGGAGTCCCTCAGTGGTATGGGACAGAGCACACCACTGGACTCTCATGAGCCTGGTATCTGTGGGAAAGAGGGTGCCTAGGCTTCTGCTGCAAATCTGAAGCATCCATGTTATCCTCAGCCCCTCCCTCCTCATCGGTTGACAGTTCTGATAGATCTGTGCCATGGCTTGGCAAACTCCCCTACCTTTCCTTGTCTGGCTCTCTCTGATCAGGAAGGAACCACTGTGATTGTAAGGCAGAAACAGCAGCTCCTCAGCCTTTTCTCGGCTAATGCCCTCATACAGCCACCTGTAAAAGATAACAGGTCCCTGACTGCTGTGCATCTGGCAACAGGCAAGTTTCTTGCTTTTAATCTCAGGGCAGCAGCCCTGTGCAAAATGGCAGTTCCCCCTGGATGAAGAGACAGGACTGAGCATGGTGTGGGGACAGTAGTGCCTTGGCAGGGAATGCAGTAGAGGGGATCGAAGTGTTTTCCATCTCTCTTGGTTACATTACCTTTTACCCTGGGAAATACCTAAAGACCTCACTAGCTGGAATGTAGAGAAAGGTAGATAGATGTGTTAGTCCAAAGTCAGGCAGAAAGCAGCCTAGAGTGGCATCACATAGACTAATTCTGAGAGGCATAAAATTTTGTAAGCAACTGCTTGATTTGGTTAGGTGCTAGACTAGACTATATGCATCACCCAGACCTGAAGTGCAGTTTCCCTTTGCCTGGAACATGGTTCTGGCCTAACAAGAAGTAGTGTACAACAACACAATGAGCAGGACAATGAGCCCCTCTTTTTCAGCCAGCAGAGCCATGTTGCCCCTTCCTGGTAAAGAGGCCAATAGGAAACAGCACCATGTCATGAAGCTGTAGGGCTTGAGTCCAGTTCTTGGTTGCTTAGACTCTCATACATTTTTATAGTATTATTTGTTCTGGGAGGTTCTCAGGGAAAGACAAAATGGTGAGAGGAAACCTCATACTTGAGTATGCAACTGCAGTGACCATGACTGCACAGGAGCCTCTAATTTCCAATGGATGGAAGTAGCAGCCAGGCCTTAAGCTCACTATCTGTTGAGGGGAATGTCAGCAGCCAGATTCATGGCTGCAGAAACATGCATGCCAAACATGTTTTAGCCCTGCACCAGGAGTTACATTAAGGTCAGAGCCATGCAGTAGGCTATATTAGCACCCAGAAAGATCGAGGAATCCAGACAAAAAAGGAAGAAAGCCGATTCTTACAGGCTTCCCAGAATAAATGTATGATATTAAATATTCAAAATGCCTAAAACCATTGGCATTGTGTCTGTTCACAAACTGGTTGAACTGTGCAATTAACCAACAAAAGCCTGAATGCTAAATTGCACTTACAGGTGTAAAATTGCTCTTAGGTAGGTTTTCAATTTACATTTTATTTCAGGGAAAATTTGACCTAAAATTCCTTTTTCTAAACAATGGGCCAGCGATACTGCATGCATTTGTACAGGACCTGCCCAGAGGTTCTACGAGGACAGCATTGAGGTGATGCCACAGTACCAAAATATAGAAATAAAGTAGGTTTGGAGATCTAGTGGAGAGGAGACAGAAGGATCACACTGGAAGTTGCTGGATTAGAATGAATGGGAATTGAAGGTCATGTTTGCATGTCTTCCTCCTGCTCTGTTGAAAGGAGCAAGAGACAGCAGCTGCAGTAGGATAGTACCTGGGGGAAGAGGGGTGAGGGAGGGGACATCACATGTATATGGGCAGTACATTTTGCTCAGAGGCCCTCAGATGCTTCAGGAATCTTCTGCAGCCCAGAGATCTCTGAGTTACTGCTGTGCACCACCAGAGCTCACACCAAGACATGTTAGCCTTAGACCCGAAATCCATCGCCCCCCCTTCTGCAACCCCAAATTGGTCAGAAAGGACTTTTGTCTTTGCCATCTGACCACTGAAGGAAATCCCCTAGGCCTAGGGGATCTAGTGCCCTAAACAAACCACCAACACAAAGGGACAATGGGTATGACTGGATGGCTTGGGGATAGCTCCAGAAGGAGCAGAGAGACCAGCTTAGCACATGAAGCCTGCTTTCTGGTGCTGAGGTCTTCTGGAACACGGTTGAAGGCAAAGTATAACCCTGACACCTCCTGACTTCTATGGGGATGAGAGGGAAGAAGCCTGGGTCATTGATAGCTACAGCCTGCACAGCAATGGCTGTCCTTGCCTTGCAGGTTTCCCATTCATCTCTTCCTGTCTGGCTGGCCATGGCCTTGGGCTGTAATGCAGACATTTGCCCAGGAGTATTAGTCTCCTGTGCATTGCCAAGTGTAGGAATGGAGGCAGGATAGCACTTCAGAGACTGACTTGTTCAGAGGCTTAAGTTTTTGTACACAACAGCCTACTGCATCAGATGCCATAGCTGTCACCTATAAAAATGTATGCCTCTCTGAACTAGTTAGCCTCTAAGATGACTGGCTTTACCAGGTGGAGAAATGTACAGGGACTGTGCCCTTCATTGTGTTTGCACATACCATCACAGTGGGTACCCAGCAACAACTGTGGGCACTGCTTCAGTACAAATATGACATCATAACTTCTGCCCCAGGGTTTGCAGGCTTACTCCAGTCAGTTCTGTGCCCTTTCAGACAGAGAACAGGAGCACCTACCTGTGCCACACTTTGGCCACATAGCTGCTGGGCACATAGCACTCTTGGCCAGATGCTAAAGACACCACTTTCCACCACTCACCGTCCCTGCAAGGAAAATAGTCTTCCATTAATTACAATTTCACATGCCTCCAGCAGGGGAGGCTAGGCTGAGGCTGGTTTCTGGTGCTGAGATCTTCTGGAACACTGTTGAGGGCACGTCTCCTGAGGCTGAACTGCTGTTACCCCCTTCTGGAGAGCCACTATCCTCATCAGGTGATGGCTCCTATTGCCCCTGTCAGCAGCCAGCCATCTGCCATCTCAGCCTGTTGTGCTGATCGTGTTCCCCAATGGCAGTTGGGAGTTCCTGGACCTAAAGCCATGAGTTCACAATGCTGTGGCAGCTTAAGGCCACATGCAGCAAACCAGCACTGAATGAACACTTGCACTTACGTGCCAGTGGGCACAAGGCTTGATCTGAAGTAAGGCCTGGACTCACTGAGTCAGGTCTCCATTACAACTCCAGCCCTCAGCCAGGGCAGGAACTCAGTAGAGGGGAGAGGATCCTCTCTGAGCCAGAGAACACATGCATGCCCTAGAGAGCTTTCAGTAAGGACTGTGGAAGACACACAATAGCTTGCAGAAACATCTTCTAGCAGTTTTGAAGTGACTGGAAGCCAGACAACAGAGAACTGACAGCCACTTCTCACTCCAGAGTCATTCTTAAAGAGGGCCTGGAAGCAGACACCCTGTACACCAGGTGTAGGCAAAATGTGTCTCACGGGCCAGATGTGGCTCACCAGGCCACTCTATCTGGCCTGCAGGGCCCCTAAAAAAATTTAGAAAATAAATTTTTATGTGCCCCTGGCTACCTGTCATGTGGCCCTCGCTGGCTTGCCAAAACTCAGTAAGTTGCCCTCCACCCAAAATAATTGCCCGCCTCTGCTGTACACTGAGTGCCAAGTTTATGGGCATGCTGCAGAGCCTGATGCGTACCACAAAATGAAGGTAACTCTCAAAAGACTGTGCCTGAGCTCTGTGGAGGGGCTGAGGCCTAGGTCTGGGAAGAGTAGCACTGACAACAACTGAACTCTTGCAGCTTCCACATCACTTTTGGTCTGACTTACTCTGAAAGGACATTCAGCCACTCCCCCATCCTCAGGATGGTCTCTGTCTCCTCCCCTGAGGGGAAATTGCACAAGGCAACAGCCACATAGCTGTTCTGACCTGCAAAGAGAGGCACAGAGATATTGATATTGGAGCATAGATCTCTGGAACAGCATCTCATAAACAGCTGCCTTTCCCAGCTAGTGCTGGTGCAGGTGGATGTGTACATAGAAGGCTCAGCCCTCTTGCACAGAGTATAAAGGAGTAGCAACTCCTACCTTCCTGAATGGGCACTGGAGACTGCATGGGGGTGGATGGACTGGGTTGGACGACAATCTGTTTGCTTCTGCTGGGCAAACTTCCCATTACGCCAGGCAGACAGTAGGGATCAACACACAGTTCTGATGCCCTGTAGCAGGAAGCATAATCTGAAAAACCAACAAGTAATTTGAGAAAATAGTGGTCTCACTTATGAAACACACAGGTGTATTGTCTGTAGTATATAAAGCAATTTTAAATAGCCATCTAGAAGAAACAACAGGATTGATGACACAATAAGCTATTGATCAAAAATTGGCTCAAAAATTAGTGCTGAAGAATGGGAGACCATCTGGAATAGTGGTCTTCACATATCCATCTGCATCATAATAAAAGAAAAACGCTTAAAACTCCTATGTCAGTGGTATCTCACCCCAATTAAAATTAAACATATGTAAGGTATAGGAACAGGCAATTGTTGGAGGGAGTGTGGTCAGTTTGGGGGATTCTGTCACAGATGGTGAATGTGTCCCAGAATCAAAATGTTCTAGAACAAGGTTGAGGTGAAGGAAATAACAGGTGGTGAGGGAAATAACAGCTATCAGATAATACTTCAGTGTTTTTACTGAACCTTCCTCAAAACTCTGTAGCATATAAGAGTCATAAGGAATTGATCACTCATCTTGTAGTAGCTGCAAGAATTTCAGCTACAAAAGCCTGGAAGAGAAGTGACACCCTTAAAACCACTGACTGGGAAGTTTTAGTAATGGAAAAGTTGTCCTATCAAGTCAATATTCTACAGGGGAGAAGGAAAAAAGATGCTGACTTAGAAATTTTATGGAAATTCTTGGAAGTGAGAGGAGGGTGTTCCTGGCCAATGGCCTTTTGCTGTTCCAATAGCCTGGTCCAAGGGTTTATTGTTGCTGAGCTTTTACTGGATAGAGATGGGGAAGGAGAACTCCCTCCCATCTTGGAGGGGATGTACCCAGAGCCAGCAGTGGAAGTGGAACACTGGATGTGTGAAAATGAATCTGAGGGAGAAGGGGTTAGCAAAATGAATTTCCTTGGCTTCAATCTGGAGGCATCCCAAAAGGTCTCCTTCCACAGAAAATCAGCAGAGAAAAGGAGAGAGAATTGCACACTTACAAAGCAAAGGATAGAAGGTGGTTCAGGCCTAACATAGGAACAGTAGGGGAACAGCTAAGGGAAGGCACATTGATGGTCAGTGAGGAGGGAGGCCACTGGTAGTCAGTTCTGCAGGGCAATTTACCTGTGTCATTGTTGAGCTGTCCTGTCAAATTGTCCCCAATGGGAAGAAAGCAAGCTGCACTCTTAGTTCTAGGCTAAGAGCAGAGGGACCAGGAACTAGGGCAGTCAGACTGGTGGAGTCTGTCTAACCCCATATCCCATCTTCATCTATACCCAATGCTGGTTGCCTCAAAGGGCAAGATATCTCAAAGAACAGTCATGACTAAACTGGGCACAAAACTAGGCAGGGTCAGGCCTGCCCTCATAAACCAGTGCATGGTATGTGCCTTGTGTTAGAACAGTGGTGCTCAAACTCTGGCTTGGGGGCTAAATCTGGCCCACAGGACCATGTCATCTTGTCTATGAAGTTCCCCGTGGGTACCAAAGTTTGGCAGCAGGGTTGTGGCAGTAGCAATTAACACTGACATGCAGTTTTTGTCCATGGCCAGATTCAGCGAATATGGCTGGGCTAGCATGCGGGGTTGAGTCACAGCTGGATGCAGTGCATGGGGCTGGCTCAGGGTATAGTCACTCTGTGGCTGGATTCAGCCTGGAGTGCTGAACCAGTATACAGGGTTGTTCCACAGCCAGATCCAGTGCACAGGGCTAGGCCAATGCATGGGGTTGCACCCATGAACTGACCGTGCATGCTGCCTCTACGATGAATCTGGCCTGCGAACTGACCCCCACGCTGCTCATGCAGCCCAGGGTCCAGAAGGTTGAGCACCACTGGGTTAAGAGATGTCCTTCCACACACCTGAGGAAATGCTGCTCTCTCATGCCCTATAAGATACAAAGGGAGAGTAAGGCTGGCCAGAGAAATGAACCTCTTCTTTACCTCTGAGTTACATTTAGATCTTATGGCTTTACTCTTCAGGCACAGACTTAGCAGATGTCTTGTATATAAGTCAGATGCTTGTATATAAGAACAGATGCTTCCAGAGAACCTTGGACACTGGTTTTGTACTTTCCTATTTTATAGCTGACAGTTTCACCTGCAATGTAATCACTCTGCTGATGCTGGTAAGAGGAGGCAAACCTAATTGTTGGTCACTTGGCCAAGTGGGCTTTTGAAACACTGTCGAGCCCATCATCAGCTGCCAGCAAGGGGAAATTGGCAGCTTAAGGCAAGAAGGCCAGTGTTCAGCTTCCAGACAGAGAAGGCAAGTTTGAAATCTTTGTTCAGGGCCTCATCATGGACCCTTTCAGGGAAACCATAGCCCCTGTTAAATATCTTGAATGGCAAACCCCTGCATCACCTCAGTCCTAAGCAGACAAGACGGACGGCTGGGAGAAAGAGCTGTGCAGAACAACCAAGGCCAGCACAAAGTGCTGTTCTTAGAATCAGAACTGATGCAGTGCCTCAGTACAACATTAGAAAGCACCAAAGAACTGGAGGGCGCACCCAAAAACCGTCCCTCTTGAGTGTTCCCTCCCAAGAACCAGCCCTCTTGGGAGCTGCAACACCAATTAACACTATTTGTACTTATTAAAGAATAAACCATAACTCTTAAAAAAGCAAAGGTGCTGTTCATATGCCAGCATAGATTAACTACCATTTCTAAGTTAAATTCCCACTACAGGATTGCTGATGGCCATATAATACTTCCAGTTGCCCACTAAAACACCCCTCTCAACCTATCCAAATGCTTTATTTAAAAAACAATGACCCACTTGCTCAGTATTTCTTACTGCCTGTGTTAAGCACTGGTGGGAAGTTTTTAAAGAGCTGCTGTGCTCTGTGCCAGAGATGGCTGCATTTCAGTAGGTGAAACAACCCCCAATGTGAAAGCTTTATTTCACCACCATTGTAAAGTGCTTTGAGCTCCTTGCCCAGAAGGCACAATGGGAGAGTTGTATTATCCTGGCTTTCCATAGTATGCTCACAATTCTCCCTCCTGTCTGACCTTAACTCAGTAACAAATTCACAGAATGGTGCTGGAGGGAAGCTTGTTGGGAAACTTTTAATGCCTCCCTTGAGGAATGGGATGAGTGGCAGGATGGAGGTGTTACACAGAGGCATTATATTTAAAGCGCTTTTTTAGTAACGTGCATTCCACCCCTCCTTGTTCAGAACATGCCTGTAGACAGGAGGGCCCCAGTCCCAATATCTAGCTCTACTTACTTGATTCTCATTACAATGAAGACTCTGTGGGACTCTTCAGAACCAAGAAGATATCATCCAATGTATGCAGTGTGAAATCTGCTGCTGCCTGTAGCAGTAAGTCACTCTTTGCAGTGCAGAATCTCCCTCACCATAGGAATGGTCTAGCACTGTGTAAATCCTTTCACTGAACACTCTCCAGGTGGTAGATTCCTTTGCTCAGCACCCTGGTAAGGGGTTCTGCTGTGTTCTGCTACCAAAAGTGTCAGCCAAGTCTTTTGCTGCTATTGGTTATATTAAGTGTGCAGTGTTTAAGAGAGAAGGGAGCTGGCTGATGCCTCAGAGCCCACAAACCATTTACATTTCCTGTGATGTGTGCAAATGGTGAAGAGGAGTCAAGAGCAATATGTTTCTCTTTTTGTTCAGACAGCAGCTATTACAACATCCTGCTTCAAATGTGCCCCTAGAAAATGGAACACAGATCCCCATGGATCTATATCTATTAGGTTTGGTTGGGGGTTCCAGGAAAAGGGGGAAGGGAGGACAGACTTTCATCTGAAAATGGCTTGCAGAGCATAGTCAGTAAAGACCCCTCTGCACCATCAGGCTGATGAATTTCTTTGCTGCAGAGACAGCTGCTGTGTCTAAATAAATACAGTGACACAGAAATTGCATACACATATGCATGTGCTTGCTCGCTCTTTCTATGTTAATACCCATCAACTTGGGTGTGCATATACCTACACGTAAGGATGTAGATGTTACCTAGGTAGACACATATGTGAATACCAACAGAAACCTGCATTGGAAAACACACACATAGCTGTGTGTCAATTTATATACACATTTACTTCCCTCTTACTGGTATATCCATCTATATGCATGTACACACACAGCAACATGCATCTATACCAGGGCTTCCCAAACTTTTCCTCAGCATGACCCCATTTAAACATTGTAAATTTTTTGCAACCCCAAAATAATGCAAATAAGATTAGCCAGTCATAAATATGGCTTTACAATGTTTATGTTCTTTATAGATTTCTTTTAAAAAATTTAAAATTATTTAAACTTATTTTAAGATTTAAAAAACAACATGGAATACAAAGACTGAAAAAGCTATTAAATGCGTTCATTTGGCATTTATTTCAATTGCTTTAACTGTAGATGAGATTTGCTGTGCTGTCATATTGTTAAACAACTGTAGATATCATGTATTTAAGACAGCCAGACTCAATATGCTGATTTTACGTCAGCTTCCTGAAACATACAAGCACCTTGCTTTGGAGCTGCAACTGTCATGTATGGATGTTACATGAGAGTTACATGTTTATAAACAGGAAGTAGATTCATCATACTCAGTCAACACTGTAAAGCATCTTTGCATCTCCACTTTTTTATCATTCAGACCACAAATGGGGTCAAGATCCCAAGGTTGGGAACTGCTGATCTATAAGTTCATCATCCTCATCACTACACCAACCCCCAACTCTGGTGCATCTGCTGAAATGTTTATATATAGATTTCTTTTCAAGAGTATAAAATTTTAAAATGGACTCTTGTGTCAGCTGTTGCTTCAAAGCAAGCCCTGATTCCTCCTATTGGCACTATTCATTTTTATCCTCAAGAAGTGTCCTCAATCGCATTGTTTTTACTGCCAAATTAGGTATGAATTTGCCTACATAGTTTACTGTTCCCAGAAGACAATGCACTTCTTTCTTTGACTGGGGGTGTGGCATCATTTCGATGGCCTTCACTTTCTTTTTGTCAGGTTTCACCCCTTCAGTAGAGATTATATCCTATATAAAAGTTCAGCATGAACTCTGTTCAATTTGATTTGCAGGTCTAGTAGTCTCCAAACACTTCTCAAAGCCTACAGTCATGTTCTTCTTTGATGGAATCCTAGATAATGACATAATCCATAGAAATGTCCACACCAGGATATGTTCATAAATCATGCATACAGTTTTATGATACATTTCAGGACCAAAAGCTGTAAAGCCTGGGTCATAGACAGCCTGGCCTAGCCAGGGCTAGAAACAAGAGCTGGGGGGACCCAGAGTCATACAAGGAGAGAAGGGGCAAGAGAAAGAGAAGGCTGGTATGCTGAGGGAAAAGCATCAAGTCTGGGTGACCTCTCTCTCTAGGTCTGAGGAAAGACCTGGGATTTTACTTTTGTTTGTCATTTGTACACGGTCTTATGATTTTGTTTACTTTGTTTACTATGGGGACAAGCTTTTTCCACATAAAAAGAAACAGACTGGAAATGGAGCCTAAGCGCTGCTTAGCCTTCAGGAGGCAGTTGGCTCCTGAGTCAGGCTAATAGTGGGAAACCCTGCTATATGTGATGGCTCATTCCATCACATTGGCTCAATCCACCCATGGAGACAGGAGCCCTGTTAAAATGGACAGAGGGCCTGCAGCAGCAGCAACAGCAGCAGGTCCAAGGTCCAAGGGGAGCAGCAGCAGGAGTTCCTGAAGCAGCACTCAAAGTTGAGACTGATCTCTATGCAAGTGAGTGAGTCACTGAGTTCCCCAAGGATAGAGGGTGGGGTCCTCACCAATGTGGGACCTGCAGATGATTCAGAGGCTTTTCTTGCAACCTTTGAGTGGGTGGCAGAGACCTATCAGTGGCTAGAGGACGTGGGCTGTGAGGGTGGCCCTGCTGGGAGAGTGGCATCCCAGGCCATGTCCCGGATCCTGGGAGCAAATTCCATCCAGGATTACAAGATACTCAGAATGGCCATACTAGAGTGGTTGGGTCTCATGGTGGAGGCCCAAAAACTAAAAGACTGGTACACTTGCTGGCTAAATCTAGACTCCCAGTTGGATGTGAAGATCATGGAACTGGTGACTTTAAAAGTTCTGCTCTGTCCTCCTAGTAAAAGCCCAAAGGCGTGTGTATTGCCACTGGGTGGCTAGCCTGGAAGAAGCCGCACAGAGAATACAGGACTGCATGGGGGCAGAATTAGACTGCCAAGACCCCTGGAGAAGCCAAGAGCTTCTAGGCCTAAGGAAGCCAGGGCTACAGGGTAAACAGGCTGGATCTCTAGGCAGGCCTGTGGTAGGGACATGACCCTTGTCTCTGAAGCCTCAGGCCAGAGGAGAGCCCCTGAATCATAGACAATTAGGTTTGGAAGGGACCTCTGGAGATCATCTAGTCCAACCTGTTGCTCAAAGTAGAAACATGCCCAACTAGATCATTCCAGCCAAGGCTTTGTCTAGCCAGGTTTTGAAAACCTCCAGGGATGGAGCTTCCACCTCCTCTCTGGGTAACCTGTTCTAGTGTTTTACTACTCTCCTAGTGAGAAAATTCTTCCTAATATCTAACCTAAACTTCCCTTGCTGCAACTTGAGACCATTTCTCTCAGCCTCTCCTCATAAGTCATGTCCCCCCCCGCCATTTTTGTTGCCCTCCACTGGACTCTCCAGTTTGTCCAAATCCTTTCTGTATGGGGTGTTGGCCCTGGATTTAGGACCCAGATCCCTTGTTCCGGGGAAGGGGCAGGGGGGGAGGACAACCCATCCTCAGAATGACCATGACCTTTCTATTTGATAATAGGCAAATTTATTGATACACAATAATAGCAGAAAAGAAACAATACAAACAATCAAGCAATTCTATATATCTACCAAATCCTAAGGCTGTCATCAGAGTCAAAGTACATCTAGCCAAGATGCAGTCTTTACTCTGAGGCTCTCTCTTAGGTCTCAGATGTCAGTGTGTCAGCAGCGTGAGGGCCCACCCTCTCCCCTCCAGTGAGGCGGATGAGACGGACTGGTGGTGTGACTGATGTACCTTGGCAGACAACCGCAGGCCTGCCTAAGGGCTCACAATAGACATGGGAGAAAGTGCAGTGCCACCTGCAATGGCCAAGGCCTCCAGCCGCTACTTCAGATCCTAGCTTCTCAGTGGCCAATGCCCAAACCTCATCTGCCACCCGCCGCTTCCCCCACCTCCATGCAGTCCTTGAGTAGTCAACACTCACACACTATCCATCCAAGCTCTGCACTGCAGCCGCCCTGCTCCTTAAATGTCTTTCTTCCCAAACTGAACCCCAAACCCACTATGCTCTGGAGAATATTGTCTCCTCCAAAGCTGTCTGTCTGATGCATAGCAGCCTGAATCTCTGGGGTGGCACAAGTCCTTAGGAGGTCCATTCCTGGACACTCAGGGTTTCACAGTCCACTACAGTCAGAGAGTTCTGCAACCACTGTCCCAAATTCCTAATGTTAGCAGATCCCAGGGTCTTGCCCAGGGCTGCTAGATCAGCTCCACTGAGGGGGGACTGTTACCTAGGTGGTTTCCGTGGGTTTTCCCTGAGCATCCTGAGTGACTGAGGTCTGCATGATTGCGCTCACCTCATGCACCAGGGTCCTTTCCTGATCTGACTTAGGGTATTCAGGAGAGAGATCCCCTGCATCCTCTGGATCTCCCCATATCTCCCCACCCCAAATCTCTCCCAGATTGAAGGGGATGTCTGGATCCCTGGCTTGGTCTCCCCAGATGACAGCTGCTGCTTGCAGGCTGTGCTCTTGGAGTTCCTTTTTCAAATGGTTAATGGTATGTAGACAGGGGCCATGGTTGACCTTGGCTCCCTTCTTGGCTTGGTCTTTAGCCATTGTCTTTACCAATTTTTGCAAGGCTTCTTGGCTAGCCTTTTCTTGGTCCAATAATTCCAATTGTTGGGCATTGTCTTGATTTATTTTTCTCAATTGCTTGTTTTCATTTTCCAAGTTCTCAGACAATCCCTTTAGAGTCTGATTACTGGTTTCCAATTGGACACATCTATCTTTTAGAATTTGGATTAGCTCATCCTTTTCCTCAATTTCAGAGGCTCGCTGAGCTTTTTCCTCAATGGCTGTTTTTACAGCATGACATAGCAGCCAGACCAAGACACTGTGTTGCCTTTGAACCGAGGGATTTGCACAAAGGAAAAATCTTTCAAATTGGGATTCAATGTCCCCTGTGGAAAAGCACCCTTGTGGGGTGCACACATCCTCCCTCCATGGACTGGGAGGGGAGAACAACTGCAGAAAGCCCCCTTTCCCTCTTGCTTGCAGTTGTTCTCCCCTCCTTGGATGTTTTCCTCTTCTACCTTTTCTTCCTTCCTCTTTCTTTCACTATAAGATAAGGAATTGTGTTTTGAAATTTGTATGTGTGCATTTTGTATCTCCCCTTGT
>JAGPOW010000955.1:1401340-1414200 GCA_030014935.1 Caiman crocodilus
CCTCTGCTCTCTCGCTCCCCTGCTCCCAGGCTTGCCGGGGTTTTTCAAGTCTCCTGCGGCGGCCATGCCGGCAGCCGCGATTGGTTCCTCCCCCCGGCTCATTAGCGTCAACTGCTTAAACGAGCGGCAGAGGCGCAGCTCGCGCGGCTGTGTCGGCGTCTGCTGCGGCTGGTGCCGTTCCTCTTCCCCCTGCTCCACCTTCTCTGGTAAGTTTTTTCCTTCTCGCCTCGACCCCAGGGGTCCCTCTCATGTCCCTAGTGACAGCACGCCGCCATCACAATTACAATGATAAGTATATACTTTTCCCAATGGGAGGATGTTTACCAAGAAAACATAGGCAGAAAAAAGATGTCTACCGACTCTAAAAAAAAAAAAAGATAAACAAATGAGGTTCCACCAACCCCTGCTCCCCATCCTGATGCCACCTGATACCCAGGATTCCTGTCAGGATCCAATCCGCAGAAAAATTAAAAACCAATCCGCAGAAAAATAAAAAAAAAGTCCATCTTTACAACTTCTCATGACTCTCACTATACTTAAAACAATGCCACTATTTAGTTTCCAGCTCACAATCATTGCTGCTTGGCTGCCACTCTTCTTGGATAGCCTCAGGTGTGTCCCTTGCCCTCCCTGGGAATTCCTCTTGGCGTCCAGCTACAGCTACTGTCTCCAAGTTCTCAATATCTTCATTTTTCTGCTCCTGGGAACTTTCTAGCAGTTTCTCTCCTGGCTGTTTTCCTGCACTCTGGGTGTTCCCTCCTGTACTGCTTATTTCTATCCTCTTGGTGTTCCCTGCTGCGCCACTTCTCTCTGTGTCCTGCTCACCTTCCCCAAGACCAGAAATCACTCCCTAAGCTCCCTTGGCGCGTCTGGAGCCAGCACTTGCTCCTGAAAAGCCTCTTGTTCTCTGCTGTCTGCCATTTTTCTCGGGTAAGTGTGGGGAAGAATGATTTCCCTGTGGCAAATCCCTTTTGACTCTTTCTGTCTTCCTCACAACGTGCAATTTTGAGACTATCATTCCCTGTATCCAGAAGCATGCACTTTTCCCGGTAGTACTGAGAAATCAGTGATAACTAGTAGGGCTGTGCAAAGCTTCAGATGTTGATTCGATTTGGAAGCGATTTGGCCCGATTTGGTAGTTGAATCTCCAAATCCAAATTGAATCAGGGGACTAATTAAAATGTCCAAATCGATTCAAAGCTCTTCCAATCAATTCAGTAAAGATTTGGAGAGCTTCAATGATTTTGGAAGTCCACACCCGCTGCAGCAGGGAGCTGGAGCCAGACTTGGAGCTGGTAAGTAGGGGGAAGGGGGGGGGGGCTGGAGTGGGGAGGGGACCATGGGGGGACCCCTGCCAGGCCCCATCCCTTGCCTTCTCCCCAAGCCCCCCCTGACCACCCCCAACCCCCACCTGCTGTCCCAGCCCTCCCTCATGGCTGCCCCACCCACCCCAGCTCCCAGCCCTTTAAAAAAAGCCTGGACTCACTGGGTGCTGCCCGGCGAGGGGGCAATCCCTGCTGCCCTCCACCACCCCATGCTGCATGTGGAGCTCTGCAGGAGCTCTCTGACCTCCCCTACTCCCCCAGCACCCGTCCCCATGGCTTCCCTGCCCGCCCCAGCTCCTGGCTCTTTAAGAACCGCCCCCCTGGAAAAAAACCCCAAACAAACCCTCGACTCACCAGCTTCCGCAGAGGCCTTGGGGCTTTGGAAGGGCCCATGGCAGAGCCCCCCACACAGTGAGGGGCAGTGGGGGGCAGCGGGGAGCTGCTCCCTGCCAGGCAGCAGGTGAATGGGGCTTTTTTTTCAAAGTGCTGGGAGCTGGGTTGGGTGGGGCAGCCATTGCTGGGACTGGGAGAGTGGGCAGGGGATGCGCCTGTGTGATTCGGAGATTCGGCAGCAGCACTGAGGCAAATCATCGTCCCCCAAATTGGCCAAATCTGAATCGGAAGCAAATATTAGCTGCTTCGCACAGGTCTAATAACTAGCCTGACCGCCATATTTTACAAGACATGGGATTCTAGAGGAAGTTTTTAGTGGCAATGGGCCTCAGTTCTCTAGTACTAGGCTTATGCAATTTGCTGAACATTGGGGCTTTAAGTATAGTACAGCAAGTCCTAATTATCCCCAATCAAATAGCTTTGTGGAATGGTCTGTTCAGATCATAAAAATTCTACTGAAGAAATCATTTGACAGTGGAGGTGATTTTCTGAAAGTATTACTGGCAAATCGAACTATACCCCTGGGAAATGGCTGGTCACCAAGACAGCTATTAATGAGTTGATGGATATGATCTAACCTATCAAAAAATCATGATAACAAGGCTGTTAGAGAGACAAAAGAAACTTGGAAGCAGAAACAAAAATGGTATTTTGACAAAGGAATCTGGAGCATGCAGTACTCAAATCTGGTGATAGAGTGAGTCTGAGGAATAACAGTTCAGATACATAAGAGCAGTAGGGTATTATCAAGTGCTAGGCAAATCCATGGTTGTACCAGGGCAGCGGTGAATCCAGAAGGGGCACAGTGGCATGGCCATACCCCACTTTCTGACTACAGGCAGAAGCAGCAGCTAGGTCTTTTTTTAAGTCCCCAAAGTAAGAATTCCCTGCTTCCCCACTCTGTTCAGAGGCATGTCCCCTGCTCTCCCTTTTCTATCTCCTTCCATGCTCCCCTCCCCTGCTTGCAGCTGCTGCTGCCTCTGCTGTCCTGAGTGCAAGGGGAGCTCCTGCCCTGCTGCATGAGAGCTGGGCTCAGCCTGGAATAGGAACAGCAGTGACAGATGGGCAGGTTCCCTTTTCCTGCCTGGTTTCCTGTGAGTGTTTCTAGCCAGCCCAGGAGCAGCTCCTTAAGTCAAGGCCACAGAGTCCCAGGGAAGGTGAGAGACCAAAAGACTGAGGCATCAGAGTAGGAAGGAGCTTGAGATAACCTGGCAACTGGCTGTGAATTAAGTGAGTGGCAGCCACTGAAATAAGGTGGCAGCTCTTTTTCTGTATATGACCAATTTCAGGCTCTCCTCTATAAACAAAAGAATATTTCACCTTGAAACTGGGAGAAAGGCCAAGAAAGAATTCTTTAGTGAAATTTAGTTTTTTGAGAGTTTGCTACAAATTGCCCAAAGGCCATATAGAAATAATTATGACTCCCCAGGTTTTGAGAGAGGTAGCCACGTTAGTCTGAAATCAGGCAAAGGTGCAGCGTATTTGCAGCTTACAAACTAACTAAATCAGAGGTGTATAGCATAAGCTTTTGTAAACAGCAAGCTTACTTCAGAGCTTATGCAATGCATCTTTGATTTAGTTGGTCTATAAGGTTCAACTCTACCCTGCATTATTCCCAGGTTCAGCCAGCCATGATGAAAGCCTAGTATTCAGGGACTGCTTCAAGAAGAGCTCCATGTATTATGGACTGTAGCTGTGAGTTTCAAGTTTAAGACTTCTAGGTTATAGTTCAACTCTTCAGAAGGCAGATGTGAGCAAAGATGTACAAATAGAGAAATGTTTGCACAGGGTTTCTGACCACACATATTAAAGCACAACTTATAGAAATTTAGAAAACTTTACTCTAGCGCACCTTTCCCACAGAAGTCCCTGAGAGGTCTAGAATACAAGGCTCCCTGTAGGACACTTAAGTCCTCTCAGTTTGAAGATAGCGGAGTGAATCAGTTCCTGCTCTTGTGTAACCTTCCAGGCCTTCTGTCAAGTGACTCCCCAATCAGATCACTGTCAGGTGATTTTGTGTCAGGGCAACCTTCCCCTCACCTCTCTCTACAGCTCTGCCAGTGCTGCTTTCCCTGTATCCAGTCCCTGGCTTTCCACTCCCTCCCCCTCCTTCAAGATCTACCCATTCACTGAGTCCTTATTCACACCTGACTTCTCTTCCCATTATTCCAGCCTTGTGCTGTCTTTCCTGACTCAAGTTGGTGCTGTAGGTGTCAGGATCAGTCAGGCCATGGCAGTCACTTAAAGTACTACAGGCAGGCTAGGGTCACACCAGGTATCTGCTGCAGTCTAAGTCATCAGGCTCAGGTTGGGGCAGTATCATGGTCAGGACAGATGATAGATCAGACCTGGGAGGTCCAAAAAAGGCATGAACAGGGATTGTGGCAATGGTGGGATTAGACAGGAGTGGAGATGGAATCAAGCGAAAGCAAGGCAGAGGTCCAAGAAGCACACACAAGAATGTTGTTGCTGGAACAAGTCCCACAGGAAGTAAGAGAAGTGTTATAGTCCCCCTGTTAGGGGTTTGCAGTTCCCATAGGTTTCTCCTGGTTACCAAACTCCTTATCAATGCCCTCATGGGAGGAACCAGAGTGATTTTGGGTAGCTCTCTCACCAGCTGCTCAGTGGCACTGTGGAGTTTGTCTCTGCCTGTTGGCTCTACTGTTTTGGGTTTGAGTCTAAGTAGGCCAGCCTTTATGTGCCTTTGACATGCACTAAGTCCCCACATTGACTTACATTTTTTAATACTGCCTGCTAAATGCACCCCCGCACTTCTGTTGTTTTGTAGAATGCTACCTACACCAGCAGGCTGTGGGTGCACATCCTGTTTCTATTTGCATTTCTTTGAAAGCTACTGGTCAGTCACTGAGATAAACAGTGTGAACTGCAAGCAGAGAGCAAGCACTTTCACAGAAACAGCAGTCAGAAGGGCTTGGACTGTTTTTGAGGTTTGGGGCCTGACTTCTAAGTTACTACTCCTGTGCACCCAAACCCAGTCATTGTTTCCATTCTGTCTCTAAGATCCAGTACTGAGGCCTAGAGAAAGCATATTCTACTATCACCCATGGGAGTAGGTATAATATTAGTGCACAGCAGTTCAGCATGCAACTAGCTCAGCATCTTACCAGCCAGACTGCATTTGTGATTGATCGATTTTATGTTTACTGATAATGAAAAGAAGGAGCAAGTAGTACCTGGTATCCAGGGGGAAAAGGGAATTCAGGTACTGTACATGCATCCCACAATTGTAGCTCTGCTATTGCTCCGTACTGCAGAGGTCCCTGCTACCCAGCCCTGGAGTTGTGTGCAGTTTGGCAGATTTCTGCATTGTGACTGGGGACTAGACAAAGACAAAACTATCTAACGGCTCACAGGCAACCTCTAGCTAAATACTTACATGCACAGAATTTGAGCAAAGGACCTTTTCCTTACTGCTATTGAAACTGCATGAACAAGCTCTCTGCTTTCACAGACTAAGAGACAAATACATATGAACCTCGGGCACAGCAAAGGGTGTCAGCTGAGCCTAGGGTTCTCAACTACCTGGTGGTTAGTAGGGCTGTGCAAAGCTTCGGTCCCTGATTCAGTTCGGTGGAGATTCGGCCCAATTTGGTGGCCAAATCTCCGAATCTGAATTGAATCAGAGGACCCTTTGATCTCTCTGAATTGAATTGGAACACTCTGAATCAATTCAGAGAGATTTGGAAAGATTCAGCGATTCAGACAGACACAGTTTTAAATGTTTTTTCTGCATACCTCTAGGTAGCAGGCGGCTCATGAATGCTGCAGTGGTGGGGTACATGAAATGTCCCACAGAAGCACAGGGTGCTCCCATGTGTGCTCAGCAGCAGACCCAGAAGTGGACCAGATGCATTTCCGGTCCACTTCCAGATTTGCCGGGGAGCATGCTGGGGGCTCCCCCATGCTCGGTGACTGGTGCCTTCTGGGTCTGGGAGGGGGCACCCGGGTCCCCCTGCGGCTGATCACTGAGACAGGGAAGGGGCATGGGGGAACGCCTCCCTGCATGCTCCCCAGACAACCTGGAAATGGGCTGGAAATGCTTCGTCACCAAGCATGTGGAGGGCCCTCCTGTACTGCTGTAGGATGCTCCATCCACCACAGGATGGGGTTCTCTACCCTGTTCACAAGCCGTGCTGGCACCTCGAGGTATATAGAAAAAACTTTTAGAGCTGTGTACTATGTCTGAATTGCTGATTCTCTGAATCAGCACCAATTCTTCAGGTTCAGATTTTGCTGAATCAAATCAGGGACAGTGATTCAAATCAATGAGTTGAATCATTGTCCCTGATTCGGGCTGAATCCAATTCGAATAGTCTGTTTCACACATCCCTAGTGGTTAGAGTTGAAGGGAACAGATGTAATTTATGCCACTGACATAAATCTTCTTAGGTGAAAGCAGCACAGAAGAAAACTGCTAATCTTTTAACAAAGGTGTCCAAGGCAGTGGTAGTGCAAACTTTCTATACTAACAGACAGGATTTGCCAGATCAGTTACTTGAAATGGCCAGGTTGTGGTCGTTAGTCCTATGGAATAGTCCCTGCTGGAGTCAATAGGACTGACGTCATAAAATGCTAGTCAGCATGAGAAAGAGGGAGAAGCATATTCTATCAGAGAACTTAATTCTGCCCCACTGTCAATGTGAAATCCATTGTTGCTATCACGTCATCTCAGACATTAACTCAGGAACTTGGCAGAATCAAACCTTAAAAAAGAAACAATTTCCTAGCTTGGGACGCTAAACTTATTTGGACTTTTTAACTAACTACTTAAAGAGTAGTTCAGGGACCTAGAGCACCTCTGAAGAGATGCAAGAGGCTAGCTCCATGCCCTGGTGAAAATCACATTCATCCTTCCCAAAATTCTGTTTGGCTTCCACTTGGATGGCATTTTGTACTTCCTGTGCAAGCAATCTAATGTTACTGTGCCCTGACAAAAACTGACACCTTTTTCCTAGAAGCTGCATTTCAGTGATGGTTATAGTAATCTAGTAGATACTTTAAAATTAGGAGCACAGTGTAGACAAGAATTAGGACCAGATTTCTAGCTGAAGCCAAATTTTCAAAGGAGCTCAGCTGCTAAGGGTGAAATTACTAATATTAAAAGCTAAGTTTTGTCTTGTGCTATCCCAAGAACTCTCTGTTGTGATAGATCTTAATATGGCTCCTCTGTTGGAGGATGCTATAAAACTTTAATAAAAATGCTCAAGTTTAGTTACACTAAAGATTTGGGCCTAACTCTTGCAAAGTGCAGTTTTGTCTCTACATGTCAGGGATTGTAGGTATTAGTGCATTTTTGCAAGCTGCTGTATAGTGAAGAAGCAGTCACTATTTCATCTTAAGTCAGAAAGGAAGGAAAAAGCTAATTCTTGTCTACACTGTGCTCCTAATTTTAAAATATAATTACTGTAACCATCACTGATGAGCTCTGAACTGCAACCTCCCCTCAGTTTTCCCTTAAACTTACAGCCCGCCTGTCATCAAAAAGTCCTAGGAGGTACTGGTTCCATGAAAGATGCATCCAAAAGCTGCCTACTTCTCCCTTTTATTATGATTCCCTTGCCAAAGAGAAGTGTTGTAAAATAGTATTGTTTCTAGTTTAAGACTGCTCTCCAGTGGCAACATTAGAAGTTATGCACAGATTTGGATTCCCCTGTCTGTGATCCTCTTTGACAGTTATGTTCTCTTCCTTTGCCAGTTGGGTGGATTAAAGAACACAGTGGGAACAGTGGACTTGGATTTCAGTAAGGCTTTTGAAAAAATTTCACCTGACACTTGTATAAGTAAACTGGAGACATGTGGGCTACATAAAATTGCTACTGGCTCAATAACCACATACAAAGGGTAATTATAGACTATCAAAATGGCAGGGAGTTTCAAGTGGGGTTCCACAGACATCTGTTCTGGGACCGGCTACTTCATAGATTCATAGACATTAGGGCTGGAAGGGACTTCGGAAGATCATCGAGTCCAGCCCTGTCCCTGAGGCAGGAAGTCAGCTGGGGTCATAGGATCCCAGCAAGATAAACATCCAATTGACTCTTAAAGGAGTCCAGAGTAGGTGCCTGCACCATCTCTGGTAGCAGTCTGTTCCAGGCCTTGGGGCCTTACACAGTAAAGAAATTCTTTCTTATGTCCAGCCTGAAACAGTCATGGAGGAGTTTGTGACCATTTGACCTTGTCATCCCATGGGGTGCTCTGGCCAGTTTTTCTATGAGATGATCATGGGATACCAGAGCAAAAGCTTTTTTTAAAGTCAAGATATATGACGTCAGTCTCTTCTCTCTTGTACAGGTGATATGTCACCTGGTTGTAGAAGGAGATGAGACTGGTCAGGCAAGACCTACCTGCAACATACTTAACATGTTTATTAATTATTTGGATGCTGGAATAGAGAGCTTTGTGAACAGTTCTGCAGATCATGCTCAAGTGGTGCTTCCCAAAACGTTTCATCAGCATGACCCCACTTATGGCCCCATTTCCTCAGACTGGCCCCTCACTCCCAACCCACAGTCCACCTCCCCTGTGACCCCTGCTGATGTTGTGACTCCATTTGGGGCTGCAGCCCACAGTTTGGGAACTGCTGCACTAAAGGAAAGATTGTAAACGCATTGGAATATAGGAGTAGAATTCAGAAAGACCAATACATTGGAAAGCTGAGCTAGAGCCTGCAAGATGAAGTTTAGTGCAGACAAATGTGAAGCCTAAGGAAGAATAATTATATGTACAGATACAAAATAGGAGATATCTGGCTGGATGGCAGCATCGCTGAGATGGATTGAGAGATTATGGTGGATCCCAGACCCACCACAAGTCAGCACAAGAAAAGCAAATGAAATTTGGGACTGCATTTAACAGGAGGAAGGCATGAAAGAACTAGCCATATTTAGCTTGAAAAAAAGGTGATTAAGGCAGGGACATGATAACAATATTCAAATACCTGAAAGGGTGCAATAAAGAAAAGGGTGAACAACTGTTCTCCCTTCCTGCACAGAACAAAACACAAAGCAATGGCATTAAATTGCAGTGAGGTAGATTTCAGGAAAAGCTTCCTTACTGTTAGAACAATAAGGCAGTGGAATAAACTATCCAGGAAGTTGTGGAACTGCTTCGTTGGAAGTTTTCAAGAGGTTGCTGGGTAAGTATTCAGTAGGAATCCTTTAAGAGTAGCATTCATGTAGTGTGTTGGACCAGATGACCCATACGCTCCTTTTCCACACTATAACTCTATTCAAGTGTTTATATAACTCTCCACTATAGCAGCTAGTGATGCCCACAACCAACTGCTTCATCAGATCATAGAAAGGTAGGGACGGAAGGGACTTCACAAAGTTGTCTAATCCAGTCCCCTGCCTCTCCAACCTACTCTTGAAAATGTCCAAATATGGAGATTCCACAACTTCTCTAGAAAGCTTGACCATCCTCATAGTCAGAAAGCTCCTTCAAATTCCCAACCTAAATTTCCTCTGCAACAACTTGAGGTCATAGCTCCTAGTCTTGTGCCCTACAGACACAGGGAAAAGCCTGTGTCCATCCTTTCTATTAATTACCTGTCAGGTATTTGAAGACGGATATCAGATCCCTCACCAGTCTTCTCTTTCCCAAACTAAATAACCCTAATTCTTTCAGCTTTTCTTCCTAAGTCTTGCCTTCCAGGTTCAATAATTTTTGTTGCCATCTGCTGGACTCTTTCCAATCTACATGTTTCTTGAAGTGTAGAGGCCAAAATGGACACAGTACTCGAGGAGAGGCTTCACCAATGCTGACCAGAGTGGAAGAATCACTTCCCTTGATTTACAAGTGACACTCCCATTCATACAACCCAGTCTGCTGTTGGTACTTTTTGCAGCAAGGGTACAGACTGTTCAGGTTATGGTCTACTACACTGGTTCTCAACCTTTTTGGAGTCAAGGCCCCCCTCACTCAGGAGCCCCCTGACACTGCTTGTGACCCTCACTCCCAACCCATAGCACGGGAGTGGGGTATGTGTGTGTGTGTGGGGGGGGGAGGGACATGGTTTTGCCACTGCCATTACTCTCAGGCTGCCTGCTCTGCCTTCCACCCCACCTTCCCTCTGGCAGTGGGAGAAGGTGAGGGTGGCATAGCCCCCCTGCCTCCCGACCTCGGTCTGTTACTCCTCTTGCTGCTGGCAGCATGGCTGGTGTGGGAGTCCCCACAGCAGCAGTAGCAACATCCTGCTGTCCCACTCTGCCCTCCTGCACCACGTCCTACTGGCCGATTTGACCAGGCTGAAACCCCATGCCCACTGTGGACACAGAAATCCAGGGGGAGGGTAATGTGTCCCCTTACTCTCCCATGTTGCCTATGCTCCCCCCACCCTGGTTTACCTGCAGGGAGCTGTGGGAGCTGCTCTCCACCGCTACCTGGCTGCCATGTGCATGTGTGCATGTACTCACTTACTCTGCTAAAAGTCACCTCTAGAAGTATTATTAGTGTCCACAGGGATAGGCAGCATGGGATAGTAGTCAGACCTTATGGAAATTTTACATTATATGCAAGTACTTAAAGAAGATTGGCACTTGAAGGACTAAGAATAATCAAAGAAAATTAAAATTCAGGCTTTGCTACATTTTACCTGGACCAAGTCAATTACATGACAATAATTATAAAGGTACCATTGTCAGATAGGGCATGATTTTTTTATATCAGTGTAGCAAGATTAATCTAAGCCAGTGTAGATGTCATTGTATCCTGAGAGCTTAAGCTGGTTCTCACATTTGCACTTCTTTACTAATATAACTGCATTTAGGCTAGGACTTTTGCTAGTTGAACAATGGCAGGAGAGTCAGCAACATGTTGTCCGCAAGCAAGATCGAACCTTCAGAGATCCAATCCAGAATGGGGTGATTAGTGGCATGGACCTACATTGGGTTGGCCATCTCCTGCACTGTAGAACCTACCATGCTGCCATATCTGTTGTTAACCTCGCTTTAAAAGTGACTGGGAACAGCAATGAGGGAAAGCACAAGCAGCCGGTTGTTCCGGGTGGGAGGGAAGAGAAGGCAGAGGCTTGCAGTTTATAGTGGGGGCTGGGTTGCAAAGGTTGCCAACCTCTCAATTATAAGCTTTAGTTAAACCAGCAAAACTTATTAACATATTTAGTAATCTCCTTTACCTCATAAGCAGCTACCAGTATTAACTGTTTGGCAAGTCTTTTATTAGACTTTCTTCTTCTTCAGAGATGAAGTCTTCATTTAATGGAACTTTCTGGTATTCTGCATAAGAGCAATGCATGACCAGATTGCTATCTATCCACCTGGGTGTGCCAGTGGGAAAGCTCAGTTCCTCTCCACAACTGCTCTGTAAAGTGCTCTAAGTTATATGGCAGGAAAGCATTAGAGAAGGTGAGAATAACAGTCCTGTCAGTACCATGAAATAGCAGATAGGCTTGGGGAAGTGCTTGACAAAGTGCAACACTTGGCCCAGTTCCCAGAGCATGGTATATCCATAAAAGATTTGTGTCTGGCATACTAACACATGTGTAAGTGCTTGTGGTAGTTTCCAAGGGTCAAGATACATTAACAACTCATGGCTCATATAATGGCGAGCCACCATGGTACATCTCTTTGTCAGGCTCTGGAGGATTATAAGCATACCAACAGCAACTACGTTACTAAAATGCCAACAAAAATAGCATAATGAGACAGACTCATGAAACAATGAAACTCAGTTATAGCTTTATTTCATAACTGGTATAAAGTCTCCATCAGGTGGTCTCACTGTCCCAATTCCTGCCTAAAATGGAGCCAACCTTGAATGTAACATTTAGAGTAGCTGGTTCCCTATGAGTCAGGACTACACAATAGCTGGAATAGTACATTTTGCCTTGCCTCTGTCAAGAGATCTGTAGCAACCTTATCCCTTTTTTTTACCAATTAATAGCTTGTCTGCTGCATGTCTGGGTCATTTGCCTTTTGCCCTGTAGCCCCACCATATGCAAAAAAACAACAGGCTTGTGACTTAAATGAAGACAGAAACAGCATATCTGCATCCAGACATTTCCAAGCCATTTATGATCTACACATGAAACAGGCCTAAGTGATACAGGACTAGTCTCTGATCAGAGCCTTTTATATTCACTGGCATTTTTGCAGCCACAGTTGGAATATTCTACTCTGACAAACGTTCTGGGAAGCATGGATTATTTCATGGATACCAACACCACAGGAATGGTAGGGACTAGATCTGTATTACTGACCACTTCTCAACCTATTTAGCGCTAAGTATTTCTACAAGTTACATCAAAAACCCAGCAACTAAGAGAAGCAACCAAATGCTAGCAAGTATCCTACCTGTATCTGGTCCTCCTGTAAAACTGCTTCTGTAACATCTTTATAGATCAGCAAAGCCACTCTAGTAAGCCAAGGCTGCTGTAAAATAGTTTAATCCAGGGGCAGGCAAAATACAGCCTGAGGGCCGCATCCAGCCCACTGGGCCATTCTATCTGGCTTGTGGAATCCCTAAAAAATTTAGAAGATTAAAATTTATTTGCTCCTGGCTGCCTGTCAAAGATGACAGGGGTCAGGGGTAGTAGGACCCAGGGGAAGCCTGCAGCACTCAGTAGCAAGGCCAGCCTGGCCTCCCCTCTAGGCCCCTCCTACCCCCGCATCCCCAGCTGCACGCCTCTGCCTGTCACAACTTTCACTGCTTCCCTGCATGCCAGCTGGCTGCTCCGGCACCACGTGGCCCCCAGCTGCATCACCAGACTGTGGCAGCACAGGACAAGCGCCAGTACCCCAGGACCAGGAGTGACAGATAGAGACAGCGAGCAAAAGAGAGTGTGTGTACAGTGTGCATGCAATGAAGGAGTGAGTGAGGAGAGACTCTGTGTGTGTGTGTGTAATGAGGGAGAGAGAGACTATGTGCAGTGAGGGAAGGAGAGAGAAACAGTGTGTGTGTGTGTTCATAGGGCGAGTCCCACACGCACACCCCACCATACACATGCATACCACATACTCCCTCCCCCCACACTCACACCCTCCCCCATACACCCCAAAACTCTACCCCCCCCCCCCTGGCCCCCAACCCCCCCCAAAAACCAGTGTGAGGCTTGATTTTTGTGGGTTATTACAACACCCCAAAGTTACCAAACAAAAGTTAAGT
>JAGPOW010000955.1:1414300-1436738 GCA_030014935.1 Caiman crocodilus
CCATGCCCCCATCCCCCCACAATATACAAGAGTAAGACTTCATTTTAAGCTATTATACAATCACCTCTATGTACACTACATAAATATATGTAAATCAGGACAAAAATATTTTTTAAAATCAAATTAATGAATGTTGTAGATGTTCTACTTTTAGAATATAATTTAGTATTTTTCTGGTTCTAAAACAGCAAAACCCCTTGCTGAAAGGAGTATTTCTGGGGGCAAGGGGAGGCCTTCTGGTGGCAAAGGTCAGGTGTTAGGGGGCAGAACTTTGATCACAAGATGGCAACCAGGGAGCAAGCCATCTGTCAAGGGGTAGGGCTACTGATGCGACCCTGACAGCTTGCCTAAACTTGGTAAGTGGCCCTTCACCTGAAATAACTGCCCACCCCTGGTTTTAATCTCTTGCACCTTGCTGAACAGTGCCTCTTAATTAGTGAGAATTAATGTGTTAAGTGATTTGCACTTTCTTGAGGCCAAAGAAAAAAATGATTCTGCACCTTCTGACACACAAATGATAACTATGACTATCCAGGGGTGGATTCAGAGAGGGTGCAGTGGCCACAGTCACACCTGCTTTTCAAACCATGCTGCAGGAGCAGTAACAGGTGACTTTAAGTCCCCACATCAGATAAGAATCCCCCACTTCCTTCCCCTATGTGCTAAGTAGTAATCCCCCTCTCCTCTCCTGTCAATCACTACCCCTGTCTCTGGCTGCTCTGGAGATGGGGGAAGCTCCAGAGCCCCTCCTGCATTGTTCTAGCTGGACTGTATGAGGAACAAGGTTAGCCTGGGACAGCAGCAGCAATGGCAGTGGGTGGGTTCCTCTTCCCTGGAAGATCCCCCCATGTGTTCCCTGCCAGCCCAAGAGCAGACTCAGGGAGACAGAACCTTTCCTGCACCCTGTTGTCTGCAGCAGCACTGCATTTCACAATAGCATGCAAACTGACAGTGGCAGGTGAGAAAGGGGATGAATGGGAGGGGTGAGGAGGGGATGGGAAAGGAGAGGCCACTGAGCATGAAGGGGAAAGGAGGGGATGCCAAGAGTGGGGAGTGGAGCAGGGGCAGAAGAGAAATTCTCACCTGATTTGGGGATTTAAAAAAAGTCCTCAGCTGCTGCTCCTGTGGTGTGGTCTGTCTGGCCTGGATAGAGTGGGGAGGGAGCTACCTCTACAGTGCCAGTTGCTATTCCTGCACCCATCCTTCCTGGATCCCTCCATTTGACTATTTAGGTTCCCCGGGCATGCTGCAAATACCAAATGCCCTGGAAATACAAGAAACCTCTGACATAGTTTGTACTTCATGTATAACTTTGCAGTAGAACTTGACTTGCCTTCCTTGCCCAGAGTTTTACATCACTGAGTCTCATTTTCCGTCATCCCAGAGGTGCTATATAAACTGCACTCCATATCTCATCTGTGTTCCTAATTTCCTTCAGCAGAAGCCCAACTATGAAGCAATTATAAAACCTCACAAAACCACATAAATATTTTAAATAAAGAGGGAGACAGTGGCTGCCATCTGGAGTGACGTACAGCATAGATAGCACTGAAAAGACATGGTACTAACATGTACAGTAATTGGATTTGCTAAGACTGTGGAATGATGACAACTTTTAAACAGGTTCTGATGGCAAAGACATACAAAAAGGGCCAAAGTAATGCCAAATACAGACTACCAAGGGGAAAGTGATGGCTTTGATGGGCATACACAAGTTAGACAAAAGAATGCATTCTGTTGGACAAAATGCTAGGTTCTAGATGGATTCAGTGGTGGAGGATGGAGTTGTTCAGATCCAGAAGGGAAGCTCCCTCTTAGCAGTACAATTCCATGGTTTGAGGTGCATCCTGGATATCAGCTGCTTCCAGGGTTCCAGTAGGTCCCTCATCTTGGTGGGTGGTGTGAGACCAGTTGCGGACACTTTCTCCAGAGCCCACACTAGAAGAGGACTGGGTACGGGACCGGATGAGCCTGGTCATGGTAGCTGTTGGCACTACAAGAAAGAATGAAAAGTTGCTTAAAAAGGGAGTAAGATGACAGAACTCATAGTTGACTACTGGAGATCATTCAAGTGCAATACCTCATTAAGTAAGAACAACAAGAACTACACATCCAATCAGAAGAGTCACTATTAGCTGCACAAACTAGCTTTATACACCTGAAGCAGGACACTTAAGGCCTTACTTCAAAAGGTCTGAGGTATGCAAATGCCAGCAGCATGACTGTCCATTTGCAAACGAAGCACTGAAATTGCAAATTAGAATTGAGATTGTGCATGTGACCTTTTGAAAATCAAGCTCTTAGTTCCGGGCAACTAACGAGAGCTGCATACCATGCAAAAGTCAGGAACAAGGGTGAAAACCAGACTACAGGCAGTCCCCGGTTAACGAATGAGTTACATTCCTGAGACCGTCTTTAAGTCGATTCTGCATGTAAGTCGGAACACATACCTTTTTAATGACCGAGGAGGCGAGGGGAGAAACCAGGCTTCACCTTAGGACAGCATCAGCCGAAAGTGGGGGTGGGAAAGAAAAATGGCAGCCAAGCGCAGAGCGTGAGCATGGTCCCGGCGTGGCCACATGGGTGCAGGGCCCAGTGGGACTCCGCGCCCCTCCTGGCCTGCGCTGTTCGTAAGTACGGAACGTCTGTAACTCGGACGTTCGTTAACCAGGGATCACCTGTATACATGTTGCACAATGGATTAGCTTTAGCGCACAGTGGGCCAGCAGGGCATACCAGAAAAATGGATCAGCCTAGCAGAACATGCTAGAAACAGCCACAGCAATGCACCTGAATACAGAGGGGCCATTCCACTTTATGCGGACTTGGTCAGAGCTAGATGCGCATTTGCAGGTACCTGACTCAGTGCTCAGGTGATTGAGATGCATATAAGGGACTGGAAACAACACAAGACCACAAAAAGAATGAACACAGGAGAGTACCAATTAGTTTTACAGTGCAACTGGGATCTGCTGTACTACTTGAATAGATCTAGTGTGTCAAATCTGCAAATCAACAGCACTTCATTCTACTCTTAGGCTTATGGCTTGTACACTGCAGCGAATGCTTTGATGTTTGTAAACAAAAGCCTCTAAAAAGCCTTCTCAGGAGAAGAAATCACCCCAAAATTACTCAAGAGGTGATTATTCAAGACCAGGGACAAATTTTACCCAGATCTCTGCCAGCTAGAAAGATAGGAATTAGATCACATAAAACATATAATATGTGTTTATGTGTCACATAAAACATATAATAATGTCTCTAATGGCTCAAACCCTCTGCTAAGCTTCCAAAACAGCTGAGCAGCTTAATAAAACACTCTGCACTCATTTGTTTGCAGCCATTAGATTCTACTTCCTTTGAGAAAGGGGCCAAGGAGCACATTTAGTGATACTAAAGCCTTGACATGGGTTAGAGCATCATTTCCTGGTCTACTACAGGTTTGTGGCAAAGAGCTTTCCCTCCACCTAAATGGATGATGTCTGTGAGGTAGGGGCAATAACTACAGCAGCACAGACAGCTTTAGTTAAGAAGTTTAGAGGCAGAAGTGCACAGGAAGGATCCCTCAGTGGAGGTGGCTACTGAAGTCATTGCTTCTAGGTATGTCTCAGTCACCTCTGGCAGGAGGGCCATTGCTCTTAGCCCTGAAGCCTTTTAAAAAACTGTCACTCCTAAAGACTGGGAGAACAACTCTTCCTGAGGACAGCTCAGTTCACTTGGAAGTAGAGAACATCCTCTCCCACCTATTCCTTAGCATTCCAGGCTTTGCCAGGAGATCTCTATCTAACACTCACTTTGCAGTGTTTGCTTTAATGACTGTACTTGCTGTAAAATCTGACTCGAGCCCAGAAAACCCTAATTTCAGTCTATGTAGGAGCCAATGAGCCTTTGAGAGCATGCTGAGTCTTGTGATTAATGAAAGACAACAGCCACTCCATTTATTACACATCTTCACAGGCCAGTCTTACCTGGTAAGTAGGGAGGACTAACAAAGAGCCAGAAGCTCCAGTTACTTTAAAGGGATGCTGCAGCAGGATAAACTTGCTGGGTGGCTAGTAACAGTCAGGATAGGAGCTACCCGTAGGGGAGGAACTATCCCTGGAGCTTGCTGTGTGAGGCTGCTAGAAGATAAGCAGCTAATGGGCAAACATCTAGGCAGCACAGTAGAAGCTGTGAGTAGCTGAACTAAGCCGCAGGAGAGGACACATTGGTCGAAATAGACCACCCAGTCCCTATGGGTGGCTAGAGCCACCTGACAGAGGGTTAGGAGGCACATAAGACCTGTGCCTGGGACTAGGCATTCAGCCTGGATCTGTATAAGGAAAAGAGCTCCTGGGTAAGATGGCTGCAGGAGATGGGATATCCAGCACCTGGGCTTTCTCCAAAAGCTGCAAGTAAAGAGCTAAGGGAGACTTACAGCTTGCAGGGAATTTATGACTAGGGATCCAGGTTTTCTGTTTGCTGCAGAAAAAATGCAGATTTTCTCCTTTAAAGGAGAAAAACACAGGAAACCATGGGTTTCCCCTTGCAGGCTGGCAGAGTTCTAGCCTGCAAGGGGCTGTGGGGAGGCCAATTAGATGCAGGGGATGCCATGTGCATGTGTGTGCATGCATACATGCAAGTGGCCAGCAATACAGCCTCAGAAAGTGTAGTGGAGAGCAGCTCCCCCACCTGCCTGCAGATAACTCTATGTGAGGGGGCAAGGGCATAGGCAATGGGTAAGAGGGGCACATTGAGGTGGTGGCTCATGCCAAGCCCCCACAGTGGGGGAGGAACTGCAGCAGGGTTGGCAGCTGGGGCTGGGGACACTGCCCAGCTAGGGTAGTGCATGGGGCCCAGGGCTGGGGTGGGGATGTGCGGCTGTGGGGCCTAGCTGAGGAGCAGAATGGCCAGTTGGCTCATCCTAGGAGGAAGGGGAATGCTCCCTGCTGCTGTGTGCACTTTTGGGGAGGGGTCAGGTGACATAAGCAATGCACATGCTCCCCCAAATTTGTGTGCTCACAATGAAGTGTGGAGCTGCAGCCTGGCCAGACCTGCACTGGGCAGGAGCCACCTCCGCAGCCCAGTGGGCTCCTGGATGCCCTGCTTTACCCTCTTGTGCTAGGTCCTGCCTACTGGGCTGTGGAGGCAGCTCCTGGCCAGATTATAGCCCTGTCCCCTGCTGTGGATGCACACATCTGAGGGGGCATGTATTTGCTCAGCAATGGGGTGCTCAGGCACCCCATTGCTCACAAACCCACCCCCTTCCCCACACATTGGAGGCTGGGGCCTGGGGGTGGGTGGGCAGTGGATCAGGGGTGAGGGGCAACAGCAGGGCTGGGGGAAGTGGAGAATCTGTGGGTTGAGAGTGAGAGGCACTGGCAGGGATGGTGGACTGAGGGTTGAGAGTGAGGGGCACTGGCATATCAGGGCTGCTCAGCACCACAAAGCAGAGGCAGGTAACAGCTTCAGCTGGACCCATGTCTTGGTAAGCAAAGGGAGCAGGGAATGCTCTTATTTTCCATGATAAAAAAAACGAAACAAAATCAAACAGCAAAATATATAGGTATTTAGAATTAATTTTACTTCAACAATTGAGGCAGTGGTAGACTTCCATAGTGCTTTAAATTGTTACTGTATTGATAAAACATTGTGTTTAACTGATGCCTACAGAGCAGGGGTTGTCAACCACGGGTACATGTACCCCTGGGGGTAATCCGAAAGGTTCCAGGGGGTACGTGAGGCAGACAGGGATGGAGCACCACCACCCCACGCCACTGCCTCACAGCAACAGGGCTGGGATGGGACAAGAGCAGGGCCACACAGATGCTGCACTGTTGCTGCTCTGCCACTTGTCACAACCGTGCTCTGTGTCCAGCTATTCTCCCCTCTCCTTACCCCCCAGGGATACACTTATTAAAAAAAGTTGAAACCCCTTGCTAAAGAGAAAGGGTCTCACAGGGCACTAAGACATGCCTGCTCCTTTGAAGGCAGAAGCAGCCTAGCCAGGAAGCCCTGCAGCTATGCAAAGCACCACAGCTGCAGGTTGCCTGAGCCACAGGCTAATGAGGTAATTAGCACAATCTGCAGGCAGTCAGCTGAAGGATGAAGGCAGGGTCCCCGGCACATATAAACCCAAGGCTGGGGTAGGTAAGGATTAGTTCTCTGGCAACTGCTAGAGGAAGAAGCTCCTGTACATAGGTGATTGCCTGCTTTACTACTTCCAGGAGCAGTGAGGCACCAGGAGTCCACAAGATACCTAGGGCTGGGAGGCAGTGTCCTGGGGGTAAGTTTGCCCTCTTAATGGGGCAGAACACTATTTCCATTGTTATGTTATAGCCCGGGGGCTTAAGTTTGTACTATTGTTTGTGCAGGAGATTTGGGATTGGGTTGTAATGAGAGGTCCTATTAGTGCTCAGAGGGGTGCAGCTACACAAAGACAGGTTGGCCTAGTGCAAGAAAGGTATAGTCAGATGAGACAGAGGTCTGGCAGTAGACAGGCACAGCTACTCAAGAGGCTAGAGGGCCCAGCACCAGAAAAGTGTAGCCACATAGGGCTTGGCACTGCAGGGGTGCAGCCAGACAGGGGCCTCCCCTAGTGCTAACTGCCTGGGGCTGTGGTGGGGCTGGTGTGGGGAGCAGCCTGGAGCCCAGGACAAATGAGGACAGGTCTCTGATCTCTTGGTATCTCTGGAACCCTTCTTGGCCCTGGGATGCAGCCCTTGCTGTGCTGAGGGGAAGTAGGTCCCAAATAGAACCAGTGCTGGGAGTGGGATGGAGGAGGCTGGAATGTGGATCCCGGCAGGTATGGGGGGGGGGGGGGGAGCAATGCCTTCCTGGACATAGCCTGTATGGAGTGGAGTAGAGCACCCCAATGCCCTGTTCCTCAGGCTTGGGTGCAAGGCAGGCACAGGCTGGGCAAGGTGTACCCCATGCCGTGCCTCTTGGCTGGTGTGGGGGTTGCGGAGTAGCAGCGTGGGACCAGCGTGCAGCCAGAGCCCTGCAGGAGAGTGTGCTGGAGTCCTGCTGCTGCCTGCAGCCCACAGAGGGCTTGAGGTGAACACAGCAGATGAGGCATGTGCTCACTGGTGTGTGGGGCATGGTGGGAGACCCTCTCAGGCACCTGGACAAGCTGCCTGGACTCTGACCCACCCCCAGCCTGGCTGGGACCCCACTTGCACCGTAGCAGAGAGTGCAGGGGATTGTCTTACTGTCCAGCTCGCCCCTGGGTGGCAGGGGTGTGACTCAGCCCAGCCACGTGTGTCTGTTGCTCCCAATCACGGAGCCTCTGACAGTCCATCTCAGTCTGGGGAGGCTGAGCACGCATGATCTCAACCTGGGGTGGTCAAGTACAACTGGTCAGTCATGGAACCTCTGACAGTCGATCACAATTGACTAGTTGATGACCATTGGCCTAGTTGGATTAAAGGGGCAGAGGCTGGGTAGGCTGAAGCCCCAACAGAGGAAACAACATCCATGTAACACCTGTGAGGCATGGTGTGCAGCTTCAAAACCTCCCATATAATTAACCCATAAGGCTCAAGGCACTCCTTGTGGCACAGTATTGGAATGAGATCTGGTGGAAGGCCCAAGGAACTGAGGTCTTATGAGGTTCAGCAGACTGGAGCCATGTAAAGGGGACAGCATCTCAACTTATCTTGATGGTAAAATAATGTGGTAGGTGAGACAAGAGGGTGCCTTTGTAGTAGAGCTGGCATGGTTGCAGAGCTGCCAGTGGCATCACGGCCACCAATGGGGATCCTGGCCTGTGACTAAGAGGCATTTTCATCTTTAATCGTGCAAAAAGATGTGGGGGTTTTTAATCAGGATTTTTGCTCTGTGTGCATGCCCCCCCCCCCTGCAATCAGAGCACTTCTGATTGTTTAAAAAAAACACAAAAAACCAGGATCCTTGGATGTGACTAGTGTGGGGAGAGTTGTTTGTTATATAGCTGGTGGGCCTGCATTTGTGTCTTGATTAGGGACTGGATTGGAGAGAGGTAGAAGCCACATGGGGGGTGCCTGGCACAGCACTTGGAAGCAGGCAGCCTAGCTGAGGGTCAGAATCCCAGAGGAGTGAGGCTGGTGTGATGTTAGGTTAAGGCCAGGGTCAGGTAGCCTAGCCAGAGGCTTGTGGGCTGGGGCAGGTTGAGGCTAGGGGAGCCGAGACCAGGGGGAGCAGTCCAGACCAGGTGAGGAAGCCTGAGTGCAGACAGCTGGTGTAGCAGAAGCAGCCTGGCTTGGGGTTGGAAACCTAGAAGGCTGAGGAGTGGGATACAACTACAGTAGCTGTGCAAGGGCCCAGGGGTCCAGAGAGCAGAGGGCTGAGACCACAGTAGGCTTAAGATGAGAGCCAAAGCCTGGGAAGGGTGAGGGCCAGGGGCCCAGAGAAAAGAAAGCCTTGCCAGGGTCAGGGGTCTGGCAGGCTGACTAAAGTGTGGGCCTCTGGATGGGCCAGAGTGCCCAGTGGACAACTTAAAGTACCAACTGCAAGGCATGTTGGGTATGGGTAAGGGGTGGAAGGAGGTCACAAGGCAACTGATGTCCTGGGATATTTAAGGGCTACCAGAGGGCCATCTAGTGCTTGAAGGACAGGACTGGGGTCAGCTGAGTATGGAAGGGATACACTGGCCAAAGCAGGCTTGCTTGACCCTGGGGCCACCCTATATTTTTTTTTTTTTTTTTTACAACTGAACAATTCCATCAAGGCATGGCAGAGAAAAGGAGAGAGTACACTGAGGAACCAGTGTGGGGCAGGAATTGTGTGGCTACCAGGGGTGTCATGGCTACCCCTGGGACCTGGTCCTGCTACAGAGCAAGAGGTACTGTAGGAGAATATTGGCCTGCCTATGTCAGCAGAACTCCAGAGTACTGTAGGCCCAGCCAATTTCTTTTAGGGGTGCACTGATAAAGATTTTCTTGGATAATACTGATAGCTGATTTTATTAACCAGCTATATTGGCCAATACCAATCCAATAGCCACTTACAGGAATGCAGCCTGGCAGTTCATTGTGGTGGGTGGGGTGCGGCAGATCAAGGCCCCCCCATGGTGCGGGTGGGCGGGGGGCCGGGGACTTGATTGTGATTTCCCCCCCCCCCCCCCCCCCGGCGCAGCCAGGAGCAGGGTGGAGCTGTGGGAGGTTTGTTTGGGGGGCAGAACTTGACTCCCCACTACTGTGTACCTCCCTGAGGGAGCCATGGGGGGCATGTGCCTCCCTAGATTTTTGTGTGCAGGCTTGGGACCAGGGACTACCCTGGCTTCTTCCTGGGATAGGGCTGTGCTTGGGGCAGGGCAGGCTCAGCTGCAGCAGAGCAGGGGCAGCACTGGGGGGGAGGCTATAGACACCCCTCTCAGCACTGTTCTTGCCACCTGCCCTGTGCAGCTCAGCCTTCCCCACACCCACCCACCTGAAATGCAGCTCTGGCCTAGTCCCCCTGCCAGGAAGAGTCTGGCATAGCCCCTGGCTCAGAGCTTGCAGCTCACTCTTTGTATAATACTGGGGGGGGCATATGCCACCCATGACCCTCCTGGGGGCCACACAGCAGCTGCTGGCTGATGCCTGCCCCCCATCTCTGAGCTGCCTGCTGCTTTGTCCTGTACCCTGTCCTGGCTGGGTAGCACCTGCCCCTGCCCCCCATTCTCCCTTACAGTGGTGACTTCAATCTATTTTCTGCCTCCCAGTGTCTTACTGACCAGATGCTGCTCTCCAAGCTACTGGGCTGTATTCCTGGCTGTGTGCATGCTGTTTAAAACTAACCAGTCACATTCCAACAAGTCTGCAAATTCTCCTAGTATCCTGTCTTGAGGGCAAAAGAAAGGATGGGGGGGGGGTCACATAATAGAAGTCTCTTTCTTTCAACCTGACCTACTCATCTGGGAACAAAGGAGTAATCTGAGGCCAGGATAAGTCTAACATCAAGACTCTTGATAGGCTCTGCCTAGGGCCTATTGGATAAGTTGGCAATTTGGTAAGTTTTTTTTTTTTTTTTTTTTTTTGGCTCTGAAGCTTCACTGACATCTGCACAGTGAAAATTTGTAAGGAAGCAAATTGTGTCCCAGGAGGGAGGAACCACACATGCTGAGCAGTGCTGTCAGTCTTGCTTTACAACAGTGATGCTGCATTCTGCACAGCTAGACTTGTCCCCTTCCCTGGACCAGAATTATGTTGGTAGGAGGTAGCCTAGTCTGCTCTCAAGGGCTTCCTTTGGGACCTAGCACCAAGGATCAGCTACCCCACTAGAACACAGACTGTTTCTAAACTGGGACAAATAGATGGCCCTAGAGCTGATGATCACTTTATCTATACTAACTGCTTAATTGGTAGTTAAAAGCTTAGTTTAGCACGTATCTTCACACTACTCATTTTCCATCTTGACAAGATCCACATTGCTCAGTAGCTCTATGTTTTATAGAGACGGGGGGGACACTGCTCCTAAGATACAAAGATGGCTTGTGTATCCTTGAGAGCTCAGCACAATCCACAGATAATTTAAGCTCCCTAAAACCAAACCTGCTCCAGAATGTGAAATTGTTGGTTACTTACTATAGCCCATTCCCTGCACAAAATACTTGAAGGCTTCTGTCAGCTTCCCTGGCTGCAGAGAAAAACACAAGGCATTAGTGCAAGTGGAATAAAAGCATATGTTTTTAAGATGACTCTAATCTGCTCAACCAGGAAATGAGTTCTTACCTGAACTACCTGAGGCAGCCCCCCACAGTCTGCCATCTGCAAGAGAGAAGAGGGGTTTTGAACCATTCTATATGGCCAATCCTCATGCTAGCACAATTCCACTAACAGCTGCTTAAACAGGAGCCTGGCTAGCAAAAATGGAATAGACTACCACCTTTTTAAAATGAGGTGAACATGCTCATGCAGCATGTAGTGCACTGTTTCATAGTAGTTAGGGGTCAGAAGGGACCTAAATAGATCTAGTCTGATTGCCCCCACTCCCCAACTGGAGCACATGCTGGGATCACACAACTCCAGACAGGTGTTCATTCACCCTCTTTTTCTTTCTCTCTCTTACAAAAAAACCCCCAAAAAACCTTACCCAAGGTAGGAGTGAGGACCACTTCCCTAGGAAGTTGGTTCTAGATCCTAGCCATCCTAACAGTGAAATAGTTCAGGTGAGAGAGTAGGAGGCACTTATTCTCCATCAGCTTCTAGCCATTGTTGCTTGTCACCCCAGGTGGTGCTGGGGGCAGGGGAATAGGCTCCTTCCTATTTGCTGCTGATCTCCCCTAATGAGTTTGTAGGCAGCCACCAAATCCCACTTTAGCCTCCATTTGCTGAGGCTGAACAGTTTCAGGTCCCTCAGCCTGTCCTCACAGGGCCTGCCCTGTTGCCCTCCAACTAAGCGGGTGACCCTCCTCTGAACCCTCTCAAGGTAGGCCACAATTCTTAAAGTGTGGTGCCCAGAACTGGATGCAATACTCCAATTCAGGCTGGACCAATGTTGTGTCTGGGGGGTGGAGATGCATCTTTGGATGCATGACAAAGTGCAGTTAACTTTGCTGGCTGTGGTATGGCATTGATGGCTCATGTTCATCTTGGAGTCCATAATGACTCCAAGATCCCTTTCTACATCTGTGCTCTCAAGGGGGAGAGGTCCCCAGCTTGTATGTGTGCTGTGGATTCTTCCTCCCCAGCACCCTGCACTGTGAGCTCTCTCAGCTTGGCTCTGAGAACACACTGCAGCTGGTAACTTTTAGGGGTGTATCTTTGTTACCAGTGAACTGCTCCAGGTCGCGTCTAGGCCTCAATGAGCAGCTCTTTTCCTACCCCAGCTCTTTTCCTACCCCAACTCTTTCCACTAACAAGAACAGGTTCTTCCTATCTGTGTCCCTTTCATATTTTAGCTTTCTAACATGCTAAGAAGTCATCTTGATATAGACAGATGAGATAAGAGGAATGCTGAACTGGATGAAGGTGATAAAACTGTGTCCATTGAAAGCCACCTTCCAAAATTGGAGCAGAGTATAGGACAGGAGGAGGGTGTGACTGGACCACCTCTGCAACTGCCAATCTTCTTATTGGATGGCTCCCTGGAAACCACTTGCTAGTTAAGGCAGCCTAGGGGCTGCTTTAGTTTGTATTAACTTTTATCAAGGCCAGAAGCATACAGTTTAGAAAACCAGGGAATTGGAACTAGTGTGTGGCTTTTTTACTGCATGCTCTCCTCTCTTACTTTGAATATCAATCTTGGCACCAGAGAGCCTACAGTCCAAAATGCCTATCTAGACCCCTCTGGGTCAGCGAGGATCTAGTTGGGGGAACTTCTGGAGGGACTGGAGGTATTTAAAATTGGCAGGTCCTGATGATCTCTACCCCAGAGTGCTGAGGGAATTAGCAGAGATCATTGTGGGACACCTGGCATGGCTTAACAAGCACTCATGGTGCACTAGTGTGGTGGCAGAGGACTGGAAAAGGGCCAATGTGGTTCCCATTTTCAAAAAAAGGAAGGAGGACCCAGGAAACAATAGGCCAGTTAGTCTTGCCTCAATTCTGGAGAAGCTTTTTGAGAGAATTATCATAGCGTCCATGAGGGGCCAGCAGGGGAGATTATGCTTGGAGGCAACCAACACAGGTTCATAAGAGGCAGGTCCCGTCACCAACCTGGTGGTCTTCTATGACCAAGTGACAAAATCCTCAGATGCAGGGGTAGCAGTGGATGTAGTCTTTCTGGGCCTTAGGAAGGCCTCCAAAACTCTGATCCTATTCTCATTTAAAAAAAACTAGGGGACTGTTGTTGATGCCTACATAGCGACCCAATTGACTGACTAACTGGCTGGGGGGCTGCACCCAGAGTGGTGGTGGATGGGTCATTTTTGACCTGGAGGGAAGTGGGCAGTAGAGTTCCCCAGGGCTCGGTCCTTGGGCCTGCACTGTTCAACAGCGACTTGCATGAGGGGGTAAAAAGCACCCTGCTCAAACTTGCACATGACACTAAGATGCAGGGAGAAGGGGGAATGCTAGAAGGGAGGAACAGGCTGCAGTTGGATCTGGGCAGGTAAGAACAGGGTGGCTGTCAACACTGACAAGTGCAAGGTACTGCACCTGGGGAGGAAGAACCGGCAGCATACCTACAGGCTGGGGAACTCCCTTCTTGTCAGTGCAGAGGCAGAAAAGGATCCTGAAGTCATCATTGATGCCAAAATGAACACGGGCAGACAGTGTGGGGATGCAGTCAGGAAGGCCAACTGCACCTTGTTGTGCATCCACAGATGAATCTCAAGCAGGTCCAAGGAGGTGATCCTCCCCCTTTGTGGCACTGGTCAGGCTGCAGTTGGAGTACTGTGTCTAGTTCTGGGTGCTGTACTACAGGAGGGATGTGGACAACATGGAGAGGGTCCAGAGGAAGGCAACTCGCATGATCAGCAGGGCAGGCCCTATGAGGAGAGGCTAAAGGACCTGAACCTGTTCAGCCTCCACAAAAGAAGGCTGAGGGGGGATCTAGTTGCTGTTAACAAACTAGTTGGAGGGGACCAGCAGGCACTGGGGGAAGTCCTTGTTCCCCCAAGCACTTCCAGGAATGATGAGAAATAATGGTTACAAGCTGGTGGAGGGTAGATTTAGGCTACATATCAGGAGACACTACTTCACTGCCAGTATGGCTAGGATTTGGAGCCAACTTCCAAGAGAAGTGATGCTGGATGAACACGTTGCTGGTGTCATCTGACCCCAGCGCGCGCACACACGCGCGCACACCCCCCCCTCTCTCTCTCGTCCTGCCATGGCAGGGGGCTGGACGTGATGATCTGCTCAGGTCCCTTCCAATTCTACAAACTATGAATGCTAGATGCATAGAAGAACATTAATCTTTAAGATGGGCTTTTAGCATGGATAATGTTTCTAAGACATCTGTAACAACTCTAGAGCTACTTACCTTTAAGAGTGTAGTCTTGGTTGGGTCCAGCCGTGAGTTGCATTCAACCTAAAGGGCAAAAGGGAAGATCAGATGACATCCAAAGTGTCAAATACAGAGCAGCAACCACCTTCAGCATCAGAACCATCCAGATATATTCTCCCTTCCATGAGGGGAGAAAGAATGTAGCAGGTGCAGAATAGTAAAAAGGGCAGATTGAATGAAAAGCAGCAGAAGACCACTAGAATAACTTCTTACAAGGACAAAGAGAGGGCTGTGGTTGGGAAGGCAGATGTCCAGGAGACTGCAGCATAGTTTTCACTCTAAAATGTTTGGGAAGCCCTTTGTTGCGGGAAAGGTGGTTGGACAATGATGGCAGGGGGGAGGGAGGGAATTGTAGTCTAGATCTTGATCAGCCCAGTTCACCAACTTGGATATATTTCTTTAGGCCAGTTAAGATGCTACATGCTGTCCACCTGCTGTTCTGAAAAGGCAGGAAAAAAGTATCTTGTGGAACAGCTAATTTGAATGAACAAATTATAAAGAAGTCCTAGGAGCTGGGAACCTGATTATTTTGTGCTTTGTCACAGTCAGGGAAGCAGAGGTTTGAGAGCATGTCATGCCTTCTCTGCTGCAGACTGAGAAGTAACTAGAATTTCTGGAGAGTTTATCCCAGGTCCACAGTAGCAAAATCAAGGAACTAGACTGCTGTTTTGAGAGAGGGCAGGTTTTTAACTGGGGGTGGGGGAAAAGAAAACAGAAAATAGAGTGGCCAGAATGAGCTTCACAAGGATTGAACTGCTTTCTTCAGGGTACTAGGAATTTCCCAGGTTTTTGCAAGCTTTCTTAAAACAGCAGTAAGGCTATTGCTCCAGTAATTCCTATTGTTTCTAAACTGTTACCACAGAGCCCCAAGCCTGCTCACACTTGATGATTTGAGGACATAAGACCTGACTACTGCCCCTCTCCCCATTATCCCTCTGATCCTCTATACTGCACAAACCCTAGTTGGAGCTGACCTCAAAACAGGGTGGAGAAGAAAAGATCAGTGTGGGTTTGCAGAGGCCAAGTCTGGTCTGAAGGCAAGTAGCTCCTGCTCCTGCACTGGAGTCTGACCAGAGAGCTTGTATTTACCTTACAAGCACTTGTCCAAAGAGGAAGGCTGAGGACCTCTGCCAGCCAGAAACCCCCAACTGGTCTTGATACAGTACCAAAGGAACAGTAATTCATGATCATGTGAACCAGAGGTCCACACACCAGTCTTGCAGATCTCAAGGGATCGCACCCTGAAGATACCTGGTCCTGAAAGAATCATGACCTTAACAGAGCAAGCTCCAAGATATTCAGGTATAGGAACTGACTAAAGTCCTTATCACAAGCGAATAAGTAGCTTCTTCACTTAACAGCTAGATGGCTATGACTTGTAGATCTGTTTCTGAGGGCATAAATTCCCTCAAGGGTCAAGAGGGTTAACTGATGACACTCTTGACATCCAGAGTATATAGCTGCCTTCCCCTGGAAGACCACAGGGCTTTGGGAAACCGTCAGAAGCATTGGCTTTGATGAAGAACAAGCTTTTTTCACAAAAAAAAAAAAAAAAAGGCTCTGGGTGATCTTAGGATATCACTTGGTACCATGGTTCACAGAATAAGGTGGTTTTGTCAACTACTTCCTGGGATATTAGAAGCACTCTGAGCAAAAGAGGCCATATACACTTACCACGGCTTCCACAGCAGGTGAGCTGTCACCAACCACAAGCAAGGCTGGACATCTAGGCAAAAACCAAAAGAGAAATGTATTCCTTGAAGTAAAGGTGCACTGATACATCAGTCCGATCTTGGATTGGCACCGATATAAAGAAAACTGACTATCAGAAATTGTCCTGATGTGGCCAATTAAATGCCCATGCATGCAGCACCTAGGCAGTGAGGAGCACAGCCCAGCAGCTTGTTGAGCTGCATACAGTTGTTAAGTCCTATTGTGGTGGAAGGAGCAGGGGGGGGCAGATCAATGCCCCCCATGGTGTGAGGTGAGGTGCGGTGCTGCCCAGCTGGAGCCGGGTGTAGGACTGAGCTGGGACTAGCCACAGGGTGGTTTCTGCTGCTGTGTGCATACTGGGAGGGCATGAGGTGTGTGCCCCTGGATTTTGGCAGGGCAGGATGCAGCTGTAGGCTGGGGCTGGAGCCTGGCACAGGGTGGGGGCATGCTGTGCTCAAGATGAGCAGTGGTGGTGCTAGGAAAGGGGATTAGGGGGGCTACAACAAACTTTGGGGTGGCTGCAGCCCCCTTCCAGTGCCACTGCTGCCTGCCCTGAGCACGGCTTGGCTCGGCCCAGCCCTGGCCCCAGCCTGCCCTGCCCCACAGATCCGGGGGTGCACACTCCATGCTGTCCTTGGGTGTGTAGTAGTGGGAGCTGCCCTCCCACCCCCTTTTTTGGATGAGCTGTGGGGCTGGGGCCACTCCCTCCCTTACTGCAAGGGGCACTGATCTGCCCCCTCCTTCCACAACAGATTTACCAGCTGGGTGTAGCTGTACTGGAAATCAGATTGGTATAGGCCAATATACCTCCTTAAACTGACTATTGGTATCAGCCCCCAAAATCTGGTGGTACACCCTTAACTTAAAGAAACCCTGATGCACTTTGGCCTGTCCCTAGCTACCATGATCAGCTGCAAATAAAAAAAATTTAGAGCTAAATTGATTTGTGTAGTCTTCTGAGGAAACAGACACACCCAGCTTGATGCCAGTGTGCAAGCATAAGCCACTGCTATAGGAGCACTCCAACATGCTAATGCCCTCTCCAGAGTTCACTTCTGCAACACTGTCCTTGCAAAGCAAACTGACTATTGCTATTGTCCTACATATAGGTCCCTGCCACTCATTACCAATATTACACAATTAATTGGTTAATTGTGCAATAAATTTAGATTGCATGATAATTTCTTTGCACATGTAGCCAATAAAAATGTATATCCAGATACAAAGTCAGTGCTTGAAAAAGTGTAACTCCTATAGCTTGTTTCTATCCAGTTTTAATTTGAACATGTGGCAGGGCTGAAACAGGTATGTATGCAGAGGAAGTATTTATACAAACCAGAATATGGCAAGGAGGCACGCTTACAAATCAAACATTTTCACAATATAATCGCATGCAGTCTATGTGTACTGTAACACAGAATAAAAGCTATTGGATTTACCCAAAGAACCTTTCCTGCCTATAACATTGGGTGTTTAGAAAAAGCTAAGCACAGCTCTGGTGTACTTTGGCTTAGAGTAGACTAAAGTATAGTGATGTCCAAAGTTGCATCAAAAGCTTTAATATAAAAACTTCTGATGACCAGTATATTCTTCACCTTTAATAAAAGGCCTCATTTCACAGCACTTACTGAGTATATAATTGAAATAATATGAATTTAAACTAAAACAAATCCAGTGAAGGGTACTATGATGACTAGGGGAATGGAGCACCAATCTTGCATAACAAATGAAAAAGCTTGGCTTGTTTAGCCTAGCAAAATTGTAGGTTGAAATGGGATTGGAGTGCCCATTATGAAAACATAAGGTGGTAAAATATGGGAGACAGAGAAGAGCTGGCCTAAAAATAAATGGATACAAACTGGTCCCGAATCAATGAAGGTTGGAAAATAGCGGGGTCTGAGCATCAGAGGAGTAAGACTTTTTAAAATAATTTTCCAAATAAGTCTCATGACCCTGCTAATTCTAATACTTTTTAAAACACATTTCAATCAATTTACAAAAGGGATTACATGATGTGGTTGCCCTCATCAACAGAGGACTGGATTCAATTACCCAGGAAGCCCCTTTCCTGTCCCATGCTGAGATTTCAAATGGAGCAACTCAAACCTCACAGAGCTAGTCCTTCAGGCAGTCCATAAACTGAGCACAGCATTTAATTATTGTGTGTGTAAATTTAGTAGTGCTGGGGTGATGGCACAGCTGGTATAGTCCAGAAAATACATGAGGCAAGGACTTTTGTGGACAGTATCCTTTTTATTGAAACAAGTGTTGTGTCAGGTTACAGGCAGCCAGGTCTACAGGTGACCCAGGGTCAGAAGAAGCTTAAAGACCTGAAGGGAGCCTGCAGAGTTTGAATGTAGGGAAGCCAGAAAATCTATTTGAATCAGAGAAATGGGCAGAGCATGGGGTTGGGAGGCTAGCTAGATTGGCTATGTGGGAGATCAAACCAGAGCTGGGTTAGGGAGCCAAGGGTCAGGCCAAACTCATGGTTTGTGAGCAAGCCAAGTCAGAATCTGAGAACCCATCACAGAACTAGTAGAGGCACAAACCACAGGTAAGATGGTCAGGATACAAGATGCTTCCTCTTCTGGATCAGGGGTTTTTATAGGAAGGGGTAAAAAGTCAGCTGACACTGGCTGGCCACTTCAGTTACATGGAGGGGAGAAGTCCAGATACTGGGTTCTGACCACCCATGTCTATCCAAATGCTGAGTTGACGAGGCAGCAGATCAGGATGAGTGGCTGCACCAGGCAAGATGAGACCTCCACGTTCAAGTCCATGGCCTGACATCAACTGCATGGCTGGGATAGATTTAGACAAACTTTTGAATGTAATGCATTCTTGTTAAGGTCTGAGTGCCGCACAGAAAAAGCAAGCACAGTGAAAATTAAAAACAGCTTGCTTGTCCGCTAAACCTTGAAATGTCTCTTCTCTAGCTTCACAGCCTTGCAAGTCACAGAAGAAAGGACAGCTTGATCAAGACCTTTTGGAAGGGAAGAAGGTAATTCTCACCTCTAGTGTGAGAAGATAATCAGGAACCTGATTGATATTGACTTCATGGCATATAATAATCTGTGTTCAGTCTTTAGAGTTCTTTGTGTCCAGCCAGTTTATGAATTCTCATTCTTGCTAGCTTTTTGAAGGTATTTTGCAAATTGCCCTTGACCTTGAAGACAGTGAGGTCATGAGAAGCTGTTCTGTGAAAGCTTCTATATGTTTGTGTCTTTCCTTAATCTTTTTCTGTAATTTTATTTTGGCTTTGTAGTTTGTCTCATTTTGCTTATAGTTCCCATGTGGGCAGAGACAACCCTAGCAAGATGTGGGGCCTGGGACAAATCAGCCTGTGGGAGGCCCAGATGTGAAGAAGCCAGTGGCGGAAGGTGGTGGTGGCGGTGCAGAATCGCCAGCTCTAGGCTCAGCTCTGCAGGACCTAGGGCAATTGCCCTGATTCATACCTCCCAACCCCAGGGATTCCCTGCATGTAGGCATCTAGTACACTGGATGACGTATAGGATCTGTGGATTCTGATGAATCCATTGTTGGATGGCATTGATAGTTGACAGGTTTGGCATCTCTTGTTATGGCAAGGCTGTCCCATTTGATGTCTGTTGAACAGTGGAGAGTTTTTGCTTCTAATGAGTTGAGGTGATATTTAAAAGCTAGGAATGGAGGGCCTGAGAATCTCTCTCTCTCTCTTGGTCTGATGTTTGAGTAGAGTATAGGTTATAATGGGTTGATGATTCTTGTTAATTCAAGTGTGGCATGGCTAGTGACCACCAGGAATATGTGGTTTCTTTGTATCGTAACAGGTTCCTGTGTGGTATTTAGATGGCTCTTTCAAAGATGAACTCTTTCTCTGTCAGTGTGTCCTTGTATAAAGTCAGATTTCAGGTTGGCAAAATGGGTATCACAAGTACAGGTTTCCCTTGCTTTTATGTGGGTTCTGCATGTGCAAACTTGCTCTTATGCATTGACCTTTTTTATACCAAAAATTTGTTATATGTGAGGCAAATTCACTCTTATGCAATCAGTGTGGTGGAAGCCTGCAGTCAGCTGTGTTGCATAATGCATTGTGGGAGTGAGGCACAGCAAAATATAGTCTCCTGGGTGGATCTGTGCTCCTTGTTCATTGTCTGTGACATGTTTCTGTAGTTGCCATCCCCATTATGGTAACATTCACCACCACCCTGTGCTTGTGTGTGTACTGTCTGCTGTTGGTGAGTACCAAAACTGTCTTGTAAAAGTGGTAGAAATAGGTCTGGGTGTCAGTACTGTTGTGGTTAGAACATATCCTTATTTGCTGCATTGTAAAGGTGAGTTCCCTTTATGCAAACCTGAGTTATGCACTGTTTTCCAGGAATGTATGTACAGCATAAAGCAAGGGAAACCTGTATTTTCCTTGGAGCAGTTGTGGTGGTATATGAGGGCCTTACTGTAGATTACCATCTTTTCAGTATGTTTGGGATGATTGCTGGTTTTGTGGATGAGGTCTGTGGCTTTTTGTATATAATGGTTTGTAGGGAGCCCTCCTGTACGCAGATTGGGGATGGGCAAGATGCAGCCTGCTAGGCCATTCTATCTGGCCCATGGGGGCCCCTAAAAAATTTTAATATTTATCTGCCCCAGGCTGCCTGTCATATAGCCCTCAGTGACATGCCAAAACTTAGTAAGCAGCCCTTTGCCTAAAATAATTACCTGCCCCTGATGTAGACTGTAGTATTTAAAAAGTTGATGTTAGTACTGAAATATTCCAGAGAGAATTCTCTCAAATGGTGATAGTTGTTAAACTAGTGGTGGAAGTTGGTAAGTGAGTCCAGGTATTCACATGATGAATATATAATCTATGTAATACAGGTAGAGTACAGGTTTAATGGACCAGTTTTCTAAGAACTTCTTTTCCCGGTGGCTCATGAAGTTGGCATATGGAGGGGCCATATTTGTATCCATAACTGTGCCTGTTTTGGAAGTGTTAATTGTTGAAGGTGAAAGTAAAGATGAGTGAGGATGAAGTGCATATGTTATACAACATGTTACTTGCAAACCTGTGTATATTAAATAGTCATGTATTTCATGCAGGCAGCTATGCCTTCATTGTATGGGATATGTACAGGCTGGTGACACTGATAGTTCCAAGCACAGCTTTCCTGGAGGTGGTTGATGTTCTGGACCTTGTTAAGAGTCTGTTGGCTTGTAGAAAACTCAGCATTTGAGTGACAGGTCACTTCAGGGTGGTTTCTATGAATCCTGATAGCTCTTCAATGAGGAGACTGCAGTTGGGTATGATGGGTCTGTGTGTAATTTGAGTTTGGTATGCTGTATTCACAACCAAAGGCTGCTAGAAAGGGCTGCTTCTGGAATATTAATTTAACAAACTTATCAGACTAGAGATCACACCTTGTAACTTTAAAGGGACCTACTAATTTGTCAGTGCTCCCCTGGATTTCTGTGGTCTGAGTGCAATGCTGGTCACCACTTTTGCAGTGGAGTGCAGGCTCCCCTTTTGCCTCTGACAGATGGCCTCTGTCAGGCTCCAGTGGGGGTGGGACTTAAGGCCTCTTGGTCAATCTCCAGGGAGAGGTAGGACTTCTGGGGCCTCTCAGCTAATGGGGGTGGGGTGGGGGGAGCAGCAGCCTACTTTCACCATGAAAATTGCCCTCTACTCTAGGATACCAAGGCTTCCTACTTCTGTTTTCAGGTCCCTTCCCCACTTGCTGGCCATTTTACAGCTTCTTTGCAGTCCCTGTGCTTTTTTGTTGAGACCAGCTTTTTCATGGGGGACCCACAAAATTTGTGGCTTCTGTGAAAATTGTCATAGGAGAAAAGCATATTAAACTCCTTCCTGTGAAGTATGGGCAGTAAAAGGGGGAACTAGAGAGCTTCTGCCTGTTGCACTTAAGCAGGTAGGTATTGTCTGGGTTGGATTCTCTTACTTACAGTAGTAGTGGTGGTTAGATTTTCCATCAAAGTTAATATGGTTCAGCCCCTAGATGCCTACAGGATTTCCTGGAATCAATCATCTGTAGCTTCACAATTCACAGAATACTCAGGCCTACAACAGTTCCACCCCTCGGCAGATCTTGACATTCAGATGTGTACGGACCCCCCCAAGGGAAGTGTGAATCAGTACAGGTAGTTCTGTTTATTGGATATGCTCCTCCCTTCAGCTACTGACCTCTTTACCACTCAGAGGAATGTAAAAATTAAATCTACAGCAGTGGTTCTCAACCGCTTTTGTACCAGGATCAATTTATAAACATCAGTGGCCAGTCTCGTCAGTACTCCTCACTACCAGCCTGCTGCCCCCAACCCTTCAGTGCTTTTAAAGTTTGTTGATCCATTTCCTAAAGTTTGTTCATGAACCTCTCATTTTTCCTTGCAACCCATGAGTTGAGAAATGCTGCTCCTACAACATCCTGCTTTCAGCTTGCTCAGGCTGCCACAGAGTTCCTCTCTTCTCCATGTTCTCTACCTCTCCTCTTAAATCTCTTCTCTACCTGGCTCTGGAAAAAATCCTGCTCCTTGCCCATTCCCTGCAGCTGCCTTTTTTCCCCAGTGGGCTACTGTGAAGATCTCCATGCTCCCTGCTATTCTTCTCAACAAACCTCAGCCCTTGCTAGAGGCAAAAAAAATAACTGATTGATTTATTTTTTTTTATTTTTTTGCTTTATTAGAGGGGGGGGGGAAAGCAATTCAAGTGAACTTGAATTGCACTTTTTTTTTTCCCCTCCCATAAATAGAAAAAAAGTTACATATCAAACAATCATTCTGTTCAACCTGAATCAGAATATTTAGATTCAGCAGTGCTTTTGATGTTTTTCTGGGGGGGGGGGGGGGG
>JAGPOW010000955.1:1465961-1488800 GCA_030014935.1 Caiman crocodilus
ACATAAGGCTAGGATTTGCATTGTTACAGTGAACTAAATGGTACAAAAAGTAGTGCTGCCTGAGTTTAACAAATTGTCGAATTAATTGGTTCCCTGTGACCATTTTACTTGATAAATTACAGACTGGCTATGGAACAATATTTACAACAACAAACATGGCACAGCACATCAGAGAGCAAGTGCAGAAAACAAGCGGTTAGGGCAAACTGGACAACCATGTCTAGTGCCAGATTCAGGCTCCATAATAAACAAATTAGACTCCACTGGCAAACATTCAGCCAACACCATATTAGCTACCATGGATATTACATATCTGTATAACCAACATCACCCATGAGGACAGATTACAAGCCACAAAAAAATTGTCCCTTATGATAATGACACTGCTTTTGTTTCCACTGCATTCTCCTCTCCTACTTTGTCTTCCTATACAACTAGTTCAGATTTGGAGATTCTCTGTACCTATAAATGAAACGTACTCCTGTAAGTACATGCATGGCACTTAAAAATGCCCATATATTCACGACAGGCTTTAAAGTCCACTTCCTCTATAGCTGCTCTCTCATTCTCCTGGTATATCCAAGATATAGTGATGACATCATCATATGGACACATGGGAAGGAGTCTCAAAAGAAATTCCATTAGGCCTTTAACAACTCCCATTCCTCCATCAAACCAACTCTTGAATACTCCATCCAGAATATTCATTTATTGGAATCCATTATAAAATTTTGCAATGGTCAGAGCACCATCCCATTATATTGGAAACCAACTGACCACTACAGCTGTCTCCACCCCACCAGCTTTCATTCTAAGCACACCACAAGATTCACTGTCTACATGTAAGATCTACAGTTCAACTATGTCTGGTCTGATCCCACTGACTGAAATGCATACATCAGATCTGGAGCAGGGATTCCTACACTTATAATTAGGGGTCTACCTAAATTGTGGGGGGACTTAGGGATTTTCATGGGTTGATTGCAGCAGCATAAAGTTCTAATTCCACAGTCACTTAATGGTGGCCCCAACTCTTGAAGCTGACTAGCAGAGAGGGAAGGGGAGAGGGAAGAAGAGGGAGCAGCTACCATCTTGATTGCTGGCTGCCCATTGATTGGCATAGAAGAGGAGGGATGAGGGGAGGGGAGGGATGAGGGGGCAGTAGCCATCTTGTCTGTTGCCTTTCAGGTTGCCCTGTCAGCTGGTGCTTTCCCCTCCTGGCAGTGAGGACCACTGACTCCCACTGGGGACCCAGAATTTTATTAAGGTGGGGTTTTTTGGGTGCTTTTGTGGATTTTGTGGACAATCCCAAATTTCGTGGCTTCTGTGAAATCAGCAAAACTGCAAATTAAGTAGGTCCCAACTTATAATAGGATCCAAAACTATAGCCACTCCAATCAGAGCCAGACTTGGGATTCCATTCTGACCTGCTAGAACAGCAACCCCAAGACAAGGAAAAAAAAATCATCTTCTCACCTACAGCTACCAGTTTAAACACATCAGACATCATTAATGGTCTCCAACCCTTTCTGGAAAATGACAACCATCTCTAGGCAGGCTTGGGGGACAAGCCTGTCCCGGCTTATAGGCAGCCCTCAACCTCAAACAACTTCTCTCCAGCAACAGACTACCTAACCCCTATTCTCACCAAGTTACCAGGCCTTCCAGCCGATGCCAACTGTACTCCTTCCTCATCAACACAGGCCATATAATCACTGGACCAAATAACTGAGTTTATAGGAACACCCAGAGTCATTTACCTGTTCCTCTACCACTGTCATATGTGTCATCACCCATTTTCAGTGCCCCTTGACTGTTTATATTGGACAGACAGGGCAATCCCTATGTCAAAGAATGATTGGACACTGATGTGACCAATTCCAAAAAGACACAAAAGCCTGCATGTAAACACATTTTAACCTACCTGGACATACCATAATTGGCCTCAGACTAGCTGTTCTTAAACAACAAAGTTTTAAACAATGCTATTCCTTCCTATTTAGTACCCTTGCTCTCTGCAACTCCATTCATAGCATCTGACGAAACAGACTGCAAATACAAGGTGTTACTTCTTTTCTGCATGATAAAAGTATTTAATACACATCTTATTTAGCACGGCAACCACGCTTGTGAGAAAAAAAAGTGCAGCAGTACTAGTGAAGCACAAGGAACAGAAGTGACTTCCTTGCATTTATACAATGAATTCCTGGCAAGGATGGAAATAGAATCAAGGTCTCTTACTCCAGACATCTGCTGCATCCATCAGACTAGCCTGATGATTAGCTGAGCATGCCATAGCCCAGGAAAACTTCATTCCTCCTTCCCCAATCTTCCTTCCACTCAAGCCAGCCTTCAAGTCAAATGTCAAATGGTTAGCATTGCGTAAGCATGCATTTCCAAAAGCCAAAGCACCTGAGCATAGTGAAGACTTGTATGAAGGAGGACATTGACAGACTGTGAGGGTGCACCACTGGAATACACCTGGAACATATTCAGATGTCCAACAATTTGTCTGTGATACTTTTTCAATCCTGAAAGGGTCTATTGGTAACAGGAATTCCCTTGTCAGCTTGCTAGCTCTTCCTATTCTTACACTACTCTGTCATTCTTACACTGCTAAGTGGTGATGCAGCAAAATTCAGGAATGTTAGTGTAAGAGTATTGTGGGTTTTAAGGGAGAACCTGAACTGAAGAGATAGGTTGGTCAGCACACAAAACAACAGCTGGAAAGAGGGAGGGTGGAAAGCTGGCAACAGGAGCTGCTTCTCTAAATTGAGATTTTCAGTTCTGCTCAGTGACATCTTCAAAGACTCGGATTGAGATTGTGTTTTCCAGGTCCAGTTTAGCTTCAATGTGTCATCCCAGACCAGCACTGCTTTCCACCTAAGCCAAGAGTCAGCAACCTATAGTATGGAAAGGCATTTTATCTGAGCCAGGAGGACTTCTATGGCATTCTGGCAGTTGGGGCTTTTCTTGTATGGCAGAAGCACAATTAGGGGACACAGTTATGGTGGTGCTATAGACTAGGTTGTAAATGGTTCTTGCTTGGAGCTCAACTGATTAAGCAAAGCCCCTCCTCCTTCTGCCCTGTTGCACAATGTTGACCCCCTAATCTAGATCATTCATTGCTTTTTGTACAAAGGCTGTCAACAGGTACCCTGTATCTGCATCCTGCTTACCTGACAGTTAAAGTCCTGAAAGTTTCTGGAAGCATTCTGTCAACAAAAAGATAAGACAGAATCAGTATTCAGCATGATTTCTCCAAAAAAACCGAAAAATTCAGCATCAGAACTAATGTGAGGGGCACCTCTTGGAGGGCTACGCTCCATCACGTCAGTCTGGTCTGCCAGTATTCCACCAGGAAACAAGCTAACAAAAGAAAGGATTGGCACCACACAGAAAAGTCTTTGGAGACCCATCGATTCATAGAACTGTGTGGATTAACCTGTGGCTCACTAAGCTTCGGGATAGAGATACATGTAAAACATTTTAAATCCCACCTTTATTTGAAATGCATAAGGACCACATAAACATAAAGACCCCTCTGTCTGTGCATAATGGTTAAGACAGCTTGTGTTGAGCACATTACGAGCATGGGAGCAGGGAGTTTCCCTTGTAGCGCGGGAAAAGTTTCAGTGCAAGATCAGAGCACGCCAAAACCTTGCAGCTGCATCAGCAAGTGCATGCTTGCGATTGGCTCACGTTAAATTATGCATATGTGTCGGTCGGTAATTGGCCATTGACCGAATAAAAGGCTTGGGCAGTGCCCGCCAAGATGGAGGAGGAGAGCTAGGACATGCATGAGGCGACATCTGCATGCGTTTCCAGGCCCCACATGCAAGGCTTAATCAGCCAACAACAACTCCCTGCTGGATTCATCCGACGCCCCACACCCTGCGAGTGTGAGCTTGTGTGTGCCTGAGTTCCTGTTTTGAGTTTTGTACCTTCAAGGAACGTGCCTACAGCCTAAGGACTGTAAGTAAGGGTTTTCAACTTGCAACAACCCTGCATGTCCAGCTCTCTAATCCCACACTCCATCAGTGGCCCCATTCCACCAGCGTTTCTCAGCCCCCACACTCTCCTAATAAATGCACTTCAAAATATGCTGGAGCCAATGCTGTTGTGCTGCTTCACAGCTAGGGTCTGGACAGCAGAGTTCTACAACTGAATCAGTTGTTTGGGAAGTGTGCTGCATCACCCAGAGGAGTTAGCATCACAGTTCCTCTACCTCTCAAAACCACAGCCACCTTTGCCCATACAGGATTTCAGAATTGCACTGGAGTCATCAACAGCATGCATATTGTAGTCCAGTGTCCTCTAAGGTATGATATACACAAGCCAGAAAAGGTATTTTTCCACTGTGCTGCAGAGCATTCACATATGGGAGTACTGGATGGTTGGTCAAGGTCTTTGAGATAGATACGGTGAACTTTGGCCTGCTGCCTTGAGGACAAATGGAGCATTTGGTGGCAGTGCTTCCAGTATGAAACTAGAAGGAATGACTATTTCATAGCTTCTCCCATGACTCACAAAGTCCTATGCTAGTCACCTGAATGCCATGAAGGAGCTGTTTAACAAGCTGCTGAACAGTTACCTATTGACTACATCAAGACACAGTAGAGATAGTGTCTAAATGTTAGTAAGCAGTACCTATTCTGGATGGCTGTTTCAGCCTGTGTGCTGCGTAACTGTTCAATAGACAAAAGGAAGTAGAACCCCAGAAGATTTCCAGCTGGTATCAGGCCCCAGAAACTGAGCCTCTTAAGCTCCACAACTGTTGGGCTGTTCTTTTGAGAGATGCTCTGGTGAACTATTCCAACCATTTTAATGCCACATGGCAGGACAAAGACTGGTGCCTTCGACTGAAGTTTATGTCAATTCACTGAAAATTTTTTTCAAGAAAAAGAGTCTTTATTAAATATTACAAAGTATTCAAATACTGTGCCCTGTGATCTTGAAAGAAAATGCTTTGCAAACTGGTGTAGGGTATGCTAGGGGTGGTTTGTGATCTCAAAAAAAGATAAAGTATTCTGAAGATGGCTTGCAGGCAGCTGTGCCCTGCAGGTCAGACTCGTAATGCCCCTGGGGATGGGGTGCGGGAGTTGGTGGGAAGGAGGAGTCTTAAGAGCTGATTGTGGCAGTGTCACTGTGCAGAGGGACTGAAGAGCTGCTTTCCCTGGATGCATGCTGTTGAAGACTGTGATGTGGAGGGGAACTCCACCCTCAGGTGGGAGGGAAAGATGCATGTCTGTTGAAGAAAACAAAGCATGGCTTGGAAGTTCTTCATATGCCTGTTGAGGGTGGCTATGAAAATCCAGTCTCCCTCTCCATTCACATCTCCATACTGTTCTCCCATGCCACAGCTTCATCATTCTTCCTCCTTATCTTTCTCAGCCTGACAATTCACTGAGCTGCAGTCACATACAGAGACCTTGGAACCTAAACAGCAACACCAGTAAGAGCAGTGCCAGCTGTGGGTGTTGACCCTAGAAAAACAGTAGGCAAGGAATCTTTGTTACATGACCCAGTGATAAATGAATTCCCAAATAAAAATTTTTGCATTGTCTTGAAAGTCTCATCACATTTGCTATAGTTTCCCTACATGATAAGCATATCTGCCTCAGGATGCTGGGATGGGAATCAAACCTCATTTGCCAACCACAAACCTCAGGATGCTTTTGTTGACTCCAAGGTATAGGATCAACCTGATAAAGGTGCCTTTTATTTGGGCTGCCCAGATTCTGGGGTTGACTGGAGAGTAAGGTACTTTGGTTGACCCTTGAATCCCAAAGGTTCTTGATACCTTCTTCAGTTTTAGAGATCATGATCATGTGAGGGCCTGTGACCCTCCTGCATGTGTCACCTGCAAGACGTACCAGCTATATGCCATGGTGGAGGGAAGCCCTGCAGCCTGCTTTCTTTTATTGCTGGAGATATGCAAATTATGGTAACTCAGAAAGAACAGGGTAACCTTTCAACATCAGAGCAAGGCTACGTGAGTACTTTACCCCAGGATGCCAGGTAATAAGGCACTCTATAGACAGCTTCCCAGAATATCTTCAGCACCCATATGGAGACAACTAACTGCAAGGAAGATATGAATGAATGAATGGACAAAACACAGGCCTTATCTGCATGCTCTAAAAAGTGCAAATTACCCTAGCCCATTACCTTCTTCCCTTTTTCACATGACCTACCAGTGCTTTTCTGCCCCATTTGCCTGTGTGGTTTCTCTTACAAACTTCATTTCTGAAAGGACTCAAGTCTGCTGTTGCTACAGGGATACACACGAGTGGTAGGGATGAGGGGAGAAGGGTGCATATGGCACCACAGGCAAGCTCTGATAAATGCTCCTTCCACCTACCTGCATTGCTTGAACTTGTCTATACTTGCAACTACAAACACTACTTTGGCTTAAAGGTCTTTTTTTTTTTTTTTTTTCCTTCAAGTTGCCTTCCCAGGGAACTTTGCACATTTCTTAGTGTATTGAAGGATGGTGAGGGAAAAGTGTCTATGATCCCAGAGCCAGCATAAAGGAAAACAAGGGGGTGCAAACAGGATGATGGGGCACATTGAGGGTTGATATCCTGCCAGTCCAGAGACTGGAGTAGGGAAGGGAGGAGCAACTCCATTCTTATACCTAGACATAACATCAACAGAAGGGAAGAGGCATGGGCATGCAAAAGTTAGCTTGGGCTCTGAGTTGGGAGGGTCCTGTCAATCAGCAGTTGGAACAGGGGAGGGAATAACACTACCACTTCAAAAAAAAAAAAAAAAAAAAAAATCAAGTAGGTTTGACTTCTCCCCTAAGAAGTGGGCACATAATCATGTATGATGGGAGAAACTGTGGGGAAGGAAGGGGGGGGAAAGAGGAGGACATGGCCTCCTATGGATTGACAGCCCCTCAGGTTTATGCTGGGGGGAAGGGGTCAAGCTAATCATTACAAGGAGAGATAACATGGAGTAATGATGCAAATTACCATTGACTGAATGACTCAAAAAAGAGTCTCTTAATGGCCTCAGTTGTTACTGTCAAAAGAACCCTACCCTCCCAGGATGCATGATGGATAGGACTCTCTTGGCAACCCTATTGGCCTGTGGCTGAAACTGACAGTCAATTCCCTTACAGCAGACCACAGTTAGCAGTTTGGCCTTCTAGTGGCCCAGGATATAAGAACAATCCCCTAAGGCCCAGGAAATAGGAACAAATTCCCCAAGCTCACCGACTACCCCACAGGCTGCCTGTAGCTACTTTTGTCCTCTCCTTGTGGCCAATATTGGGCTTCCCCTTCTGTTCTGACTATCTTGATACCATGAATCTGCAAGTGGACATTTGCAGGTCCAGCCATACACCAGGGTTTGTTCAAAGCAGGGTCCTGGATGCCTTTGACTGTTGGGAGAGTGGAAGAGAAGGGGTAGTGATGCTGACAGAGTGAGGTTACTTACCAGCTAGTTTGGTGTCTGGCCATGTAGGCATTCCCTCCAAACAGCTGGCCTGGGTGCTGAGAAAATGAGGGCAGAGTAATCAAATGGGAAAATGACAGGAGGGTCACATGGTCCTTCCTGATGTCAGTGCCATCCAAGCTGTTCTGTCCCAATGGCTGCTATATCTCCTGCTTGGCAGTCTCCCCTAGAATGGATTTCTTAGGATCCTCCTGAGCCTGAGTTGGAGCCAGAGCTGGAACCTAGTCCGTGTCTTCTGTATCTTTCCTGTTAGGTGGCTTTGGGCTCATCCCAGAATTGGCAATGAAGTATGGTTCTATAGAATCACCACCCACAAGTATCTGATAGAGTTCTTCACAGTAAAGGCATTTCACCCTCCAGTAGGCACCTGAGATTCAGCTGACATTACAAGTTCTTCCATACTATGTTTTCAGGACATTTGGCTTGCGTCTGGGACTGCTGACAATCCTGGTTGTTCCTGTGAGCTGACCTATATGCTATGATCTGTTCATATATGATCTGTGGTCTGGTTCTAATGGCTCCTGATAGACTGCTGGGTAATCTCCTCATCCCAGATAGAGAAAAGAGGTCTAGGACCTCCAGTAGGTAAAACAGAGGAAGATAAAAGTACCTTGGAATGAGTAATGGTGAAATACCCTACCCATAAGGGCCAGGTAACCAAAGAGCATTAGTTTCTGATCATCTGATGGTTACACCTGTTGTTAACATTTGAATGGAGAATTCTTTAAAGAAATATTGCTAAATCTTAGCTGAAAAAATTATGTTTCCCTTACCTCCTAAGTGACACAAAATTCATTTCTCAGGAGACAGTGGATATTTAGAAATTCAGTTTTAAATCCAGAAGGAACCACAGTGATCAGTAATCCTGATACAATACAAAATACAGTCCAGAGACTCTTACCCAGTGATTTTTGCATCAAGCCTAATTGTTTGAACTAGAGCTGATAAGAGATGAGCTAGATATTGTTTATAAATACTGAAATGTTGTAGCCATAGTGGTTCAGGAAATGTATAAGCAGCAAAGTTTTTTGTTATACATCTTTTACTGAGCCAACTGCATTTTTTGACTGCAGAAAATTAATGAGCAACTCTTTTCTTGCACAAATCTCTGAATCACCAAAGCAGGTCAGAAGGCTTCCTATTTGGATTCCTATTTGAAATTTCTGTTTTATCTAGGTGAATCATGTGAGGCTGTTCATGCACCCAACAGTGGTAATATTGGGCTGCACTCCATGGCAGGCTTAAAAGGATCTTGTGGCACCCTGAAGTGTGGTTGAATATGGGTTGAGTATCATTGATTTAGAAAGATATTCAGGCTTGATGACTTCAAGTTATGGACAACTTACCAAACCCTTTATTATTAACCACTGTAAATAATTGAACATTCACATTAAAAAGATGCACCTTGTTTTTAGCGTGAATTGGTGTTATCTCCTAGCTAGAAACTGAAGCTCTTAGAATGCCTTTGTCTGCAGGATTAGAGAGACCTATCATAAAATCTATTACAGATTTAAGAAAATCAGCTCTGTCTTTTTTCTATTAGGAGGCAGAGTTGGTAGCAACGCCAAAATTTAAGCTTGCTAACATTTTCTCTTAAAGGGCACTTAAAAATTGCTCATTTGAGTTTTCCAAACTATACTAGTCAGGCTGCCTACAGGCTCAAAAATTTTTTTTTTTTTTTTTTTTAAATAAAAGTTTTAGCTAAAACAGCTCTGTTATTTCTAAGAGTAAATATTGTGGGCAAAGGGTGATGTTCTGGTCACCCTAAAACACAAAATAGTCATTTTGTCAGATTTTCTACTGCCTCTATGCTCTGGAGGAAAAACTCAGAATTTGGCAGGTATATTGTCCTGGGGGTCAGGCAGGTGTCTTTTTCCGGATCTGAAAAAATCAACTCAGATTTAGTTAAATTGCTGAAACTTGCTCTTTATATATGTGGTCAGTAGAGGGTGTCAAAAGTTAGCAATTTTTTCTGCAGATTTGGCTAAAACAGACAATTGGCTTTGCTTGCAGTTAAGCACCTTGTCTCTCAGCAAACTCCAGATCTTACCAACAGATGAGCCTACTGTCCCACATTAAGTACCTGTGAATTTTCTGAATTAACACTCTGCCTCCAAACAGTACCAGCTGATTTGACTCAATTGCAATTTAAGCCTAGTGTGTAAATGGTTGGGTCCTGTCTGTTTGGGTTCATTCAGATCCCTATCTAATCAGGACTGTATCAAACCCATTGTTTGTTTTTAGTATTTGACAGGAACTAGGCATGATCCAAACCAGCGCTTCAGGGTCAGTGTTTCTCAGTACTTTCTTTACTGGTAGTACTTTAGGACCTTGTTACACCTTATACTGAGCCACACTAAAGTTGATGGGTGTATAGCGCTAGCTCAAGTTTGGAGCAGTAACAATGAAGGCTAGCAAGGGCCTGGAAAACTGAAAGGTACACATTTTGCCCCCCTCCCACTCCAGGTTTCTCTGTACCCCCAGGGCTCCCCTTCCTCCTCCCCACCCCCATTCCCTGCCTTGGGGCATTACTTGAGACTGCTTGCACTGTCTGTCCCAGGGGTGCAGGCAGGAAAGAGTTAAACTTCCTGCCTTGCCACTGCTAATGCTGGGCTGCTACTCTTCTGGCCCCGGAAGCAGCAGCACCAGCACCAGCACAACCTGGGCAGCCAATTTAAATTCTTCCCTGCCTCTTCTGTTGGGACAGACACCACAGGCAACTACAAGTAGGCAAGGGATGGGGGAGGCAGTGAGAAGAAATCTGGGTGTTGGAGGCAGGTGGGGTGTTTACACTAGGTATAATCTAGCACCACTTGGATCCATTTAACATGAATCTAAGATAATCCTGCTCTGAAGTGGCATAACTAAGCTACATAACCAGTCCTTAAAACCATTTTCACATGTTAACATGTGCACAATCCAGGGGTTAAGAGCTCCAGGAGCTACCCAAAATTCTGTGCAACAAGGCCTTCCGCAACAAAGAGAAGTAAGCAACTTGATTCAAATACAGAGGGGTGGGAACAGATTGGGAAAAGACAACATGCTACAGGACAGGGAAAGAAGTAGAGGGAAAGACAAAAGGTAGCAAAGTTTAACCACTAGACTACAGAATCACCACTGCACTCCAGAACGTGCAACAGAAGAACTGGTTGTTCTATACTCAATGTAGCATTCTTGAACCCACTGCAAACCATCCTGCCACGCAACCTGCCACACAAACTATCTTCACTACCTGCTCATGCTGCTCTGATCTTTGGTCTCAAGCAGAAGTGCCAATACATTGGTTTGATATTGGATCAGTACTAATATGAAGAAAACTGTCTATATCGGATATCAGCTAACCTTATGGGGCCGCTAATCTGGCTGATAAATGTCCACGCTGTGTGCAACTGCAGCACAGATCAACTCCCCCCATGGTGAGGCAGGGGCAGGGGCAGGCACAGGCGTTGCCCAGCTGGGATGGGTGGGGGACAGCCACCCCAAATTTTGCCACAATTCTGCTCCCAGTCCCATGCTGCTGCCCTGGCTGAACACCCCACCTCTACCCAAGCACCAGGAAAATCTGGGGCTGTGGTGCTGCATGGCTGGGACCAGAACTGTGGCAAAATTTGGGGTGGTTGCAGCCTCCTCCCAGAGCTGCCGGAGCCCATTTCAACCTCAGGTCCTGGTAAGAAAAGCCCCATGCAATGCCAGCTCCACCCTGCAGCTGCAGCCTGTTCGGAGCCACCTGCATCTGGGGGTATACGCCCTTGCCCTCCCAGGGTGCAAGCAGCAGCAGTCCCTACCCCATGACCCATGCCTCCATCCCCCTTCCCCACCCACCAGGCAGTGTCTGCCCCTGCCCCATCCCTCACTGCAGGGAGCATTGATCTGTCCCCCACCATCACACTTCTTCCCTCCCCTCCCCTCCTCTTCCACCACACCAGACTTGCCACCTGGAGGAAGCTGTATTGGATCGGTATCCGCCGATATGCCTCTTTAAATATCAGTATTGGCCCCCAAAATCTATCAGCGCACCTCTAGTTATCAAGATCTCAGAGATTAAAGGTCAAAGGATACCAGCTATGGTAAGAGCTACAGATTTTCACATCACCTTCAGTACGCAGGTAAAAGGGAACATAGCAGATTTGAAGAACCATACTTGTTAGAAGCATCATTTTCAAAGAGAGGATTCTCTTCTACGTTTATGCTGCTTAATGTTTGTCAAAGTTCACTAGGGTACAATGGGAGGAAACTAATCAATTTAGTAAATATCACTTTTCCTGTAATAACTGCAGGGCAAATTTACATCTAAACAGAAAAAAAAAGTGCCTAGGGTGTTTAAATAATAACCTTTTTACAACCTCTGCATGTTACCTTGAGATTTCAGGAGAAAGAAATGGGGCTCTGGAGATGCCAAAACTGTGACAGTTTTCTCTTTTCAGTCAGCCCCACTACTTTCAAAAGATAATATTCAAGTTGCCTGTTTCAATTTAAGTTCTACCGTACCTTCTTCTCCAAAATAGGGAAAGGTTCAACATCTCCCAAACCAGGGAGAAGCCACATCCAAAAACCCTATCAGTTGTATTGTAATTTGTTGATTTTTACTATTGCATTTACGTCAATATATTATTGGGCAATTGAAGTCCCAGCTGCAAAGGAGAGGGCTGTCTGCTTACATGACAGAGGTAAAGTGGCCACTTGCAGCATAGTACCTCTGCATGCTCTGTTTATTTAAAAGGGCATTCCTCCATTAACTCTAAGCATTCAAGCTACCAAGAACAGTTCAGCTGAGCCTTCATCAAAAGACAAGACTTCCTTAAGACATTTCTTTGTTGGAAAAACAACAATACCATGGAGGGCCTGCAGGGGGTAGGAGCAAAAGAAAGGCAATGCTCACTATAGCTAAAAGAAAAGTTCAAAAAGGTGCATGAGGAGCAAAGCTCCTGACTTATCACAGCTCTAAAGCACTGTCAGACAGAGACAGCAATCATAGATCTAAAGGAGGGGTAGGCAATGTTTTTTGGCCAGTGTTAAAAAAAAAAAAAAATCAATGTCTACCTTGGAAGGTGCTGGACTGCTGACATGCCAGAGCCCAGAGTAGCTGTTTGCAGCCTCTCAGCTACAGATGGCCTAAGGAGACTGGTCTGGTTGCAGCAGGGCTCCCAGCCTCCCAGCAGCCTGCTGGAAGCAGCCTGGGCTCCATGGCTGGCAGCAGCTGCTTAGAACGTGGGGTAGCAGTGGCATGCCAAGCAAAATGGCTGTGTGCACCAGGTGTTGCTGACCCCTGCTTTAAAGCACTGCCTGTTCCACCCATTTCTTCTCATTCTAATTGTACTTTCTGTAACTAACCCCAATAAGTTAGGTGTCTGAAGCCCTGTGCTAAAAATCATGGTGTAACTTGAAGGGTGAACGAAGCACAATGTACTTACTGCCTTAGTATCAGAATCAAAAAGTTTGCCCACACCTGAAGGACATTAAAAGAATGGAGATTCTCTTGGGAGCTACATCATTTTTTGCCCTAACAACATGAATCCCAATGTCATTATTTAGGGAATTGTTCTGCACAGCCTACAACTTTGTGTGAGGTTATTAACTCCATGCATCTTACCAAGTTGCTAACTCTACTTCCAACATGTAAATTTTTTCCCATGTTGGGCTGAAACCTCATGGGCACTGGCACAGGGCTGACAAACTCAGACAGTTTACTTCATTGCTATATCACTAGAATGTAAGGGTGGTATAACAGGTTACTTTTAAACCATCATTATGGCACTTCAAACAAGATGTTAACCTGTGCCAACTGCCCTCCAAACCAGGGGTGGGCAATTATTTGGGAGTTTTGGTGAGCTGTTATGGGCTAGGGCAGTACCTGCCCCATCTCCCCCCAAAAACAGCTCACTAGAACTTCTTAGGTGGCTGTACTCTGCACTCAGCTAGACAGCTGGGATGGGGTTGTGGATGGGCAGGGAGAAGCATCCAGGAGCGAGATGGGCCGTGAGCCTGGGAACACAGAGCAGGATGGCAGGGTAGTCACAGCATGGGGCCAGGGCCTGGAGCAGAGCTGCAATCTGCTGCCCATACATCCCTGATGGGCACCAGTTCCATGGGCAGGGGCATGAGGCGATTGGGTTGCAGCTCTGCCCCAGTCCCACATCTCAGTGGGGCAGATGGGTTGGGGTGCCTGGGCACTAGAGCTAGTTCTGGCAGCAGTAGTCACTGGAAGGAGCAGCTATTGCTAGAGTTGCTAGTCTGACTACTGTTGCTGTCTACAGATGTCCAACTCGGGATCCTTAAAATTCTGGTTTATTAGGCGGATTGAAACACTGTAATATAAAAGTCAAATCATAAACCTTGAAGTTGGTCCCTCCCTGCCCCCACACGCTAGCGAGCTACAAGAGAGTTAGATATACCTATCCCACAGGCGCTGGAGTCTGCCATCAATGGCCAGTTGAGGCTTCTTCCAGCGTGGTGTTATTGTCTAGAAGGTGGTGGCTGGCTGGTCAGGTCGGGTGCTGATCAAGTTGTAGATCAAGAGGACGACCCCGAGGGTCACTTTTCACTGCTTTTTAAATGTCCTTGGCAGACTTTGGTGACTCCCCAGTTTTCAGGTTTGCCCAATCCAGGGGTCATTGACCCTTGTGGGACTTCCCCCTCGGTGACTACTGGATGGCATCTGTCAGTCACAGGGATCTCCCTTGGTTGATTTGCGGTTTTCCTAGGTGTTAATTTCTGCCTGCTACTGTGTTACACATTCAATCACTGATTCACTCGCTCTTTCAGGGGCCCGCCTGATACAGGGAAGAGCAGTTTAATCCCTGCCCTTGTTAACATTGTTACAGTGTATAACTTACTTCTGAAACTAAACATATTTAGTAAAAAGGTGAGGAGTATAAAATATAAGCTATAAGAGTAATGCCATGGGGCACAAATAGATAAAAATACAAGGGGAGATGCAAAATACACACATACAAAACTTTAAAGACACAATTCCTTACCTTATATTGAAAGAAAGAGGAAGGAAGAAAAGGTACACGAAGAGAAACATATCCAAAGAGGGGAGAGCAAATGCAGGCAAGAGGAAAAGGGAGCTTTCTGCTACATTATTCCCCCTCTTGTCATAGGCCATACACAAGGGTGATGTCACTATACTGTTTGAACACCACTGTTCGGCTATATAGACAGGAGGTGTGTCATCTTCAGACTGGGCCATGGTACTGTTAGTTTGTTCCACAGAGATAAAAAGATCTACTTTCATTCCTTCAGCATCCCTGGATGCACCATTCCCAGACCTTCCCAATGCTTTTGCTGTGGGCAAAGTTTCAACCCTCCTAAATTCAGTTTCTGTGGCCCCAAGCCAACACTCCCCACCACTTTCAAGGATGCAATTCCAGCACACCCTGACCACTCTGAGCACCCACATGCAGCTCACCAGTTTGCTGCTTGCTCTAGCACTCCATTTACTTGACTGGCTTGCCACTGGTTCAAGGAGAATGGTTAAAAGTCAGCTAACTGCTAATGAGCATAGGTAGCTGGCTTTTAGTGCTTAGTATGCAGCAGGCCCACTGGGTTTCAACTCTGCCCTTGTGTGGCATGCAGCGAGCTTCCCAGGTCTCCGCTCTGCTCTAGCATGACATACATGCAGCAATCTTGGTTAGTCTCAGCTGTCCCAGTGTACCACAGCTGGGTTGCTGCTCTGTCCTAGTGTCAGTTCTAATCCAACTTCCCGCAATCCAAACAAACTGAGTGAAACATATGCAAGATTTTGGTTCTTTATTTTTTTTTTGTTGCTCTTTATCCATACAGGGCAGCTGGGGAGGAAGAGGTGAGGGGGGGGGGAAATGTGGTTGGCGATTGGACCCCTCAGTCCAGTTACACAGACCACTGCCAGCCTGCGCCCCACTCTGGGCCCCACCAGTGCTGGCCCTGGGACACTAGTCCCAAGACATTAGGACATTGGTCCCAAGATAGTGACCAGGGGGCAGGGCACCTGCCAAGGTGCAGGGCTACTCATGCAGCAGCTTGCTAAAACTGAGTAAGCAGCCCTCCACCCAAAATAATTGCTCGCCCCTAAACTAAATCAAGAGAAAGAATTTGTTATCCAGAATGTATTTTATCATTTGAGCTCATTTTTTATTTTATCATTACTCGAGATTTCTCACAGCCCATGGTTCTTGCTGGCTACACAGAGATAGTTAGCTATGGTCCTCCAGGCTGAGTCAAGGGGCAGTAAGTGTTACCTTATCATTCAAGAGGGGTTTGATCTCTGTCAGCTGAACATCCTGAAGTTCATCCATGGCAACAGATATGGAGCCACGTAATCTTCAGAGTAGCAAACTAGTGACACTGAAACAGAAGGATATGATAAAAAATGACATTTTAAAATGTGCTTCCCCAAGAAAATGAAAGTTGATTAAGTTTACAGCAGAGTTTCCTAGATACTTTCAAACTAAAACCTAAGAGTGCCTCTACTGCAGCGCATTGGAGTAGATGTAAATCTCACGTATTCAGCATTCCACATTTCAAAGTGGCAGCAAAAGGTGCTTTAACTAAAACCCATCAAAAAGAACTTTAGTTAAAGCACTCTCCACCACCATTTTGAAATGTGGGACACTGAATACACAAGGAAGTGCAGTGTTTTAATTACAGAAGCTACCAAGAGCTGCTCTAATTAAAATGTAACCCCCCCACAAAATCCCAGAGCGCATGTATAGGCACGCTAAGTGCCTGAAACCTCCTGCCATGTTCTCAGTGTTACAAGGTATGCCAGCAGTGAGGAGAGCCAAGTTTGTGCTTGGCTGAATCTCATACTGTGGTCCCACACTGCAAAGGTCCCTCATTACTAAGAATGCATAACACTCTGGCCTCTCCAGTAACAGAGACTGTTGCAAGGAATTGAGGGGAGTGTTCTAATGCTGGCAGCTTCCCTTTTTGAAATACCACAGAATTTAACTTAGCAAGGGGGGCATATCCATATAAAATGCTTGGGGACAAGCTCATTTAAAGATATGGCAGCTTTGGGAACATCCAGTTCGACACAATGCAATTTAGATGCAATATAAAGAAAGGAACAAGACAGTATAAAGAAGGGAACAGTTAAGTTGTTGTTCAACTGGGATCAAGTCCCAGCAAGTTCTAAAAAAAAAAAAAAAAAAAAAAAGAGATTTGAATGGTGTTCAGCATGGTGCTGCCACTACTGGCCAAGGCAATGTCAAGAGAGAGCAGACTAAGTAACTTCAAATTTCCTCAAGGTAGGAACCATTTTTAAATTTTATTTGCAGAACCCCAGAAAAACAGGGTCCTGATCTATAATTTGAGTTCCTTACATACTACCCTTAATATGAACAACTCACAAAATAGGTGACTGGCAGTACAATGGCCAACAAAGATAGATGGTGACAAGTGCAAAGTAATGATACATGAAGGGAAATTAATTATTTGTTAGGCTTTCCTGTGTTCTCCAACTATAGAAGCTCAATCTAACCTTGACAGCATTATTTTTTTTAACCATCAGGTTCAATAAATGCAGGCAGACAGACAATGAATGAAAAGAATTAACAATAAACTGTACTATAGAGCAGTAAGCCACCGCAGCAGTCCATGAGTATGGTCTCTAACTCATTCACTTACACAGCAGTGGCAGCAGTCACCTGACACATTGATGACAGTCTTCCAGTTATAAAGGAAGTCATTGGTAAACCCAGAGATAACGAAAGAGGCCAAACTGAGATCTGCATGTTCAAATGCAGATGCAGCAAACAGTTGCGAGAGGAAAGAGTGGATCCTGGTGACATCAGGTCACAGCTCTTTCCCTTTGTCACTCATCTGCCTCCACAGCGAGGCAAGTTTGCTCAAAATGACTGATGCCTTGTCATAGTGCCACTGGGGACAATTTAGAGCTTGAGTCTAACAGGTATTGATGTTAATATCTGACCCATGAAAAACCCTGGTAGTTTATTACATTTACAGAAGAGCTTCCTGAATGCACTCAAACTGAAACCTAAGAGCCTAGCCCTTAGCCTAGCCCCAATATGCCTGCAGTGAGCATTGCCAAGTTTGGCGATATTAACTAAACTCCAGACATCTCCCAAAAACACACTGCAGGAATAGCAGCCAGGGCCTTTTTTTTCTTTAAGTCACCACATGAGGTAAACATTTTGCCCCCTTCCCTTCTTTGCTCAGAGGCACATCCTCTACATTCTCCTCCCCTGCCCTGCCCACCACTGTTGTTGTCCTCATTGACTCAGAGGCAGAGGGAAGCTCCAGATCTGCTCCCAACTGCTTCAGCGACAGCCTCAGGCAGATTTCCCGAATGCATCCATCTCCCAGGCTGACAGGAAATACTGAGAAAAACTGGGCAGAGAGGGAGAACCCACCTACCACTATCCTGGGACTAAGTCATTTTTGTTCCAAAATAAATAAATAAATAAATAAATAAATAAATAAAATTAAAAAAAAATGTAGAATCAGATTCTGATGATGAATGAAGGCTACAGGCACTGAATGGGTTTTGAGATGACAGCAGCAACCTCAATACTATATATCAGGTGACAAGTAGTCCTGTAACAGTCACCTTATTAACATATGTTTACTACACTGCAGCCAGCAACCAGTTTACTTGGGCTACAGTGACATCTTCATATATGCATCTCCTAGGAAAAAAAGGTAGTTTCTTTCCCCAGCCAAAGCTTTCACTTCCAAAATTTAACTTTGTACATAAAAGCAAACAAGACCTACCAACCTATGGCTGACCACCTAGACTGGGGAAGGCTGGCTTAACGTCTCCCAGAGAACCTAATCCTCTTCCCACTTCCTCCCACCAGAGCATCTAGTTAGGGTCAGCTGACCCTTTACACCCCACATATAAACCCCCTGTGCAGGAACAGGAAGAGTCTGAGCAGCAGAGTTCAATCTGACCCAAGGCTGCTTTGCTGTTCATTCCAGCTTGCTCTCTGTTTCCACACTCTATTTGATCTCACTATAATTGGAAATCAAACCTGCAAACCTGGCTTACTCTCCAACTCCATTCCCTGCTTGACCTCCTGGCTTCCTAACCCAGAGCATCCCTAGATTCTGCTCACCCTTCTTAACCGTTGTTGGCAACTCAACCCCCAAGAAACTCCAGACCTGGCCACGAACATCCTGACATGACAAGTATGACCATTAGAAAGTTAAATAAGTTAACTTGGTACATCTTTTTTCAAGGTTTCCACTTCATGAAATGCACGGAAGGAATCCTTGTCATTAACTAAGGGTGTGCCAATAAAGATTATTAAGCAACCTTATCAGCCAATGCCAATCCAATAACCAATTTACTTTAAAATGCAAGGCATTAAAAAAAAAAAAAAAAAAAAAAAAAAGCTTTTTTTTTTTTTTGGACAGGCTCCAGAAGCCTCCTGCAGTCACACATCAGCTTCCTGGTGCTTAAAAATGGTGACAGGAGTGCTTGAAGAACAACTTGCTGTCCCCCCCCACTGCAGCCAGGCTGGCAGGGGGCACATGGCTGGTGTGGGACTTCTGAGGGAAGAAGCAGGAGAGCAGAGCCCTGAGCCCACAGTGGATAGCCTGCATCCAGCCCACATACAAATCTGGGGGGAACATATCACCCTCCCCCCACAGGGGGTGTGCACAGTGGCAGGGAGCCGCTGCCCCTCCCCTACCTCCTAGATGGGCCACCCGTGGCTCCAACCTGCTTCCTGCCCTGGCCTCAGCTCCAGGTCCCATGCACCACCCTGGCTAGATAACACCCCCAGCCCCAGCACCCCACTCCTCCTTCCCTTCCATAGCCACATGCACATGGCACCTCCCGCGTCTCGTTCCCAGCAACCCCAAGCAGGACTCCTTGCAGGCTAGAATCCTGCTTGCCTGCAAGAGGAAACCTGCAGTTTCCTGAGAGAACCCAGGCACATCCAGGGGCCCTGACTTCACAGTGAAGAGGAAATCCAGGTGGTCTAGGGCCCTGGTCAGAAGGCATAATTATTGGTAAACATTATTCACTATAACAACCTAAATAAGCCAACAGCAGATAATGTAATTTCCCTTTTTATTGGTGCTGATCCAATAGACAGTCAATATATTGGTGCACCTCCAGCATTAGCCCTTAAAAACCCACCCTTAATATAATATAGTTCCTCCCACAATATGATGTGCATGACCACTAAATTTTTTCCTCCAAAAATCTTATGCTACCTGTAAAGGCTAAGACCACATCAGATTCCAGTGGTTAACAAAAGAACATTCTAGTTCAATTTTAGCTTTGTCTTATTACAGTCTACATCCTCACTCAACTTATATAGTCACTAAAAAAGGAAGATTTTTAAACATCTCGTGGTTCCTCACTGCTTTCCATATGCAGCAGTCCTATACACCTGCCCAACTGTGTCCTTGTTTTTAGCTGACATTCCTTTAATAAGGTTCTGAAAAGTATCTTTCTAGAACACGCAGAAACAAACTAAGTTGGAATATGGCTAGATATAACAGGATTCCTCCAATCCCCACTACAGGCAAAGGGTTCTGGTGCCCTGAAAGCAGCAGCCACGTGGGCTGGAGGCCCAGCCCCAGAGAACAGTATAACGGAAGGACCTCAGCATCACGAGAGGCAGACAGGCTCTGCCTGGAGACAGAGCCATAGAAACTGACTGGTAAGCAAAAGGGAAAACAGAGGCCTAACAGGGTGCAGGAAATCCAGGTTGCTGCTGGGCCTGTTCTGGAAGACTGAAGCTTCAAGAGAAAGAAACTGGTCTGAAGAAAGAACCCAGAGGGCTTACCAGATAGAAGCAAACCCAAGCTAAGAATGCAGCATACCATGTAGCCCAGCAAAGCCATAAGCCCTGTCCTTCTCTCCTAAATGGAGTAAAATCAAGACATAGCAACTGAAAGAACCAGTGACATCTTAGGGAAAAAAGAGTCTGGCTAAGGTAGAGCAGGGAATGGAGGTCACACTGTACCTGGAATAGGGGGAGGGTGCGAGCTATAACACTAGACCAGTAATGCCTAACCTTCTGGCTATGCAGGTCAGATAAGTGGCATGGGGCTGTTCTACAGGTGCAATCTAATATGCCACCCCAACCCTATGCACTGGATCTGATCACACACTGGTACAACCCTATGTACAGCTTGATCTCCCACACCCAGATCTAACCACGAAGCCGCTCTATGTGCTAGTTTGACTCTATGCTGGCATAACCTGCTGTACAGGGACATATTATCCAGCTGATGAGGTTCCCTACAGGTCTGGAAATGTAGCAGCAGGGGAGTGATGGCTAGAGAATGATATTTAGAAATTTGCTTTTAGAAGTTGGCTTGCATTAGAATGATGGTCCAGGGAGACAGCAAGGGTTAACTGGTTTCTAAAGTCTGTTTGTGGTGAAGTTCCACGCTTTCACATTTTAGCATCTAAGAGTCCAAAGTCAGCATACAGGCAAGTACATACATCCTGGGAAATTAAAACATGCAGCAGCAAAAACAACGACAATGTTCCCTGAAAACTCTTAATAAGATAGGAACATGCAAAAATAAGCATTAGGTCACAATGTCTAGCTGTAACCCGGTGAACAATCCCTGGTTTTGGTCGAACAACTAAATTAGGAGACCGGGAATGACCAAATGATGGTACTGGCAAACAAGCAAATTAAACTGTGTACACACGATGTGTTTAAAGAAACAAAGGATTAGGCTAATAGGGCAGAACATGGATAGTATGACAACTACAGGAAAAACCAATCAATAGTACCTAGAAATGAAGAGTAGAGTAAGCAGGAGAAAAAGAATAGAAAAGGAGGGCTTCATAGATGTTAGGGGCTGGAAGGGACCTCATGAGATCATCAGGTCCAGCCCCCCTTCGCTTGGGCAGGAAAAACTGCTCGGGTTGCATGACCCCACCAAGGTGAATGTACAGACGCGATTTGAAAGTCTCCAGAATAGGTGATTGTACCACCTATGGGGAATTCTGTTCCAGACTCTGGAAACTTAGACCGTAAAGTTTTTCCTTATGTCTAATTTAAAGTGATCCTCTAGTAATTTATGACCATTATCCCTAGTCTTCCCCTGGGGTGCTCTACTGAACAAATGCTCCCCGAGGCCCTGATGTGCACCCCTCATATTTTCAGGCTGCCACCAAGTCCCCTTTAAGTCTTCTTTTCTCCAGACTGAACAGTCTCATGTCTTTCAGCCTCTCCTCATATGGCCTGCTCTCCAGACCCCTAATCAAGTGCACAGCCCTCCTTTGGACTCTCTCAAGCTTCTATATACCCTTCTTGAAGTGCAGCACCCAGAACCAGACACAGTACTCCAGCTGCAGCCTCACCAAAGCCAAGTAGAGCAGGAGACTGCATCCCAAGCAAGGCTAAGGATGTCACCAGTATCCCAAGCAAGGCTAAGGATGCATGCCAGTGTCTTATCTGCTTTGCTGGCTACAGCATCACATTGATGGCTCATGTTCATTCTCTAGTATATCAGCCCCCTCCCCTCCCCCCAGGTATCTTTCAGATGGGGTGCTAGCAAGTGTAGCACCACCAAGCCTGTGTGTTGTGGATTTTTTTTCCCCCCAAAATGGAGCACTTTACATTTCTCAGAGTTACATATCATCAGATTTTGATCCACCTACCTTGCAAGCTTTTCCAAGTCGGCCTGTATCCTCCGCCTATCCTCCAGCATGACCGCATTCCCCTATAATTTGGTGTCATCTGCAAACTTTGCCAGTACGCTTTTAACACCCAAATCCAAATCATTAATATGTTGAAAAGCACTGGTCCGAGTACTGAACCCTGAAGCACGCCACTGGTCACCATGCAGCATGTTGACTCAGTTCCATCTATTAATACTCTCTGGGTCCTGCCTCAGAGCCAGTTTTATAGCCACCAGACCATTAAGTTGTTGAAGCCTCAGTTCCCCAGCTTTACCATGTGGACATCATGGGAGACCAAGTCGAAGGTTGTTTTGGAATCCAAGTATATAACATTGTAAGTGGGTTTTGGTTGCTAATTCTGTTGTCCTCTGCACTCTCCTACCACGACTTAGATTCATAGATGTTAGGGTTGGAAGGGACCTCAATAGATTGAGTCTGACCCCCTGCATAGGCAGGAAAGAGTGCTGGGTCTAGATGATCCCACCAAGATGCACATCCAACCTCCTCTTGAAGACCCCCAGGGTAGGGGAGAGCACCACCTCCTTTGGGAGCCCATTCCAGACCTTGGCCACTAACTGTGAAGAAGTTCTTCCTAATATCCAGTCTAAATCTGCTCTCTGCTAGCTTGTGGCCATTATTTCTTGCAACCCCCCGGGCGCCTTGGTGAATACAACCTCACCAATTCCCTTCTGTGCCTCTGTGATGAATTTATAGGCAGCCACAAGGTCGCCTCTCAACCTTCTCTTGTGGAGGCTGAAAAGGTCCAGGTT
>JAGPOW010000955.1:1508696-1555534 GCA_030014935.1 Caiman crocodilus
TACTTTACAACTAGGATGTCCAGACTGTGACCATTACTCCTAGTTTTCCCCAAGGGTGCCCCAGTGAACAGTTGTTCTCCAAGCTCTAGATGTCCACTTATGATGTAGCAATAAGCTGCTCCCAGGTCCCCTTTTAGCCTTCTCTTTTTCAGGCTGAAGAGTCCCAGGTCCCTCAGCCTTTCCTTGTATGGCTTGCCATGCAAGTTTCTAACCATGTGGTTAGCCCTTCTCTGGACTCTCTCAAGCTTTACTGTGTCTTTGTTAAGGTGTGGAGCCCAGAACTGGATGCACTACTCCAGCTGCTATCTCACCAGTGCTGAGTAGAGCAGGAGAATCACGTCTTTGTAATGGTTTCGTTGGAGATGCATCAGTTGATGCATGCCAGCGTATTGTTGGCCCTGTTGGCTACAGCATTACACTGCTGGATCATGTTCATGCTGTGGTCAATTATTACCCCCAAGTTTGTGGTGGCAAGTGATGGGGGATCTTTGGTCCTGCTGCCTGATGAGAGGCAGCAGTTCCACAAGCACCCATGACATGAGTCATGCCTATGGGCAGCTAGGGATGCAGGGCCCCAGAACCCCCCCTGCACCTATCTCATTGACAGCTGGCAGGCTTTGGCCTCAGCAGGGGCTAGCAGGCCTGCAGCTTTCACCCTGCTGCACCTTAACACAGTGTCACCCATGTCATTCATTTTGCTTGTCTGCAGTTGGAGGTGCAGTTTCCCCCAAAGCCCCGCGCCTGTCTTCTTGAAAGTTGACAGGCTTTGTGACCTCCACAGCAGCTAGCATGCCTGCAGTTTTGACCCTGCTGTGGCTTAACACATATACATGACACAAGTTTGGTGCTCAAGGCTTTGGGGTGCAGTTTCTCTGAACGGCCTGCGCCTATCTTCATGAAACTTGGCATGCTGTATGCCCTCAGAGGGGGCTACTATTTCTGCAAGTTTTTATCCAAATCTGGCCAGAAATGACAGTTATAGGCCATTTCAACCTTCCCCATTATAGCCTCTGGGCAAAACGTCAAAATAGCATTGAAATAGCAAAACTGCAGCCATTCTAGCTTGGGATTTAGTTTTCATAGATGGTTTCTTGGGCTCTTTCCTCCGCTTTCTATGTTCCCATATGAATTTCGTTCAGCATCTACTGTAACATTAATATTGCATGCAGCGTCCAAATAAGTGCTTTGCCTTTCAGTCCCTGTGGAATCCAAGTAGCTCCCTAAATAACGTTTTGTCAATTTATAGAGTCTTAACTGTTAAATGTTATCAAGCTTTTAAAATAGCTTTTCTTATCTGTACTGTGATGTAGCTGTTAACGTCCCCATGTTATGTATTTAAGCCCCAAGAGGTCAAGTGTTCAGGTTTGGCACTTTTGAACTTTAAAAGTTTAATGTAGGTTTCTAGAGTTATGTTTCCATGTCTAAAATGGCTTAAGGGTTTGTTTGTTTGTTTTGGGGGGTTTTTTTTGGTAAGCTCTTTAAATTCAGTTTCACTTAAGTGTTTATGCACTGTAGATTCTCAGCACCTTGAAATAAGCTTACTTTTAGCTATGTATGAATTGGTGTTTAACTTATTATGAAATTAGGTTAATTTAGCAACCAAAGTTCGATCCAATTTTCAAATGAATAACTGTTGGAACTGAAAATAAAATGAAATATTTTGGTTCATTTTGCTGTGTGTGTTGTGTTTGTTTTTGGGAAGAAGCCATAATACTTTAGGGTAGGGGTTGGCAAGGTTTTTTGGCAGAGTACCAAAAACACTCCAGCCTCGACTTGTAAGATGTTGGTGTGCCACCGGCAGGTGGTGCGGGAGGTACAAAGGACCTGTGGCATTGCAGCCTGGACCCCTTCCTCACCATCTGCCTCAAGGCATATGTGCACCTGGTGCTGGCAGTGAGCTGGGCTGGGGCTCCACAGAGGATTGTGCAGATGCTTGGAGTCTTCTTGCTGTCTGCTGGAAGCAGCCTAGGTTCTGCAGTGGATGGTAGGGGCCTGCCCAGAACCTGGGCTGGCTGTGGTAGGCAACCAGGAGGCTGCAAGCAGCCTGCCTTTTTAAGAACCCATTTCTCTTCACTTGCTATAGCTATAAGACAGTCTGGAGCCAATATAATGCTTTCCTTGTGGTCCTAGACTAAGCATCAGAAAGGCATTTAGTCTCCCTGAGGCTAATTTTATACATGATTGAAGGAAAAGTACATGGAATCTGGAAATTGCTCTGATCTTTGGAGAGGAGTTATCAGGCTTTGGAATAAAAAAATAATTTTGCTTTTAATTGGAACTCCAACAAACTATAACAAAGTTTAATCTTTTAAGTGGCTGTTATAAAAATTTTCCTTTCTGAAACAAACAAACAAAAAAAGTTTTTAATCCAATTCTCTCAACCAAATTTTGAAGTACAAACAAGGGACACGTACCAGCACGGGGGCTTTTTGGAAATGGGAAGTTCAGTCTATATAACATGATCACCAGGGATCCTGGTTTTCCACGGAAAAATGTGGTAGAATGTGGATTTTTCTCATTTTAAAGAGAGAGATGCGGGAAATGATGGGTTCCCCCTGTTTGTCTGGCTGGCAGGCTGGAAGAGCGGGAGGAGGCTGGTCAGGCAGTGGGCTCTATGTGCACGTTTGCACATGCACATGGGCACCAGGCAGTGCAGCTCATCTGAGGAGCACAGATTTACCTGAGAATTGTGTGTGGGTTGGGGTAGGTGGGGGTTTCCTGCTCTGCTGCTCTCTACACAGGGCCTCCACAGCCCAGAGAGCAGGACTTGGTGTGGCAAGGCAGAGCGGGGTCGGGGGGGGGGCTTGTGCTGCTGCTGAGCCCCACATTGCCATAGAGAGGCCGCGGACAGAGGGCACCTCACTATGGCAGCGCAGAGCTCCCAGCAACAGCACAAGCCTTTCTACCCTGCTCTGTCCTGCAGTGTCAAGTTCTGTCTTCTGGGCCATGGAGTTGCGGGGAGGGCAGCAGAGCAGAGAGCCTGTGCAAATGGGGAGCGAGGGGCAGGGCCTGGGCAGCTGTGGGTGGGGAGTGAGGGGTAAAGGCATGGGGAGGGCACTGGCATGTCAGGGCTGCTCAGCACCAGAAACCGGTATCGGGACAACTGCAGCTGTCCCCAAGTCCTGGTGTGCAAAGGGAGCAGAGAAAGCTCTGATTTTAATATGATAAAAGAACTCCAAAATCAAACAGCAAAATTGAAAGGTATTTAGAATGTATTTTATTTTAGTGACCGAGGCACTGTTAGGCTTCCAAATTGCTTTAAACATTCAAAAATATCAATAAACCATTGTGTTCAACTTGTACCTATATGTATAGTACGTATGCAATTAACATCTTATTTTATTTGCAGATTTGGGGTTTTTTAATCGGAGAATTTGTGGGAGGTCTTTATCAGAAAACTTGTGATTTTTAAATAGTATGATCAGAGATCCTGGTTTTCTCTGTTTGGGCAAATCACATTTACCAAACTTTGACAAGATGGGTAAAAGATCTTCATATGATAAGACCAAAGCAAGGCTTGTGTGTAGCTGACTATATATGCATCTAATAGTGCAAATCCTTAAGGTCAGGCAAGCCACTGTGTGTACAAGGGTGATGGAAAATGTGTGTTATTGCATCTCACTGCCAAGATTGTCTCATTTTCATGAATTAGTATGTTTGACTTTGTTCTGTTATGGATCCTCCCTTGTACTGCAGAAGCTGGGTGCGATGAAGACGCCCACTGCCATTTTGCTCTGCTACCAGGGAGATTGGATGCTGGAGAAGGAATGTAATTCCCTGTCTCTGTTACACCCTCCTCCAATACAGAATGAAACACTAGAATTTGAAGGTTTCTGTGTCTTTCAAGCTGGTAGCCTGAGTCTTCTAAGCCTAAGTCTTCTGCATAGGGAAGTTTTTTTGTTTTTTTTTTTTCACTATAACAAAGTATAAATTTAAACCAGTTTAGTTATTTCCCTTTTTGAACTACCATATGTCAGTTTGGCTAGGGACAGACATTGCACACAAACTGGTTTAAATGATCAGAAACTGGTTTTAAACCTGTAACAGAACAGATGTTTTGGTGCACATAAACCAGTTTGAAAATGGCTAAAATCAGTTTGATATAAACCTGTTTGAATGTAGTAATGGGACTTAACTAATTTGGGTCAAATTGGTTTATGCAGTGTCTGTCCCAGGCCCCTTGCTGGTTTAAGTTAATTCAGACTCCCCTAGCATCCTGGCATGCTCTCTGGGCTGGACTGGGCGCTCTGCTTCACAGCAGGGCTGGCCCCTCCCCTCTGCTCCCTGGCTGCAGCTCCTGCAGAGACTACAGGCTGTTCCCTCTCACTACTCCTTGCTAAGCAGGAACTACCCCCTGCCTCTGCCTTGCTGAGAGGTGTCAGTGTATTAGCTAGCAGACCACATGCTGGCTGTGCTGTGGCAGACTGGACAAAAGCAGAATTAACAGTTAGCTGGTAATGTTCCTCTGTTTTCTTAATGGGGTGATAAACACTGAGTTGTGGGTGATAAACGCTGTTATCAATTCCCTGCTGGGCTGGTCAGAAGTGGGGGAACACCTCCCTAATCATAGCATCTTGCTGGGGCCTGGCCATGCTTCCCTCAGCTGAGTACTGTGGAAGGGAAGGGAGAGCTGCTCTAGCGCCCCCAGCTTCAAGCCTGAGCCACTGCAGGCATGTGCTTGCATGTCTGGGATGTCTGCACAATTACAAACTGATTTAGCCTAGCCAGATTAGAGTAACCTGCAAAGATTGAATCAATTCAGGCTTTTTGAATGTTTGTCCCTAGCCTTTAAGGTCTGTGCTAAGCTGAGAAGAAAGTATTCTTACTGTATTATTGTTTACATTAAAGTTTATTGGTGGTGGTGGTTGTTGTTGTTATTATTATGGTTTATTTTTAGTTATTGTTTACACGAAGGTTTACCAGTACAACTATCTGGAGATTATAATTGTATTTGAATGTTTATGCCCTCATAAAACCACTGTCAAGGGCACCAAAATATAATATCACTTTTACAAATGGGGAAGCCTGGGTACATAGTTAACTAACTTGTTCAGGGTGTTTCTGACAGAGGTAGGGTTGTAATGTGGACCGGCCAGGCCAAAATTGGACAAATTTATTTTCTTTTAACAATATGATGCTATAATATATGCTAAATATAAGATGGTAAATATATGCTGGTATAACTGGTATAATGGTACAAAAGTAGGATTTCTCTGATAAACAAGGTAGTTTTGGTGGTGGATTCACCTTTACAAATGGTATGTTTCTCATTCCTGATGCACCTTGTTTGGTATGCTTAAAAAAGGGACTCTTGTTTGCTGTACCTGAATTTATTGTTTCTCTTTTTCTGGACAGGTGAGCTAGTTTGTCTACTTTTAAGGATCTTATGACCATAAACTGTGCTGTGGAATTGCCCCATGTTAAACATTACATTGTTAAAAGATTTCTTTTTTTATTCAGGGGAAGAGGATGAGAGGATTTCTGACACTTGCTTGAGACTTATTTTATTTACATTGTAACTTTAAAGCTCAGCACAGGGGAAATTCAGAAACCAGATCTTCAAAAGTGTGGGGTATTCAGGAAAGGCACTTGTGGGTAGCTGTTAATGTGTTGTTGTTTGACTCTGTTTCTGAAGTCTGAGATCTGTCTTGCCGGTAACTATTGCAAAAGCAGCTTTGTGAAAGTTTCTTAAAGCAAGAATTACAAGCTTTCTAATTGATTCCACATTTTATAAAGGCTTATCAGCTTTTGATTCTGTCATGAAAAAGTAACAGAGAGACTGAGGGTGTTGGTAAATATCACAGTTGGCATGGGCTAACTGAGGAATTTTAGGGTCTGTGAAAGTTAGCATATGCTGTGAGCAGTCACAGGGTTAATAGCCTCTGTAACGTGCAGGGCACTGACCTGCTCCTAGAAGACTAGTGAGCAGAGGTATGGCTAGGAGTTGCAAGTCTGCTCCATGCCTGCCCTGCTCTCTGGCTCTTTGAGGTAGTATAGACTCTAAGTTTGGGGCCCTTCTTGTCCCCCTGGCCCAGATTAGGGCCATGCCTGCCTTCCCCTTCCTCTAGTGCCTTGGGGTTCACCTGTTCTCCTGTCCCCTGGGAGTTCATCTCCCCCTTGCCAGCATCCCACTAACCTACGCTCCTGGTGCAGGAATAGGCAAGGAAGGAGAACCCACCTGCCTGATGCCACTACTGTTGCCTCTTTCGAAGCTGAGTACAGCCCCCTGGAAGATGCTGGGATCCACAGGGAGGAGCTGATGAGCAGGTCCTGATCTTGGGTTGGGACCCACTCATCTTTCTCCTTGTGACTCCCCAGCTGCTCCCCATTCACCTGCCTGGAGAGGAGTTGTGGTGTTGGTATCAGGCAAGCTGGTTCCCCCTCTCTTGCTTTCTTCTGTAGTGGTGGCACAGGTAAGCAGGGAGCTGGGCAGAGGGAGCAGATGGGGGCAGGGATGAGCCCCTGTGAAACATGGGGGAGTGAACCCTGAGGGGCAGGAGGAGTGTGAGCTGCAAGGGATGAGAGGAGGGGGCAGGGTTGTGGGCCCCAGGCAGCAGGTGAAGTGGGGGGAGCCCAGAATGGGAGCAGGAGGAGAAGGGAAGGAACCTGCAGAGCATGCAGGGGAAAGTAGGGGACTCTTACTTTTGGGGCACCCCTGCTGCCAACTCTCCCTCCTATGGTAGCTTTTGGGATGCTGGGATACTGCTCCACAGAACTAATTTGTGTTGGGAGCAGAGTAGCATGAATGCAACACAAGATCTCTAACAGCTGAAGGAAATACTTATGTAAAGAGGACTATATCTGAGAGGAGCAGAGGGTACTTAAGCTTGTCTTTTCTTGTCTTAATGTGTGGACACTTCCATTTTAAGAGCCATTAACACATGTGAAAGGTAACCTGTAACAACACCCTGACTCTAATTTTCTTTTGTCTCCATTTTAGCTGGGGAGGAGCAGGAGTAATTGTGACGTCCTTAAAGTACAGGAGAGTACTTGAGAAGTGGTGAAATGATGCTTACAGCTGAAGTCCTACTTTAGATTTTCTGAAACTGTTGCACATAATCAATGTAACTAGTTCACTGGGCAACATTAGAGACTTCTTAAGGTGGAAGGACAGATTTATTTATTTGATTTCCAGATCTTAGGTGTTCATTTACATTTTATTTAATTTGCAGCTGATAATGTTTTATGTTATGTAGCCTCAGTTTTCTTGGTTTATGCATAAACATTTTCAGTAATTAGGTTTCTCTTTTTTTCAGGTGATTCCTCTGTAGTGTAGAGGCAATATGTACTCGGAGTGGAGGTCCCTGCATCTTGTCATTCAAAATGATCAGGGTCATACTAGTGTACTTCACAGCTATCCTGAAAATGTGGGGAGAGAAGTGGCAAATTCAGTGGTGCGTCCCCTTGGGCAAGCCTTAAATATGCCATCAGCAACCGGGAGTGAGAGTTTGTTAAAAACAGATAAAGAAGTAAGTGTCTGTCTTCAAAGTTTTTGATGCTATTTCTTTTTAGGTGCTAAAGGCCATTTAGTTGATCTGTGTAGTGTTTTGTGACCTACCTTGGATTATTTAAAAAAAAAAAAAAAAAAAAAAAAAAGAAAATCCAGAAGCTTTATAAAGCAAAAATAGTTTTTCATTAGTGCCTTTTTGCTATGAATATCTTGCTGGCAAAAGTAATTCCATTAGTTTTCTCTTGGGTTTTTTTTTTTTTTTTTTTTTTTTAAAGTAGCTTTTGCAGGGCGGGGAGTATATGTGTGCATTCATTTGTTTGTTTGCTTTAGTTTGTGTGTTCCTTATCTGAACAGAACTGCTGCTGTTTATTCATATTTCTTTCCTGCCAGTGACACAAGCTATGGACATTTTGTCCATGGTGCCTTTTCATGTGAAGATAAATTAATAAAGCATCAATCTGTTGGTTATGGTATTAAGTTTGCCTTTTTCCCCTTAAAACTATGAAGGGCTTTTGTCAAAAGAAGCTGGCAGCTGAACCTAAATTTGCTGTGAACTGAAAGTTGCCAGCAGAGATTAACATTGTTAATTCTGCCTTGTGCTGCCATTTATTAGTAAGATGATATACAGAAACCACAACAGGATTTTCTTCTTCTAATTAGGAATAAAAATGTCATAGTACATAACAAATTTTATGGACTTTTAGGTTGAAAATAAGTTCATAAATAGCATTGGACAGCATATTGTTTCAATTTCCATGGTGATTCTTTTAGTAGTAAGGTCTGTAACTTGGTGTGTGGCTTTTGAGATTTTTCCAAATGTAATAGTTTATTTTCTTGAAGGAAAGTGATGAACATTAACATGTTATTGCTGAAAACAGGAAAGGGACAGTTTCTGTTAGCACTGCTGCTTAATACTTTTATAGCCAGGTGCTTGTCCTGGTATGCACCATAGCTGAACAACTTCCTTTATCTTTGACTAGGTAAAATGGACTATGGAGGTGGTTTGTTATGGTTTGACCCTTCCACTGGATGGCGACACTGTGAAGTATTGCGTTGATGTATATACAGACTGGATTATGGCTCTTGTATTACCTAAAGAGTCTATTCCACTGCCAGTTATTAAGGAACCCAATCTCTATGTTCAGAGCATTCTCAAGCACCTACAGAATCTCTTCATACCCAGGTGAGCAGCAAGTCTGCAGTAACTAGAAACTAGAGACGTTTCAGGGTTTTCAGCCACAGTCATGTCATTTATCTTTCAGAAATTGTAGCTTAACCAGAGGAGGCTACTTTAATAAAAATAAAATTACAACTGTTTATCTTTGCTACAAAACATGGTTGTGTCTGAAATTAGAATGTCAGATTCTTTTAACTTAGGGTATTGAATTGCAAATTTTTGTTGCTGCAACCACTTGAACTACTTAATTTAAAAATTTATCTTTGACTTCCAATTAACAATTCTAAACACACCTTTTAAAGAATCAGATATCTGTGGATACAGTTATCTGGGGAGAATGGAATTAAAAAAATATATATACCACATCAGTGTGTCCTCTTTTGTGGGAGGAGTGGGGGGGACAGGACAGACAGGAAGGTTGTCTGTGTGTGTTTGCAGGGGGAGGGTGTATTTTGGAAAATAAGAAACCAAAAAATATCCTTCAGGTTGACTTGGAAGAAGGTAACATTGAAGAGTCTGTGTTAAAGAAATGGAAAGCACATGATGCAAAAATTAAGGAATATAAACCTTATTTGACTGTAACAGATTATAAATGTAAGAACAAAGAATGTAGATCCTACAAGCTTGAGCTTATATTTTGGAATGTAGTGACTGACAAATTTAATAGTCTTGGAAGTGTAGGGGTGCACTGATATAGATTTTTCTTAGCCCACACTAATAGCTGATTATTAACTAGCCATATCAGCCAATACCTGTTCTATAGCTGATATAGAGGAATGCAGCCTGGCAGTTTGGAGAGCGGTGTCCTACTGGTAAGTCTGTGTGGGGGAAGGGGCATGGGGGAGGGAAGGGTTGTGGGGCAGGTAGATTAAGGCCCCCATGGTTAGGAGAGAGAGTAGGGATAGGGTTGGGGCAGGCACTCCTCAGTCAGGGCAGTGAATGGGACCCAGGGTGGGGCGAGGGACAGAACTGTGAGCAGCAGGCAGCCCACCTCCACCCTGCGCGCACATCCGGGGTGGGGCGGCACATGCCCCATATGCCTGTCCTGGGTGTGAGTGTGCAACAGTGGGGAGCTGCCTCCCCCTCTCCCTCCATGCCCATGGCTAAGCTGCCTATGGCTCTCACACTCCTGGTTCCTGGGGTCCCTTTCCCCACCCTGGTTGGGCAGTGCCAGTCCCTGACCGACTCCCTCCCCCACTGTGGGGGCCTTGATCTGTCTTCCCCCCCCCCCCCCTCAATGCCCCCTTTCCTCCACAGACTTACCTGCAGGGGCAGGGTGCTGTTCTCCAAGCTGCCCGGTTGCATTCCTAGCCCTGTGCAACTGAATGCATGGGGCATTTTTTGGTGACATTATCAGCTATACTGGCCAAAAAAAGCTGATAACGTTAACTCTCCTTTTATCAGTTCCGATCTGATGCTTGGAAGATTACTAGCCAAACAGAGTTTCCAGCATGACTATAGCTAAGAGAGCAAACTTTATTTCCTTTATTGTAGGAAAATATCAGGTAGTGATATACATATTTGTGTGCAATATTAGTGAGTTCATTATTGGAATGCTATACCCTGTTCTGGTATACTATGAAAGACTGAAGTCTTTCCAGTTCTTCTGCAAGAGTGAAGGCTTGGAAAACGTGTGTACCAAAAAAATTGTGGGCATTTTTATGTTCATTTCCTTTATAAAGTCAAAAGGTTAACTTCTGTGGTGAGTTAAAATGCTAGCATGGGGAAGAACTTTGATATACAGCTCTATATTTTGCAGAGTTGTAATAAGGTTCAGCAATAGGAAGTTTAAAGCTAGGTGAATTTAGGTTAGAAATAAGTTGAAAGTTTGTGAGTTTCTAGTGGACCATTGGCATAGCTTGTTTATGGAAATACTGGATTCACCTTGAATTAAGCCTTGGCCCTCTTGGTACAAATAAATAAGTCCATAACTTGAGCTGTAGCAGGGGTAACCAGGTCCCATGATCTGGATTTTGGAAACTTGGCAGCTGCTACTCTCCAACTGTCAAATTTCTGAACCTGTGGGTCAGATGTGGCTCCATGAACTGGATCGTTCCAATAATAAACTCACTAGTATTGCACACAGATATGTTTATCTCCTTACCACTGCCTGCTGGATTAGGTCTGTGCAGCTAGATTAGGGATGAGCAAAATACAGTCCACAGGCTAGATCTGGCATGCCAATTGTTTGGATCCAGTTTGTGGTTGCCCCCATGGTGGTCTGTATGTGGCTGAGCGCTTCCCACTTATGTCTGGGGTAGCGTGTGCCACTCTCCTGTCAATGTCCCTGATTGCTCTGGCCAGCATGCACAGCTTCCCAGCAGGGTTGCTCCTTGTGCATCTGTAACTGCCTGGGTACTACTTGGCTCCTCCTCCTGGCCCTGCTGTGCTGCTTAGGGCAGCAGGTGGTGTGTGGAAGTGATGGCTGGGGGTGTCGCTTGCCAGACACCACGTGCCCAGCCAGGCTGGGGGAAGCTGCAGCCAGGCAGCTCCTCCCTTTAGTGCATGGGGTTCCAGCTCCCAGCTGCTGAGCAGCCCCCAAAACACATGATGGGCAGCCATCTGTGGGCAGCTGAGTGGGTAGAAGGTGGCACAGCAGGGGTAGAAAGAATTGAAGGAGCCATTGGAGGCAGGGGAGCTGAACAGTACATGAGCTGTTGCAGTTATACCAGGAGTAGCCCTGCCAGGAAGCTGGTGCACTATGGCCCAGGCTGGAGCTGTTGGGGAGGCAGGCAAGAGCATGGTATGGGCTGCCCCAGATTGGAACAAGTGAGAGTTTGCCCTTGCAGCACTCTGCATGGGTGGGACTGGGGAGAGGGACGTTGACTGTACCTGCACCGACCAGGTGAACTTTGCTGCATGCACCTCTTGCTCTCTTCTTTTCTTTTCCCCACCCATGTCTGCCAGCTCCTGCAACCTAGTATGCAGACAACCCACTGTCATTCCCCCCGCCCCGCATACAGTGTTCAAGAGTAAGACTTTATTTTGAGCTATGCAATTGCCTCTATATACACTACTCAAAAACATGTCAGGACTAAAATGAACTAAAATTAGTTTAATTGAAATTAAAACATGTTATAGTACATGTTTGATTGTTAGTATATGATTTATTTTTTTTTTTTATCTATAGCTTGTTAAAATGATACCTTCTAAAAGGTTTTGTGTGGCCCTTGATGGCTCATCAAGACTTAAGTGACCCACCAGGTAAATTAAATGCCCACCCCTGAAGTAGATCATATAAGTACTGCTGAGCTCTAGCAGGATTCTGAGGGCTTCTTTTGCCCTGAGCTATGTATAATAGTCTTCTGTGTGTAAATTCTGGACTGTATAGTCACATGCATTAAATTGGAGTGGGGTGAGCAATTATTTCAGGCGGAGGGCCGCTTACTGAGGTTTGGCAAGCCATTGGGGGCTGTATAACAGGCAGTCAGGCGCAGAAAAATATTAATTTTCTAAATTTTTAGGGGTTCTGCAGGCCTAATAAAATGGCCTGGCAGGCTGCATCTGGCCTGCAGGCTGCATTTTGCCCACCCCTGAATTGGAGTATCCATGGCTTTAACATCAAAAGATTAAATTGCTTTTGTTTACAGGTAGTAGCATAGGAAACACTCTGGAGTTTTGTCCTTGCAGATTCTGTTGGTGCAAGTGTAACACATCCCTGTGAGATGTATTCTGTACAGAACCAAGTTGTTTCTGTACTGGATGAGTATCATTCACTTTCCTTTTTTCTTGAATCCACAAAAGGTTCTTTGTCTTGCCTCTTCTTTGTGTACTTCCTGCAGTTTTATATGTTGACATTTAGTAATTGGGAGCACAGAAAGAAAGTGAATTTTCAAAGTACACCTATCCTGATATCCTCCCATGTGTTGTCTTTTTCCAATATGGCCATCCTTGGCAATATTAATTCTTATCCATGTAGGAACTTCTGTTCCAGGAAATCTCTCGGCTGTCTCATGTCAGAAAATCCCCCACATGGAAACATTTAACCACCTCCAGGTGTTTAACACTCTCAACCTCAGTTGTTGGAAAGTAAGGAATTACTTCAGGGGTCTTTCTGAAATCTGGATCATTACTTTCTCCCCTGCATTTAAGTCTTTGGTTGCTTTACAAAGCACCAACAACATTAAATATTTCTACTATGGGTGTAGAAACTGTCCCCATTACTATGTCAGAAGCATTACCTTGAACTTCTGTAAATAAGAGAGATGTTCCAGAATTGCTTTGCCTTGATACAAGGGTCAAGAGCCTGTTACAGTCTCCTGTAGAATATAATTCCTTCCTCCTGTAGGAGTCTGTGGCCGGGCACTGTATGTGCCCACTGCTGCTGGAGATCGCGGTGGGGCGCTGAGCCGGCCTGCCTCTGGGTTGAAGAGCGAGCGGCAGGGCACTGAGTGCGCTGCTGCTGGTAAAGATTGTGGCAGGGCACTGGGGGTGCCTGCCCTTTTAAGGCCCTGAAGCTGGTAGCCTCCAGGTGCCTGATGAGGGCAGCCATCTTGAGACCAAGGCTGCCTATATAAATTGTGCAGTTTGGCTGCTGGGGGCCAGGCAGCAACATCGCCTGGCTGGAGAGCTGCCAAGAGAACACCTGGAGGTAAGGGGGAGCTGTAGGGGTGGCAAGGAGGCTCCACTGGTCCTGGGCATGACCTGAAACTGCACCCTGCTGGGAGTGGGTGGCCTGGTTGGGCTCTCAGTGGTGTGGGAGCCCCCAGGAAATGCCAGGCCAGTTACCACCCCAGTGAAAGGCGAGTCGGGGCACCATAACCCCTTTGCCCCCACCGCCGGGTGGGTTACCCTGTTTGTGTTGATGTGAAGGGCCCAGAGGGTGGGCCCAGTGAGAGAGAGTGTGAGGGGCTAGAGACCAGCCTGAACCAGGAGAGTACCCTCAACTGGCCCATGCTGGGGCCAGGGCTAAGGGAGCCAAAAGGGCCACGGGCCCACTGAGCTGGGGGCCTGGGGTCCTGACTGGCCTGGAGATGGGCCAGGGCTAGGAGCTGGAGGTCCTGGGGGGACCACACCTGAGAGGGGAAGGAGGCGCTGTGGTTGTCTCCAGGAGGCGGGGATAGCAGCGCGGTTATGGTTTCGGGGGGGGCTAGGTAGCCTGGATGACGGCAGCAAGGCTGCCTGACCAGAGGGATTTTAGAAGGGTCTGGTAGGGAAGATTCTGGGGCCTAGTGTGGGGCTGGTGGTTGGAGTAAGGTGGAGATGCCATCAGCAAGGCTTGGGCTGCAGTATGGGGATTGAAGGAGCTGCAGATGGCTGCCAGGGCACGCTTCCTGCTTATTAACATCGGTTTTGGAACCTAGTTAGATGAAGTTGTGGCAGGCGAGAACAGGCGGGCAGTTGGCCCACCGAGACAGGCGGGCAGGGCTGTAGAGTGAGGAGAACGGCCCCGGGCGTGCCCGCCTGTCACAGTCTGTTTTCTTTTAGAAGCTTAGAAAAGGATAATCTTGGACATATAGGTCTCAGGCTAGTGATCATAGAAAAGTAGGATTGGAAGGGACCTCAGAAAATCTAGTCTAACCCCCTGCAGAAAGCAGAACTATCCCCAACTATATAATCGGAGTCAAGGCTTTGTATACTTGGGTGTAAAAACCCCCCAAGGATGGAGATTCCACAACCTCTATGGGTAGCCTGTTCCAGTGTTTTACTACTCTCCTAGTGAGAGGTGTTTTCCCCTAATATCCAACCTAAACTTCCCTTGCTGTAATGTGAGACCATTGTTCCTTGTTCTTACCTTTGTGAAGACGGTTATTAAATCCCCCCTCAGTCATCTTAGCTAGACTAAATAAGACCAGTTCCCTTAGCCTCTCCTCACAACTCATGTGCGCCAGACACCTAACCATTCTTGTTGCCCTTAGTTGGAATCTTTCCAATTTGTCTGGATTCTTTTTGTAGTGGGAGGGGCAAAACTGAACACAATACTCCAGATGTGGTCTCACCAGTGCTGAATAGAGGGGAAGAGCCATTTCCTCGCTCGACCAGCAATGAATGCTCTTACAAATGCAGCTCAATATGCTGTTGGCCTTCATGGCAACAAGGGCACATAGTTGGTTCATGTTCAGCTTATTGTCCACTGTAACCCCCAGCTCCTTTTCTGCACAACTGCTGCTTAGCCAGTCAGTCCCCAGCCTGTAGCAGTGCATGAGATTCCTCTGTCCAAAATGTAGGACTTTTCACTTGTCCTTTTTGAACTTTGTGAGACTTCTTTTGGCTAAGTCCTCCAATTTGTGTAGGTTGCTCTAACTGATAGCCCTACTTTTCATGCATCTAGTACTCCCCCCAGCTTGGTGTCATCTGCAGACTTGCTGAGAGTGCAGTCTACCTCATCTTTCAGTTCATTAATGAAGATACTGAAGAAAACCAACCCATGTGACACTCCACTTGATACTGGCTGCCAACTAAAAGCTTTAAGCCATTGATTACTACCCTTTGAGCCCAATGATCTAACCAGTTTTTTTTATCCACCTTACAGTCCATTTAACCCAGACAGCCTTAGCTTGCTTGCAAAAATGTTATGGGAGACTGTATCAAAAGCTTTGCTAAAGTCAAGGTGCATTGTGTCCACTGCTTTTCCTGCATAACCACAGTCAGTCATCTCATCATAGAAGATAATCGGGTTGGTCAGGCATGACTTGCCTTCAGTAAATCCAAGCTGACTGCTCTTTTTTTTAATTTCTGCTCCCCCCACACCTGCCAGGGACTTAAGTGAGGCTGTGAGCAGTTAGTAGTTTCCCCAGATCTCCTCTCATTTCTTAAAGATGGGCACTATATCTGTCACGTTCTAATCATCTGGGACCCCTCCATAAGTTTTCAAAGATAATGACCAGTGGCTCTACACTTGCATCAGCCAACTTCCTCGGCACCCTTTGGTGAATTGTGTCTAGCCTTATAGATGATACATGTTCAGCTCTTCTAAATAGTCCCTAACCTGTTCTTTCACTACTATTTGCTGCTCTGCTCATCTCCAGAAACAGTGATGCCTGGTGCAGTGTCTGGTAGCTGATCTTGCCTTTGAAGACTGAGGTTAAAAAAGGCCTTTGAGTACTTCAGCCTTTTCTTCATCATATGTCACTAGGTTGCTTTCAGTAAGGAGTTCTACACTTTCCCTTATCTTCCTCTTTTTGTTTGCATACTAGTAGAAATCCTTCTTGTTACCCATCGCCTTCGCTTCCTTTGCTAGCTGCAACTCCAGTTGTGCTTTGGGCTTCCTGATTTCATGTCTGCATGCCCAAGCAGTGCTCTTATTCTCCTCCCTAGTTTTGTCCAAATTTCCACTTCTTGTAAGGTTCCTTTTTGTGTTTTAGCTCACTGAAAAGTTCCACGCTAAGCCAGGCTGGTCTTTTACTATACTTCTAGTCTTCCTGCTCATTGGAATAGTTTGTTCTTGTGCCCTCTATGAGGTTTCTTTTAAGGTACAGCTAGCTCTCCTTTTCCCTCAGACTGGCCTCCCAGGGGAACCTGCCCATTAGATCCCTGAGTGAGTTTGTCTGTTTTTCTCAAGTTCCAGATCTCGACTGATGATCTCCTTCCACCCTTTACTCAGGATCCTCAACTCAATCGTCTCATGGTTGCTGCTGTCCAAGTTGCCATCCTTTTCCAAGTTTCTCATCAATTCTTCCCTGTTTGTGAGCCGTAGATCAAGAAGAGCATGGCCTTTAGCTGGCCCCTCCAACACTTGCAACAGGAAGTTTTCCCCATCATTCTCTACAAAAACTTCCTGGGTTGCCTGTGTATTGCTGTATTGCCCTTCCAACAGATGGCAGGGTGGCTTGAAGTCCCCTTGAGAACCAGGGCCTGTGATTGGGGAAACTTCTGCTAGCTGTCTGGGCAAAGCCTTATCTACCTTGTCCTCCTGGTCTGGTGGTCTATAGCAGACACTTATCATGACATCACCTTTGTGGCTCTCCCCTCTGACTCTAATCCAGAGACTTTTCAACAGGCCTTTCTCCAGTTTCATACTGTGTTGCCCTGGGGGGTCAGGCCAACTCTCAGGATCTCAATATTGCGCTGTTAGACAGGAGGGCATGATACAATTGCACAAATACAAACACACAAATCACTTAGGTGCATACATATGCACGCTACCAGCTCAGGCCCATATACATTCAAACCAGCCTAGGCACATGCATACCTCTCACCAATTCAAACACGTACACTATACACTGCAAAAATTAGACACAGATTACTAATTTGTATATCATGCACGTGCGCGCACACACATGTTCAAAATAACTAGTTCAGGTTTATGCACACCTATCGCCAGTTTAAGCCCATACACGCTACACACACCAAATTTAGACAGAATCAGTTACTAACACTTGCACATCCAGTACACTTATGTGGATTACTAATTCATATATGCCCCCACAGGCATGCAATGATATCTGTATCTATGTGAATGTGTGTATTCACTAATTTACACACACATGACCCACCTACACATACACACAAGTGAGTTTCTAAGTTGGGTATTGTGATATGTATGTATGTGCTTAGTGTGCAGTCACCCTACAGGCACAGGGAGTCTGCTGTTCTGAGACTCCCTCTGCCTGCAGAAGGCTGACTGAGCCTGAAAGCTTGCCAAGAACTTTTTTCTAGCTGTTCAGTTGGTCTATCACATCTGCTCAAAGAACCTTGCCTGCCTATGTCCTTTGATCAACACAACTACAACCAAAAACCCAGCTTCTTTAAATCAAGGATTTCTTCCTTACTGACTAATTTTCTCATGGTCACTATTGCCTAGCTTACCTTCAATCCTCAGGTTACTCATTAGATCATCCCCTTGGGCCAGAACCAAATCCAGGAGTGCCTTACACCTGGTTGGCCTGTAGACTTCTTGGGTGCATCCAGATGTGTGGATGTTTGGTTCCCCTGGAGACGATTAACAGCAGCACATATTGTGCTGCAGCTGCTTGTCCCCAGGGAACGCCTGTGCCATGCGTGCTTTGACATTTACTTCAACGTTTAGCCTACATCTCCTGGTACACCTAGTTTTAAATCTCTCCTTACTAGGTAATAAGCCTGCCTGCAAAGTTCTTCCCTCTCTCCATTAGGTGGACCCTGTCTCTTAGCTTTTTTTTTGGAACAACATCCCATGGTTGAAGAAACCTGAGCCCTGCTGGTGACACCATCTGTGTAGTCATGCATTGATATTCAGGATTTTTCCATTCCTGCCCGGGGCCTTCCCCTTGAACAGAAGGATCCAGGGGAACACCACCTGAGTGTCCATCCTGTTCCTTAGCCTTGTACCCAGAACTCTAGTTATTTTTTATTTTCACAGGCAATATCATAGATGACCACATGAATGAGCAGCAGAGGGTCAGATGATTCTTGGCAATCCTTTAGTGACATCTGGGTTTAGGGAGACCTCCAAAGACAACAAGTCAGGCTGGCAGAAGGATGCCTCTGCTGTCCCAGAAGCTTCTGTGCCCCTCAGAAGGGAGTTGCCAACCACCACCGCCTGTTGGTTTCTCTTGGTGGCAGTGCTCTCAATCCTTCCAAACTTGGAGGCCTAGCCTGGTCTGTTCCCCTGACAGAACATGCTCCTTCTCCTCTATTGCTAGGGTCCCATGTCTGTTTTCCAGCTAAACCACTACAGGTGGGGGTAAAGACTTCTTGCTGCCAGAGGCCCCAAGCTTTCAGCTTCCACCTTCATAGGAGTCCAAGTCCTCTTCTCCAGCATTGTTCTGGTAGTCCTTCCTCAGTCATAGAGGTCTCCTTCAGCAGTGAATTAACTCTTCATGGCTGAGGATACTTCAGACCCTTGCCATCTCCCTTGTGGCTCTTGCCTTCTTCCTGAGGGACACCACTAAGAGATGCTGCTCACATTGCACTCTCCTCACCTGGCTGTCACTGGAAGGAACCTGCAAGCTGCAGTCCCTGCAGTGCCAAACCAGGACCTGGGTGGAAGCCTCACCAGTGAGTGGTCCTGCCTGGACAGATACCTTGTGGGTGCAAGCAGAGGAAGAGCTGGCAATACAGTGGCTCTGGCCTTGTGCAATGTCCTCCAGCTGTCTCTTACCTTTTTCTGTTCCTCTCTCCAAACATAACTTGTGAAACATAACCAAACATAACCCTTGAAAGCTGGTTTGTTTGCTGCTCCTTAGTTCCTATTCCCTGCTAACCTGCTTCCTGTTACCAAGCTTACAGTGAAGGAAGGGGAGAGAGTTTCCAGATGAATTCCCAACTCTGGTCTCTAGTTAAACAGGGGACTTGAGTATTGATCTAATTACTGAGTTTTAGTTGCTTATGCTGAATATCTAGGTTTGTTATGCTTAATTAAAGTAAGAACTTACCTTAAAGGTTCCCCTTTGAAAAGGGGGCAACAAGCTGACTTGTGAACTGCTTGCAACCTGCCCTATTTGCAGGTCACTTGGAGTTTTTTCCTTTTATATTCTTCTGGGTCTGGACTGGCTTCACCCCTTGTTAGGGTTGCTGTCAGATATGGGGAGCAATTGTTTGGGTAGCAGCACTTCCAGGTACTTAACATACATGCCCAAACCCACAGGCAACCAAATAAACACTCATCAAGCCAAATGCAGAGAAAAAGACCTGGCTCACTTCTTTCAGGAGCAGTATATGGTGCCTGGGTCTTCTCTTCCTCTTGCTCCTGGTGAACTTTTTGCAAACTGCCCTATATGCTGTGTTTGTTTTCCTGCTCCTTGGTCTCTCAGGGAGTCTCTCTTTTTATACTTTCCTGGGCCTGAACATTGTGGGCCCAATTCTTGATGTGTCCTATCCAGTTTCAGTCTGTATCTGTCTTCTTTCCTTGAGCTGTCCAGGGATCTCTTGTAGGAGACCTTTGGAATGGTAAGTGAATATTGTAATACAACTTAGAGCTGCAGAAATAGTCCTTCTAAATTCAGAGGAAGGATTTTCTGCTCCCATTATTTCCTAGTGTGAAAGAAATTGAGTTGAAGATTGGTTGGCTTTCCCCATCTTGATGTGTTCATTCATTGTTTCAAGTTCTTAATGGTCATCTTCATTTCTTATCAGGGCAGCAGGGTGGCTTCAGATTCCGTTTGCCCAGAGTTACTGCGTGTGACATGCAGCTGGGACCAGGAGCTCCATCAGCTGTGGGGTTCTTGGCCCCTGCTGTGGGTGAGGAGCCAGGCTTGAGAGCCTTTTGTGGACTGGGGGTTTCACACAGGGCTTGGGGTTTTCATACTGGGCAAGGTGTACTCCTGTGGTTGGGAGCTGATGGGGCTACTGGCCACAGGGGAGACCCTACTACATGTACAAATTAAAGTTCAATAGCAACCAGGTATAAAGTTGGTACACATTTTGAGCTCTAACTTCATAGCTGGATTGTAGCTTCTTATTGTGCACATACTTTGCATATGTAGCTGGTCTTAAGGTAATTGTGCAGTTAACCAGTTAATTGTGTAATACCTGGAATGTGTAGAGGGGGCCTTTCACAATTAACTGGTTAATTGTGCAGTATATTTATACTGGCCCCATGTGCAAAGTAATTACTAGGGGTGTACTGATAGAGATTTTGGGGGCTGATACCAATAGCCCATTTGCCTTTTTAAGAAGGCATATCAGCCAGTACTGGTCTGATTTTCCTGTACAGCTGCATGCAGCTGGTAAGTCTTTAGAAACAGAGGGGGGAGGGAAGGGGTGTGGAGGTGGGCAGATAAATGCCCCCTACAGTAAGAGAGGAAGGGGCCAGGGTGGGGTATAGGACAGAGCCATGGCTAGAGGGAGTGGTGGACAGTTCTGGCTGCTGCTTGCATGCCTGGAGCGTGGGCATGTGCCCCTGGATCTGATTGGGGCAGGTGGGTGCGCTGCAGCTGTGGGCTGGAACCAGGGCTGTGCTGGGCTCTTCTGGGGGGCTATGGAAGGGGCTGAGCTACTCTGAATTTTGCTGTAGTGCCTGTGTGCACCCCCCTTCCCCCAAGCCCTGCTTCCAGTGCTGCTGGCATGCGCCCGGCTCAGCCCTGGCTATTCTTGGTGCATGGGTGGAGGTGGGGCATTGAGCTGGGGCTACACCAGGCATGTGGTGGTGGTGCTAGGAGCAGACCTCTTGGGGCAGGGGGGAGGCTACAGCAAAATTTGGGTGACTTCATAGATTGATAGATTCATAGATGTTAGGGTCAGAACCTCAGTAGGTCATCGAGTCTGACCCCCTGCCCTGGGCAGGAAAGAGCAATGAAGTTAGACGATCCTAGCTAGGTACTTGTCCAGTTTCTTCTTGAAGACCCCCAGGGTAGGGGAGAGCACCACCTCCCTTGGAAGCCCATTCCAGATTCTGGCAACCTTTACTGTGAAGTTTTTTCTAAAATCCAGTCTAAATCTGCTCTCTGTCAACTTCTGTCCATTGTTCCTAGTAACTCCAGGGGGTGCTCTAATAGAGAATCTATTCCCTGCCTTCCCTTGATAAATTTATAGGCAGCCACAAGATCATCCATCAGCCTTCTCTTGTGAAAGCAGAAGAGATCTAGGTCCTTAAGTCTCTCTCTGTAGGGCCTTGCCTGTAGGTCTCTGACCATAGGAGTGGCCCTCCTCTGAGCTCTCAAGATTCTCTGCATCCCTCTTGAAGTGTGGTGCCCGAAACTGGACACAGTACTCCAACTGTGGCCTGACCACATAGATGGGAAGCGTCACCTCTCTGGATCTCTGTAGCCCACCCCCCTCCCAATGCTGTATCCATCTGCCAAGAGCCCTGTCCCCATGCAAAAGAGCCCAGCACAGCCCCAGCCTGTCTGCCCTGCTCTGCCCTGTGCAGATCCAGGGGCACACATTTCCTTCCCACCCCTCAGCCCTCCTGGGGAGTGCGCAGTGGCAGGAACTACCCTAGCTCACCCCACCTGGCTGGGCAGTGCCTATTCCTGCTCCCTCCTACCCTCACAATGGGGAGAGGGTGTTGATCTGCCCCTCCTTTCCCCTCCCCCCCCCAACCCTTTTCTTGCCGTCCATCAGAATGGACTTACTAGTTGGAGGCAGCTCTCCAAGTTGCTGGGCTGTGCTCCTCGCTGCCTGCCTGCTGCTCTGCGGGTGTACGCGCGCATAACATTTATCGTCCAAATTATTGGCTGCATCAGGCCGACTTCTGATACAGCCGATTTTCTTTACATCGGTCCAATATCAGATCGGTACTGATATATCCTACACCTCCTAGTCGCATGATAAAAATGACTATCCAGTTATAAAAAGAGCCAATTGGCTACGAAGTTAGTGTTTGAAAATATGTAACAACTCTCTAGATGTTTTCTATTTAGGTTTAATTTGAATGTGTAGCAATGGCCTTAGGCTCCAGAGATGTGAATTTTTGTCTCATTGCATGCTCTTGTTGGAGACCATCTTGTGTTGACCTATTTGCAAAAGGCTTCCTAGTCATTTGGACTGAGTGTCCAAAGCGGCTGAATGTGATGCTTTCTGCATCTCTGATCTATATGTTGTAGGCCACATGCTATAAGATGCAGTAGTATGGACTCTTGGCACATAGGGGCCACTAGTACACAGAGCCACCCACCTCACTGCCAGGTCCAAAACCACATTTTAGGAGTCTCCCCTGGGAAATGTATGGCTGGCTGGCCAACCCCCTTCTTGGAGAATTGCCTGCGGTAATGCTGCTACCACATGGGCTCTGTGCAACCTGGGGTATGCAGACCATGCAAGTCCTGGAGGTGGTCTGTCCACTGGTAATATTTCTGGGAGCCTCTTTTAGTCTGAAGCTTCCCAGGGTAGCCTCAGGTATGACTGAAGGGAAGCATAAACAGTCTAGCTTTGCTGTCCAGGCTGGGAGCAAAAAGGTCTCATCTCAATTCCTTGCACAGTGAAACAGCTGGTCATGCTGTAACCTGAAACCTTTATTGATCAGAGGGAGAGAATGGGGGCTGAGGTGTAGAACAAAGGAGTCAGAAATACATTTTGAGCAAACCAAAATAAGTTGAGCCTTTACAGATATTGGGTATGTTGACCCTTTTAAAACACTGCTACATAACTTAGTTCTAACCTACTAGCTAGTTTCCAGGTCTTGCTTTCATCCAGGCAGTGCTTGGAGGCTTGTGGCTGTTTCAGAAATGCTGCTGAAGCAGGAAGAGAGCCCTTCCCTCTCCCCTCAGGAATTTATTTGGCCAGGTCACCTGGTTGACCAGCCAGGACCAAATAGCCAGCAAGTGAAAGAGAGACAGGGTGCAGCTGGAATGACCCAGTGTAGAGATAGAAAGAGGGGGATTTCTTCACAGCGGCCATCTAAACTTAGTTTGGATCCCTGGTCCTGCTAAGCAGGGTAAGAACTAAGCAAAAGGCCAAGTTGGACACTAAACCTAAAAAAAAAAACCCAACCAAACCTGTAGTCTAGTCCAAAGGAAAGCAGGTGGAATGTAGATCAGGATTTATTCTCTTCATTGTATCTTCAAGTAACATCTGGGACAACTCGACAGCATGTAGGCAGGCAATACTTCATTTTTTGTTTTTGTAGTGACTCTGATTCTTGTAGCGTTAAGTGTTCTGAATAACTTTATTTCTGGTGGTGCTTGTTGTAGAAGGACAACAAAGTTCTTTGGGTAAATCTGATATCTTTTATTAGACCAACTCAAATAGTTGAAAATTCTTCTTTGCAAGCTTATGGGTAAAAATATCACCTTAGGCTGAGGAAGCATCTGCAGCTGATGTGTGCTCTTCCTGGTTGGAATGAATAGTGAAGTCAGAGGCTGTATTGTAGCCCATTGAAATAATTGTACCTAAGTATGGTTCTGTTGTCTTTAAAAATTAGACAAACATTTTTAGAGGATTTGGAAGAGAATATCTGGAGATCACAATTGAATGCAATTAACCACAGAGACAACTTTTACTGTAATACCTGCATGCTACAATTTTTAACATATTTATCCTTATAAAATCCCTTTGAGGCAGGTAAATATTAATATCCCCTCTGTACAGATGGAGAACTGACTCAATCTGTGGGTCCTGTCCGAGGTGATAAAGGAAGCTTGAGATCTGTTCAACCACAAGTACTAGATTAGTATTTTAACTACTGGTCCATCCTTCAAAGGGTATTTAGTACTTTACCTGCATAACAATGGCATTGAGGAGCTACTTGTGATTTAAATATGAAAAGTAGAGCAGAATTAAATGCTTGATTTCATGGTCATAGAGCTATCAGTGCTTGTCCTTTTAAAATATAATTATCTCTTTGTGTTAATGGTGTTTGCCCTTAATTGTCTCTGAAGAATTCCAAGAGTCATCCCACTGAGAACAGGACACACTGCTCTTGATACTGTTTGTTGCTTTTAAGGTCTGGCTGGGTTTTGGGCATGTATGTGTTATCCTCCTGGGTCTGTGACCAGTGTAATTTATTGCAGTTCAGCACCTGTTAGTCAATGAGTATTTGGTTAGTAATTAGAACAAAGCATTGAAGAGAGAAACTTAACCTCCTAAATCCAGTATATATGCACATCTGTCTTCCCTGAAGTTCTGCTGTTTCAGAACTTAATTCTAGATTGCTAGAGTATAAAAGAACCATATCTAATTTAAGAGAAGAAAAATCCCATTTTGCATAAACTATAAACAATCTTTAAAACTCCAATGCTACAACTAGTTGCAAAATTACTGCATTTAGTAATAAAATGAGGTCCCCTCTCTCCCCTTCCCCCCAAATTACCATGCGGTAAAAAGCATCTCATCTTACAACTAGAGGTGCACTGGTGTTGTATTGGATTGGCACCAGTAAAAGGAAAATTAATATTATTGACTATTGGGTTTGTTTTGTTTTGTTTTTTTTGGCTGGTGTAGCCGATTAATGTTCCAATAAATTTAATGTGCTTTCTTGCTGGAGCCTTGGAAGCTGTGCATGTAGCTGCAGCATGGAATGTAGCCAGGCAGTGTGGGGAGCAATGCCTTGCAGGTAAGTCTGTGGAGGGGAGGGAAGAGGAGAGGGAGGTATAAATTGAGGCCTCCATGGTGAGGCACAGGCTGGGGGTGCTGCCCAGCCAGAGGGGTGATTGGAACCTAGGTCTGGGGTAAGGAGTGGAATGGAGCTGTGGGAGGCTCATCCAGGGGATGTTGGGGTGGGGGGAAGGTTCCCCACTGCTGTGCACACCCCTAGGAGAGACATGGGGTACATGTGCCCCCCTGGATATATGAAAGGGTGGATGCAGGTTGCCTGCTGTAGGCTTGGGGCTCTGCCCTGCTGCCTTTGGCCCGGGAGCTGTCCACTGGCCTCATGTCTCCTGGCCATCCAGTAGCCATGGTGGTGACAACTTGTGCCTCCTGCTTCCAGTTGGGCAGGGGATGCAAAGCCAGCACATGGCTTCCAGAGCAAAGGCAGCAGGGTGGAGAGCCCTGAGCCTGCAGCAGACAGCCTGTCTCTGCCCTTGCTCTGCTCAGCTCCAGTTAGAAACATCCCTGCACTTAAAAATGGTGGTGGCAGTGCTTGAATGAAAAGCTTGTTAGATGAGCAGTAGTTCAAGCAACACTTTTTTTTTTTTTTTTTCCTTTTCCTCATCTCACCATCTTTAAATGCTGGGATGGTGATTGCTGCAGCTCTTGCCTGTTTCCTGTCCCAGCCCCAGGGTCCCATTCACTGCCCTGGCTAGATAGCGCTCCCAGCCCTGACCTCTGCCCCACTCCCTCCTTCACTGTGGGGGCCTTGCTTTGCAACCCACATGTCCCTTCCCTTCCTCTTCACAGACTTACCTGCAGGACCCTGCTCTCCACGGTGCCTGGCTGCGTTGCTGTAAATTGGTTATTAGATAGCCGACTTATTCACCAGGCTTATTGTTATCAGACAAGAAAATTGTTATTGGTGCACCCTTCCTTGCAGCTCCACTTCTGCTGTCTGTAGGTGTTTTCATTCTTTCCCACCCCTGCCTCCATGTCTGAGCTGTTTGCTTTTCCTTCCTGCCCTTCTATTCCATCTCTCCTACGCTGCATTAATCACAGAAAGTTCACCCCTCTCCTCTGTTTTTCCTTCCTGTGAGGTTTCTGTCACTTCTACCTGAGTGTCTGACTCCCCTCCCCTTTTCTTCCTCTGCGTTTTGCTATTCTTGAGGGGGTCTGACTATATTTGCAAAGGCTTTGGGACAACTATGATACAAGTATTCCTCTCCCTTACAAACAGTGCATTTTAGGGACTCTTGACACTATGCTGCTTCTCTGTGCCCTATCCCTTCACATATGTAGTACACTGTGAGGGGACAGTGTGCAAATAGGGGCCCTTCCCCATCTTTTTACATTTGCTGCACTATTTTGGTTGCCCTTGGTACATTATAAAACCCTGGTGTGCAGTGATCCAGGATCACTGACAGGAGGTGCAGCAACCTACCTGGGCTCCACTTGCCTGCTTGTAGCACTACTTGTGCCCTCCAAGATCCTGTCCAGATACCATATTTGTCCATTACTATTTCTACTGACATTGCTCTTTGAATATACTTTTCCATCTTTTTAGGTCTCCTGCCTCTAGTAAATCTATGCACATTCAAATTACATTCAGTCTTTCTTGACTATCCCTCTGTTCCCTACTATGAACTTCATCCCTCTTAATTCTTCCTTGCTATGTTTCTCTATGCATTTCTTCCAAAAGTTCTTAGATCCTTCTCCACCCTGGTAAATAAATTCCCATGTCTTTTGGCTGCATTGCTTATACCTCCGCAATCTCAAACAGTATCCTTTTTATGGAATCATAACTGTTTACTGTCGATCCTGGTTGCCTTCCATCGCCAGTAAAAGTTGTCTTTATCTGTAGCCTCTGCTCCTCTCCAGCTTTTCTCAGTGCCCTTTCCATGTTTTCCCACTGCCACTCCTAGTGGGCCAACCTGCTGATCTCATGTTTACTTGCTACAGCTGCCATTGTTTTGAGTTTCAGGTCTCCTACCTCCTATTCCTTATACTCTGACATTCTGTTGATCCCTTACTCTGCCTTTTTACACATCAGTTTTTTCAGTCTCGATAAGAACCTGCCACAAGGATAGGTTAGTACAATCTGTCTAAATGACACGTATAGTAGTGCTCCTTGTGCTTAATCCCCCTAGGCACTGACTCTCAAGTCATGGTGATCCACTACATTTCAACTTATTCTTTGCTCTGACAGTTGAGCTGTGGCTTTCATTCCCATTTCCAATTATTCCTGTTTCTTCACCGACCTTAAATATGTGGCAAACATGACCAAATGGGACCCCACCCAGAATCCCTGTTACGTACTCGCTGTCTGTCTCATGATTAGTGTGGCCCCAACCTCTGTAAGGTGGGGCTGGAGCAGGTTGCCCTGCACCTCATATGCATATAAATGTTTTTGGAGGATCTTGGGACTCTTGACAAGTAAGCCCAGTTCCAGTCATGGGAGGGGAGGGGGGTGCTAATTAGTCCATGCATCCTTTATGGGGGGTACCTAGAGTACATGCACATACTAAGTAGTGCTGAGCTGTGGGGTCATCATGGCTTAAACAGCATTGATTTGGTTGGGGCCTAGCCCAATGAGCTAGATAGTAAATCATGAGCCTTTTGGCATTGGTTTAATATCATGTGTAGTTTGTGGTCTTTTAGCTTAGGTCAAACATAGTGTTTAGAAACACCTTGACTTCTGAGGTGGTTTTCCTAGTTGCATCAAAGGAAGGGCAGTCTACTGGCATGGAGATAGTAAACCTCCCAGTTAGCTGCTGGAGTGAGAGAGACTTGCCTTTATGCCCACTTTATGGAAAGGGGAGGCTTTTTCCCAGCTTGCTTCTGAAGCTATATGGCTGAGGGCAAGCAAAACATGGGAGCATCTGAACCCCAAGCCTCCAGGCTTAGGCCTGCAAGTATGATGCCCATCAAAGGATTTAGAAATGCCTGAAGCTCCAGATGGGGGGTGGAGGATGTTTGCCAATAGTAGGACCATATATGGTTCTGGAATGACTCATGGATTTGGAGTTGATTTGGCTAATTTGGCTTGGAATATGAAAATATGTGGGTGTTTTTTAATTTGTGCTTTACATAAATAGGTACAAGAGTGTTGCTTAAAGGTATGATGTTTGCAGAATGCCTCTGGTAAAACTTGTCTTAGTTAACAAATCAATTTATCTGTTCATGTTTTCAGATTTGCCCCTCACTTCCATACACTTGGGGGAAGCGGGGTCTGACACTAAGGTGGGGAGCAGAGGGTGAGGGGGCCACCTGACCCCCCCAACTTATGAAGAACTAGGAGAAGGAGAAATCAAGGCAAACTTCCTTTAATTAGATTCTAATACATAGGATATATAGGAAGTAATTACTGGGAGGGGGTTGTCTTGTAAACAGGGTCTTATATTTGAGTAAATATGATATTTCTCAAACCTTGTGCAGAAGAGCTGAATGCTGTGACAGTCAACTTATTCCCCCCACTCTTTATTGGATTTCCTGGCTAGGGACAGACATTCAAAAAGGCAACTTATACGCCAGTCAGCCTAACTTCCATCCTAGGGGAAATTCTGGAAAAGCTCATTAAAAAAATCTGTGTATGCTCACAGAAGGTTAGATTCTGAATGACAGTCAGCATAGCTTTATTGCTGGTTAGTGTTGTCTTGCCAATCTCATCTCATTCTACAGTCAGGTCTATCACTACCTGGACACAGGAGATGCGATGTGTTAGACGTTGTACATCTAGATTTCCGAAAAGCTTTTGATCTAGTATCCCATGATATCCTCATTGGAAAACTGGAAGATTGTGGGCTTAGCTGCTTGATGGTTTAATGGGTGGGAAGCTGGCTACAGGGTAGGACCCATACAATTCTCATGAAGGGATCTGTGTGGTCCTGCTGCTAAGAGGCCAGTGGTGCCCCTCATCATTGTTTTGGATGGGAGAGTGAAAAGCTTGCTGGCCAAGTTTGCAGATGACATCAAGTTATGGGGCAGTGTGGTCATGTCAGAAGATAGGTTGCAGATACGAGCAGACCTGGACAGGCTCGAGAGTTGGACAGACCAGAACCAGACAAAGCTTAACTTTTCCAACTATAAGGTGCTCTATGGGGGACAAACCACCCTCAATATACATACAGGCTCGGTGGTGACAGTTTGGCTTGCACCACAGCCAGAAGGGACCTAGGGGTAATGATTGACCATCGTATGAATATGAGTCATCAGTGTGCAGTGGTGGTCAGCAGGGCATGCATCAACCTATGCATCTCGTGTAAAACTAAGGAAGTGATACTTCTGCTGTACTCAACACTGGTGAGACTGCGGTTGGAGTACTGTGTCTGTCCAGTTCTCAGTGGTGCGCTACAACAAGGACTAGAAAAACTTGAGAGGATCCGGAAAAGAGCCACCCATATGATTAGGTACTTGCAAGGCAAGCCATACAAGGAAAGGCTGAGGGATCTGGAACTCTTTAGCCTAAAGAAGAGAAGGCTAAGAGGGGACTTGATAGTGGCTTACTGCATCAGGAGCTCGGTGAACAACTGCTCGCTAGGGCATCCCCAGGGAAGATCAGGACCAATGGAAAGGAACTCCTGGAAGGCTGCTTCAGGCTTAATACCAAGAAAAACTCCTTCACAGTCAGGGTGTCCAGACTATGGAATAACTCCCCCCAAGGGTGGTGCAGTCACCACCCTGGAGGTTTTTCAAGAGGAGACTAGAGAGTCACCTAACCCCAGTTGTCTGCCTGCCTAGAGTTGAGGGTGGAGGGGCTTGACACTATGACCTGCAAGGTCCCTTCCAGCCCCTAATGATCTATGAATATTTTTTTAATCAAATTAATGAATGTTGTAGAATGTTCAATTTTTAGAACATAATTTCATATTTTTCTGGTTCTAACATGGCAAAACTCCCTGCTAAAAGGAGTACTTCAGGGGCAAGGAGAGGAACGTCTAGTCAGAAGATGGTGATCAGGGGGTGGGGCAACTGTCAAGGGGCATGGCTACCCATGTGGCCCTTGCCAGCTTGCCAACTCAATAAGTTGCCCTCCACCTGAAATAATTGCCAGTCCTTGTCATACACTGTATGTAGAAGCCTTCCATCAATGTCTGCTCAGCTGGGTGAAGTATAATCTGGTTGAAATGACTAAACTGCATCGGTGAAATATTTGTTCTGAACAAGATGGAAAGGAAAATGTTACGTAAATGAACCAAGCTGTCTTCATTTATGTTGTCTTGCTAGACTTTAGTCGTGTTTATTAACTTATCCTTAAAACTGGTTAAAAAATTGTTTACTAACCAGTTGATTGAGATGGCTTGGACATGTCCACATTGCCATTTTCAAATGTATTGCCTTCTGAGAAGCGTTTTTCATAATACTGCTTCATTTAGGCTACCAGGCCTTATGTCTCTTTGTTGCACTGTTTACGTATGGTAGGTATTTGTTTTTTTCCCAGCAGCACAGGAATTTCTTGAAAATAAGGTCTTTTTTCTGACCTGCAGAAGTGGAGGGGGAAAGGCTGTTGATTTCCAAATAAAGACTAGTCAATTCTCTGCAGAATATGATTCCTTTTCCTACACTGTCTTGAACCCAGCATTGATCCTTTCTCTTGCATACACTGCTCCTAACTCTGTTCCCTTTCCTTCCCCTTCCTCCACACAAATTAAGAACAAACCAAGACTTTTTCCCTGTGATTATAACCCACCCCGCCCTTTACCTTTCCCTGCAGGCTGTGGCGGGGAGGGTGGGGGTTTAAACTTGGGCTTGACCCTATGACGGGGCTTGACCCTATAACCCTATCATAGGGTTTAAACCCCCTCCCTGGCCCTGGACCCCAGCTGGGGTTTGCCTGGGAGTGGGGACAGCCCCTGCCAGGCTTTTGTCCCCCTATAGCTACTCCCTCTAGTGGAGGGGGGTGCATAGTTATAGCCAACCCTGGGGCTCAAATGCTTATGTGAGGAGAAAAAGGGATTAAACCCTCTGCCCTCAGAGTGCCAGCCCCAGGCTGTGGTGCGTCTGTGACCCCCACTCTCAGGTCAGTTTGAGGGAGAAAACCCTGGTAAGCACTGTCTTCTCCCCAACTCAAATGGAGTGGGAAGAAGGCAGAAATGTGGCAGGGGCTGCCTCCCATCCAGGGCAAACCCTGGCTGATCTGGAACCAGGGAGTGGGGTTTAGACCCCCCCACCCACCCACCCGCACGCACTCTCTGCCCTCACAGAACCCTAGGCAGGGGGATTGCCTAAGTGCGTTGGCCTGACCAGCTACTGGCTAAGTGGGAGGAGGGGATCTCTTCTTGCCCCCCTGCCCCCCAAAAAATCCTCTGTGCTGGACTCTGACCGCAACTGCTGTCCCTCTACTTGAGTGGGGAACAGGGGAAAAGCCAAGCAGGGGCTACTTCACCTCTGCCAAGCAGACCCCAGCTGGGTTCCCTTGCAGATGGGGGAAGGGGTTTAAACCCCTTTTCCTTCCCTCTGCCTCAGCCTGCCAGCCTCTGCTCAAACATGAAGCAGGTGAAGAGCCTGAGGGGCTGCTGGAGTTTAGAGCCAGGTTTCCCACTCTTACCTCTTCTCAGCCAGCTGGAGCAGTGATAGCACTATGGCTAGGGAGCTGGGGGGTGGGGCAGACAGCACAGCTCAAGGCTGCAAGCATCATGGCATGCTGGAGGGACTGTGAGTTAACTTTGAACTGGGGAAGGGGTCTGGGACAGAAGTTCCATAAACCTGTTTGACCTAAATTGGTTAAGGCTTTCAGGTTCATCTTAAACCAGTTTCAGCATTTGATAAGTGGTTTAAGTTAGTGTTAAGTTGCAGTCCAATTAGTGGGCTGCAAGAATATATGAACGGGTTGTGGACAAATTTAAAAAACGGATCACACTTTAAAAATGGATTCTTCTTTAAAGGAGAAAAATGTGGGAAACCATGGCTTTTCCCTTTAAGGCTGGCAGAAGTCCAGCCTGCAAGGGGCAGCTTGGGGTCCCTTATGCCCCCCTTGCTGCCCCACACACTGGGAGGCTGAGGTCTGGGGGTAGCAGATTGGGAGTGAGGGTCACTGGGTCAGGACTACCTATTGATATTTATGGATGGGTCTTGGTACAAAAAATGTTGAGAACCACTGGTTTAAGTGCCCTGAACTTTGATTCTGTTACGAGTTTAAATCAGTTTCTGATGACTTAAACCAGTTTATGTGTAATTTATGTGTAAGACTACTCTCGGCTCTGACTCACCATAGACCTAACACTAACCTGCCACAGGTAAAGCAATGGGGATCCATGGCAGCCAGTTTCCTGCTTCTATAAAATGTCAGTATACACTCAAGAGGTCTCAGGCTATCCCCTCCACTGCAGAGGAAGGTAAAAAACCCCATGACTCGTACTAATCTGACTATGAGGTAAAATTTCCTTTCTGACCCCAATTATAGTGACTGATCTGACCCCAAATTAAGGATAATGCTTTCTTGCCAGGAACTTCTAGCAAAAGGATTGGCATACCTCAGCTGAAGTCCCCAGCCTTAGCTGTAGCCAACACTCAATACCTCTGGGGATGCTTAAGAGCACCCTGAAACACACATAACGGGGGGAAAAAAAAAGGGAGAGGAGTGAGGAATGAGCAGCAACAAAGCCCAGAAACATGGGCAGTACCCATGGTTGAACAACTGCACCTAGATCATCCCCGGCCAACAGCTGTCCAACCTCTCAACCTCTTTCTTGAACATGTCCAGCGATGGAGAGTCCACAACTTCCCTATGCAGTTTTTTCCACTGCCTCTCTGTTCTCACAGTAAGATATTTTTCCAGATATCCAATCTAAATTTACTTTGCTGCAACTTCCAGCCTTGGCCTGCATTCTCCTTTCCTCAGCAGGAGAGAAAAGGTGCTTTCCCTTTTCTTTTTTTTCAGCTCTTTGAGTATTTGAAGACTGCTATCGTGTCCCCTCTTAAGCACCTTTTTCTCAGTGTGACTGTTCCTAGTTCCTTCACCTCTGAGGTGTGTAGACTGAATTGCTAGAAGTGCAGATGAGGAGCTAGTGTGTCATGCTTTGTGGTGGTAGCAGTGACATAAGGAAGCATAGGAGAGAGGTCCCACTGACTAAATTTAGGCTGCTACAGAGGAGACTAGAGTTCAGGACCTCCATGGGACCCTTAGATTCATAGATTGTAGAGTCGGAAGGGACCACAGTGGATCATTGTGTCTGACCCCCTGCCCCTGGCAGGAAAGAGAACCGAGGTCAGATGACCCCAGCCAGGTGATTATCTAGCCTCCTCTTGAAGACCTCCAAGCTAGGTGATAGCACCACCTCTCTTGGAAGCCCATTCCAGATCCTGGCAACCCTTACCGTGAAAAATTTCTTCCTAATATCTAACCTAAATCCACTCTCAACTAGCTTACATCAGTTATTCCAAGTCACTCTCTGGGGTGCCTTAGTAAACAGCACTTCCCCTATTTCCCGTTGACCTCCCCTAATAAATTTATAGGCAGCCACAAGAACTCAGCCATCTCTTGTGAGGGCTGAAGAGATTAGGCTCTCTCAACCTCCCCTCGTAGAGTCTATCATGAAGGCCACTAATCATGCGAGTGGCCCTCTTCTGGACCTTCTCGAGATTCCCTGCGTCCCTCCTGAAGTGCGGCGTCCAAAACTGGAAATGGTACTCCAACTGTGGCCTGACCAGTGCTGCACAGAGGGGAAGCATCACCTCCTTTGTTCTATTAGTCATGTACCTGCTAATGCACGACAAGGTGTGATTGGCCTTGTTGATGGCCTTGTTACACTGCCGGCTCATGTTCATCTTGGAGTCAGTTATGACTCCAAGATTCCTCTCTGCCTCCAAGCTGCTAAGAAGGACACTCCCTAACCTGTAGGTGTGCTGGGGATTCCTCCTTCCCAGGTGGAGTACCTTATACTCATCTTTATTAAATTGGATCCTGTTTCTCTCTGCCCATTGATCCAACCTGTCCAGGTCAGCCTGAATCTGTTCCCTGCCCTCTGGTGTACTAACTTTGCCCCAGAACTTGGTATAATCAGCGAACTTGGAGAGGGTCCTCTCCATGCCCTCATACAAATCACTGATGAAGATATTGAATAATATTGGTCTGAGGACTGAACCCTGTGGGACCCCACTGCTCACCTCCCTCCAGGCTGAGAAGGAACCATCCACCACCACTTTCTGGGTGCAGTCCTTAAGCCAGTTTATCACCCACCTGACTGTGTAGATGTCAATGCCGCAGTCTGCTAGCTTCCCAACTTCCCAATGAGGATAGGGTGTGAAACTGTGTCGAAGGCCTTCCTAAAGTCCAGGAGGATGACATCAGCCTCAGCTCCTGTGTCCAGGCAGTGTGTGACCTGGTCATAGAAGGCTGCAAGGTTTGTCAGGCAGGATTTACCTGTGACTAACCTGTTCTGGTTTCCCCTCAGCATCATTTCCCCTGCTGGGCTTGCACAAATGTGTTCTTTGACTATTTTCTCTAGCATTTTCCCAGGAATAGAAGTAAGACTAGTCTAAAGTTACCCAGCTCATCCCTTCTCCCTTTCTTGAAAATGGGCACCACATCGGCCCTTCTCCAGTCTTCGGGGACCTGGCCGGAGCACCACGAGTGCTCGAACAGCTGTGCCAGCTATGACACTGACCAATTCTTTCAGCAGCTGTGGATGGAGGTCATCCGGGCTTGCTGACTTGTACAGCTCTTCCAGGAGCTCTTTAACTATTTCAGAACTAACTGTAGGTGGACTGGTGCCATGTGGACATCCATCAGTGATTTGAAGTGGAGAAATTGGCTTGGTCGGTATAAATACTGAAATGAAGAACTCATTGAAGAGCTCTGCTTTTTTTCGCGTGTCAACCACCAACTATCCTGATTTGTCCTGCAGGGACCGTATGTTGCTCTGAGTTTTCCTTTTGCCTGCTATATACCTGAAAAAGGACTTTTTATTGTCCTTGATTGTTGAAGCCAGCCTGAGCTCAAGCCCTGCCTTGGCGTGTCTAACTGATTCCCTGCAATAGCGTGCCAGGGCGATTTATATTTCTCCTTGGTGGCTGCTCCCTACTTCCACTGCCTATACATCTCTTTCTTTGCCCCCAGACTCTTCTGGAGTTCCCTGTTCAGCCAAGGGAATTTTTTTGCCCCCTTACCTCCCTTCCTATGTAATGGGATAGGCTCCTTTTGAGCCCCAAGGATCACTCCCTTGAGATACCTCCAACCCTCCTAGACCCCCATATGCTCTATGTTCTTGAGTCACATCCCCTCACTAACTAGCCTTCTAAGCTTGCTAAAGTTTGCCCTTCTGAAGTCCAGCACCTAAGCCCCACTAGTTACTTTACCCACCCTTTGCTGGATAGTGAACTCGACCAAGTGAAGGTCACTATCTCCCAGGCTACCATGAACTCGTATGTTCCCCATGAGATCATCCCCTGTTGCTAAGACCAGGTCAAGCAAGGCACTACCCTTGGTGGGACTAGACACCACCTGGGTTAGATGGAGGTCCTGCATACAGTGTAAGAATCTCCGTGAGTGGCTTGTTTTGGCTGTCTTCTCCTCCCGGCAGATATCTGGGGAGTTTTAGATCTCCCATGACCACTGCCTCCCTCACCTATGTGGTGTCTGCTAGCTGCCTGGAGAATACATTGTATAGCCTTTGATCCTGATGAGGAGGCCTGTAATAGACCCCCACGACCAAGTCCTTTTCCCTTGGCCCCCCCTGGATCCTGACCCACAATGCCTCAGTGTTCCTCTCCTTCACCACCACCTTAATGGTGGAAGACATATACTGCTCCTTAACATAGAGTGGGGGGAAAAAGGTGGGGAGTAGCACTGTCGTGCCTATACAACCTATAAACCTGAATGTCTACTGACCAGTTGTGTGTAGAATCCCAACATGTCTCGGTTAGTCCGACTAGGTCATAATGGGTGCTAGCAAGCAAGAATGCGAGCTCCTCCTGCTTGTTCCTCATACTCCTGGCATTTGTATAAAGACATTTTGGTTCCCCAAAGGGGGCTCTTGGTGCGGCTGGGCCTTGATGGCGTGTGTTCCCTTTATTACTTACCTGCCTTCTCTAAAGTGCTTCCAGTTCTGTAGAGGGAGTTCCAGTCAGGGAGATGAGCAGAACTGCAGTTTCAACAAGCTGTTGAGGAGATGGTGTAGAAAGGACAAGGTTTAGGTTTGTTATCAACTGTGGAAAGGAGGAGCCTGTACAGGAGAGATGGGCTCTACTTAAACCAGAAGGGTACCAGAATGTTACCAGAGAGCATCAAAAAGGCGATAGTATATAACCTACTGAGACGAGTCGCCTCTGTGGTAGACGACTGGTAGGTTGCCATCATAAACCTCATTTTCAGAAGGGCTCCAGAAGTGATCCAGGAAGCTACAGACAAGTGCATCTCGCCTCTATCTGTAGTAAGTTTGCAGAATCTATAATAGTACAACCATCAAACATGTGGATAATACCATATTTATTCGATTAAAAGACTCTGGCTTTTTCCTCATGGAACCTGGGGCAGGGGAAGGCCCCTCATCTTAAAACTGAGTATGAGATGACAGCAGGGGAGGGTGCAGGTGGTGATGTGGCTGCAGCTCCAGCCCCAGCCCCAGGTCTCGGAGTGCCAGCTGCTCTCTGCCCTGTGCCTGCTTGTCCCCTGCAGCCTTGGGCCCACACTGCACCCAGTCTTTCCCCCAGGCTGCTTCTTTCTTCCCTTCTCTCCCACAATTGTGCTTCCCTTTACCTTTGCTGTGGTGCCAGCAGGCTCTGTCCTCACTGCAGCCTGCAGCACAGCACCATAGCAGTAATGCTGTCTCTGCACTGCTGCTATGGACCTGGGCTGGAACCATGCTCAGTGCCTCAGGCTGCAGTGGGGGCAGAGCCTGCTGGGGCCATAGCAAAGGCAAGGGAACAGGATGGAGACTTTTTGTAGGAGAAGGAGGGGTGGGGATCTGTGATCGTGCGGTCTGGAAGCAGCCTGAAAGAGGGGGAACAGGGGAGCCTGAGGCTGGGGGGGAAGGAGGAAGGCAGCAGGAGACAAATTGTGTGGTCCCCCTACTACCTCCACACTGAGTGCCCTCCTACTGTCTGCTCCCTTACCGCCTCCTTCACTGCCTGCCCTATTACTGCTTCTCTTAGCACATGCCCTTCTCGGTGTCTCACCCCCAACTGCCTTATTAGTGTCCCATCAGCATCTATCTCCCTCACTATCTGCAGTAATTGGGGGTGGAGGGAGGGACGATGAGTTTAAGATGATCCTCCAACAATTAGGTTCTATACCTGGAAAAGTATGATAATTTAAATATTTTCCAGGTATAGAATATAACTATTAGGGGGCCATTTTAAATTTGGGATAATCTTTAATTTGCTAGGGACTGAGTGATTATGGTTTTTGTAAAGGGAAATCCCACCTTATCAACATGGTAGAATTTTTTTGAGGGTGTTAATGGACAAGGGAGAATCAGTTGTCCTATATTTTTAGTTTCAAAAAACCTTTTGACAAGACCCCTCACTAGAGGCTCCTTTTAAGGGAAAAAGAAGCTGACTTGCCATAGTCCTTTTCTGGGTCACAAAATGTTTAAAAGATAGGAAATGGTGGCTAGCATTAAATGGTCCTTTTTCAAGGTGAAGAAAAGTCAGTAGTTGGGGCCTTTGGGGATCTGGTTTTGCTTTATTTTCATAAATGAAATTTCACTGCGTGCAATCCCTTTTCCAGGTCAGAATTTTCAGAGGGTACTAAGTTATTCTGGGTAGCCACATCTCAAGCTGATTGTGAAGAGCTGCACAAAGATCTTTCGAAAGTGAATGGGCAAGAAAGTGGCAAATGAGTTTAAGTGTTAACAAGCTCAAAGTAATGCACGAGGAAGGGGAAGAGGAAGGAAGCGGGAATAACCTCAGCTATATGTACACAATGCTGTGCTCTGACCTAGCTGTTGCAACTCAGAAAAGAGACCTTGAACACTATGCAGTTGTGGTCTCCATATCTTAAAAAGGATATAGTGGAATTAGAGGAAGTATAAGAAAGGACAACAGAGATAATCAGGGATATGGAGTAGCTGCTGTATCAGAAGTGACTGAAAAGGCTAGGACTTAAGTTTGAAAAGGAGAAGGCTGAGGTAGGGGCATATACAAAGTCTTCTATATCATGAAGGCTGTGGATAAAATAAACATGGGACTGTTATTCATAGTCCCAGAATAAGAGTTAGGGGCGCCCACTGAAAGTAATAGAAGACAAGTTTAAAACAAGTAGCTAGAGGTGCACCGATACATCAGTCCCATATCACATCGGCACCGATATAAGGAAAAGTGACATTATTGGCAGTTGGCTTTTTTTGGCTGATGTGGCTGATAATGTTGCAGATAAATGCCCTGTGCATGCCTTTAGCCACAGTGTGGCATGCAGGTGGCCAAGCATGCAGTCCGTCAGCATGGAGAGCAGTGTCCAGCTGGTAAATCTGTTGTGGGGGGAGGGGAAGGGGTATGGGGTCAGGGGGAGCAGATTGAGGCTCCTGTGGTAAGGGAAGGGAATAGGCTTGGGGCTGGGGCAGGGGCAAGCACTGCACAGCTGGGATGGGGCATGGGGTGGAGCTGCAAGCTGCTCATCTGGTGGTATGGGGCGGGGCTCATGCTGTTGCACACACTCTGGGAGGGCATGGGGGTATGTGCCCCATGAATCTGCACATGGGGTAAAAGTGGGCTGCTGCTGCAGGCTGGGACCAGTGCTGGGCTCTTCCTGGTGGAAGGTTCAGGCTGGGGCTGTGCTCAGGGTAGGCAGCAGCGGAGATGGGAGGGGGGCTATGAGGCAGGCTGCAGCCACTCCAAAATTCACTGTAGCTCGCCTCCCAGAACCTCTGCCACTTGCCCTAAGCATAGCCTGGCCTAGCACTAGAACCCCTGTCGGGAAGAGCCTAGCAACAGCCTGCCCTTGTCCATGCAGAGATCTGGGGTCAGACTATGCCCTCCTGGGGTACATGCAATGGCAGGGGCTGTCCCTCCTCCTCACACCCCCCGGATGAGCTGCAGTTCCATCCTGTGCCCCTCCCTGCTCCAGCTGTGCAGCTGTAAGGGAAGATGTGAAGGCAACATAGGGGTGCAGGGGAAAGCATGCACATGGTGGCAGCTGCCACCACCCACCACCGTGCATTGTCGCTGCTCTGTATGTGGCCACTGCCACCATGCCCTCCCCCCATACACTTTGCTAGCTGGATGTAGGGGGACAGAGGAGAGCTCACATGTGGTGGTTTGCACTGCTGCTGCTCCATGCTTCCCTGTGCTGAGCACTGATCTGCCATGCTTCCACCACTCCGCGCTGCACCCTGTAGCTGCTGCAGCTCTGCATGCAGCTGCCTGCCCCCCAACCCTGGGTTATTTCAGATAACCAGAGTTTTTATACAACTGGCAATTCCCTTATCCTGAGGATGGTGGATAACAGAAATTTGAATGTACTTGAAATATTTCTGTACATGCAATAAAGATACCAAGTCAGAAATGTTTCTTGTTGCAATTTTTATTGTAGTGTTTTCAGCGCATTTAATCCTTTAAGTTCTTTCCTTGATTATTTGTTTCTTCTGTGGGAATTTGTAAGGGCAATAACAGATCAAGATTTTATTGATAATTATTGACTTACATTCTGGAAAAAAGCCCCCCACACAAATATTGAACCTAAAAGGATGTTGTTAATTTGTAATCAAAACAGTATGTTACAACAGTGATTTGTACAGTGCTTTGTGACCTGCAGTACTACTGATTTCTTGTTAAGAGGCTTGATGTAGGGGTATTTTTTTTTTCTCTTGTAGGGCAGACCCAGGGTCCATTCAGATGAGGCTGTGCCTGCAGGTTTTGAAAGCTGTCCAGAAACTGGCTCGTGAATCAAGCATCATGGCCCGAGAAACCTGGGAGATTTTATTATTATTTCTTCTACAGATTAATGACACCCTGCTGGCAGCTCCAACTGTGCAAGGTTTGTTGCTAGCTTTCATTTGCTTTTCTACACATACAGGATTTTAGCTTTCTCTGTAGTTGTCATCTGTTTGAGAAACTACCCAAAGTACCAGTGGCAAAATAGGAACATCAGCCTATTTTTTTTTTTTTCTGGTAGCTGTACCTGAATTAAAGAGGAGACTACCAATGTTGATTGGCTTGGAATTGAGCCTACAAACAATTTTTTTTTGTCCTGTATGCATTCCCAGCTGACTATCTATCCATGTATAAACTCAGATTAGTTTTGGTATGCTATGTTTGTCATCTTTCTTTGTGACCAAGCAAAGAACTGAATCCCATGTATTCTTTGTTTCCAGTGGCTGTATAGACAAAAGTGAAGAAGACACCAGAACCATACACACCCAACTATAAACTTAAGCACATTGCCAGTAATGTTGCATAAGAGAGATATGGGCTGGCTTGCTGTGATGATATACTAACTCACTTGCCTGTTTTTCTGCTGTTACAGTAAAAGGGTTTTAATGACCCCTTTGGCTGGGCTTTACATTGACATTTACAATATTGGGACTCTTAGAAGCCTTGAATGTCTATGTAACAAGTAAAGGAACAGCACTTTTGTAAACAAAAATAAGTTTGATCATCTGTATAATAAACTAAATTTAGAATCTGGAATTTAAACATTCAAAGCATGAGCATTAACACAAATGTGAGTCCTTTAAGTCCAAAAAGTTCACCAGGGGAAATAGCTGAAAGAGATGCACAGTGTTAAATGTTTCTAAAGGTTTCTTTTTATTTTTGCATAAGGTGGCATTGCTGAGAATCTGGCTGAGAAGTTGATTGGTGTGCTGTTTGAAGTGTGGTTGCTAGCTTGTGCTCGGTGCTTTCCAACACCACCTTATTGGAAAACTGCCAAGGAGATGGTAGCCAACTGGCGCCATCATCCAGCTGTGGTGGAACAGTGGAGCAAGGTTATCTGTGCCCTTACATCCAGGTAGGTGGAACTTGACAATAAACCTATACTGAGAAAACCATGGTTACAGAGTGTTCTGTTTGATCAGGTTTCCTTAATAATGGAGTGTTTCATATTTGCATGTTCTGTTCATTTGTGGAATGCACTTAAGAAGACAAATATATTCCACAGTTGATGAATAAGCATGTTCATTACTTCATAGAGGTGTAGTTCTCATAGGCTTGATCGCACTTTTCCAGTCAGTAACACATTTGAATAACGAATGTCATCCAAAAACTTTGAGTGAGCAAAGCAAATGTCTACAAAAATAGCTTTTTTTGACTTGTTGTTTAATGTCCAAACATTTAATAAATGTCATCATTTTACAAGTGAACAATTAAATATATTGTTATTGCCTTTGTTTTTTTGTGGCTTTTGTAATCTCAGTATGCCCCTGTTGGTATTTAACACTTTATAATTTTATGTAGCATTCTCCATCATCATGGCTTTTTATCATTTATAGTATCTTTCAGTTTAAATCAAGGAATATTTCTGCTATATGGGTTCTCATTAAAATAAACAAGACTAGGTCTGGAGTTTTCCAAGTTATACTATTTCTCTTCACATGCATTTGTGGCATCTTTTATTTCCTACAATTGGGTATACCAGGAATGCTTAACCACTGCCCCATAGGCCAGATTTAGCCCATGGTGCCATGGTGCGGTCTGGTTTGCTTGCAGGACTCCCTACAGGGATACAGAAATTGAGTGGTGGTGAAACACCCCTTCTGCTAAATCTCTGGAGCCATGGGGAGCCATGGGTGTCCTGCGTGCTAGATCCAGTGCCTGATCCCCAGCAAGGCAGAATTGAGTTGGAGTGGTGCTGGGCCCCAGGACCCAATCCTGGTGTGGGGGACTGGTTGGGTCCCGGGGGCACAGCCCTACCCCCTGTTCTAGCAGGAAGGGGTGGGACTGGGCCCCTGGGATCAAGGGCCCAATCAGACCCTTGGAAAGGCTCTATGGGTGTGTCCACGCATACAGGCATGTGTGCTTGCAGCAGTTCAAAAAAGAGCAGCACAAATTTGTGCCAGGGATTTTAGCCAGTTGGTATCTGGGGACACTACCGCTTGTGCCAGCTGAACTTCTGAAGCAGCCCTAACCTGGAGTGCCTTTGCACCCTCTGCCCGCTGCCTGGCTGTGATCTGCTGCCATTTATGACAGCATCCCTACTCTTGGACTTGTGGTCCCATGGCTGCCTGCCTACCAGACCTGGATAGGGACTGCATGGCTGCCTAGGCTGTGGTATGGGTACTGTAGCAAAGCCTCCAGCACCTCTGGGCCTGCTGCCAATGGGCTGTGGCTGCACAGTTGGCCATTGGGGCCTTAATCTACGCTGTGCACTGCCCCCCTGCTGGCAAAGTCCCTGAGGCAGGGAGCAATTTTAAATTGAGAATTTCTTTTTCCTTTTGTTTGACAGACACCAAGTGGATTAGGAGCAGCTGTAAGGGAAGATGTGAAGGCAACATAGGGGTGCAGGGGAAAGACTGTTATGTCTTCTGGTGCCCCTGCTCTGCCTTCTAGGCAGCTATAGCTCAGAAGATGTGCTCCTTGCGGTGGCCTGCTTTAAACTGTCAAAATGTGTCCCCTTGGCTGCAAATGGCCAAGCAGTCGGTCACCTCATTTGCCCTCCAGCTGGGTACCCAGTGCTGGCCCTGGACAGGCTCCTCTGCCCTGGTCTTACCATGGTCTCACCAGCAGAGATCCTAGTGTTCCCTATTTAAAAATTGCAAATTATGTGATTAAAAAGCCCAAACTCTCATTTAAAATATCCCAAATCCATTATCTTCTGCTATTAAAATGAAATGCCACTGTATATATAGGGAGATCAGTTGTACAATGTTTTATTATAGATTTACACATTTAAAACAGTTTGGAAGTCTACCAGTACCTCTATCATTGTAATAAAATCTATTCTAAATATCTGTACACTTTGTTTTTTTGTCATAGAAAAATCAGAGTTGCCTCTACCTGCTTTGCTCACCAGGATGCGCAGCACTGAGCAGCAGCGATATGCCAGTGCCCTGCCCTTGTCCTTGCCCCTCACTTTCAATCCACAGAACGCCCCCAGTCCCCTCACTCCTGACCTGTAGCTTTTCCACTCCCTGCTCCATGTTGTTCTTGGGAAGCCGTCGACTGGAGATTAGGGACTGAACTGGGCCCTTTCCTTTCCCTTTCAGCAGCAGGCTAGCCTCCCTTGGCACAGGCTGCTCTAGGGGGGTCAGCCTGGCTCTGGAGGCCTCTCCTACCTGGAGCACTTCCCCAACCCCTCATGTCTCTCTCTCTGTCTCTCTCTCATATATCCCTGCTGCCACCCCCACCCATCTCCCCCAGCCCATCACACCCTTCAAGTGCTCCTGGTTCCAGGATTCACCCTCCAGGCTGGGGCCGCATGTCCCAGAACTGGTGTAGGCATGGGGCAGGACTACATTGTGGCAATTGCCCCTGGAGCTGCAGCTTCTGCCAGCAGGTCCTGTTCCATCCTGTGTGGCATGCAGGGTGTGAGATTTGTGGGGGATGGGGGTTTGGGGAGGGAAGGGGTGAGGGGTGGTTAAGGCGGTTTGTGGGTGGATGCAGCTTGTGGGGGTGGGGCTTGTAGTGGTTGGGGTTTGTGGCTGGGTATGTGGGCGTGAGGTTTTGTGGGGGGATGGAGGAGGGTTGCTCAGGAGGTGTAGGTCTCCTGATTCCCGCAGAGCATAGCTTCCTCCTCCCTCACAGCTCAGCGATTTGTCCCCCTCCCCCCAGATCTGACAAGCTCCCTGCACAGCCCGCAGCTCCCCTGTAGCTGCAGTGGCAGCTGTCAGGGTACTCAGGGCCCTCCTGGCAGAGACCCCATGTGGCATGGCAGAGCCCTGGTTGCCTGGCATCCAGTGTTGCCTGTGCCTCATAGATTTATAGATTGTTAGGGGCTATAAGGGACCTTGTAGATCATTGGGTCCAGTCCCCCTGCACTAGGCAGGAAAGGAAAACTGGGGTCAAGTTACCCCAGCAAGGTGACTATCCAGTCTCCTTTTGAAGATTTCCAGGGTAGGTGACTGTACCACCACTGGAGAGCATTTATTCTACAGTCTGGACACCCTGACTGTGAAGGAGGTTTTCTGGAATTGAGCCTGAAGCAGCCTTCCCGGAGTTTGTATCCATTGCTCCTGGTCTTCCCCAGGAGTGCCCTGGTGAACAAATGTTCACCGAGTTCTTGATGTAGTCCCCTGATGTAGCAGTAAGCGGCTACTAAGTCTCCCCCCTCAGTCTTCTCTTCTGTAGGCTGAAGACGCCCAAGTCCCTCAGCCTCTCCTCATATGGCTTGTCTTGCAAGTCCTTGATGGCTCTTCTCTGGACCCTCTCTCAAGTTTTTCTACATTCTCATTGAAATGCGCTACCCAGAAGTGCACGTAGTACTCCAACTGTGGTCTCACCAGTGCGGAGTACAGTAGGAGTATCACTTCCTTAGTTTTGCGTGAGATGCAATTGTTAATGCGTGCCAGCATGTTGTGCGATGCTGTGGCCAGCAGGGCAAACGGCTCATGTTCATGTGATGGTCGATCACTACCCCTAGGTCCCTTTTGGCCGTAAGAAGTTCTTCCTAATGTCTAGTCTAAATCTGCTCTCTGTTAGCTTGTGGCCATTATTTTTTTGTAACCCCCGGGGGCGCCTTGGTGAATAAAAACTCACCAATTCCCTTCTGTGCCCTCATGATAAATTTATAGGCAGCCACGAGGTTGCCTCTCAATCTTCTCTTGCGGAGACTGAAAAGGTCCAGTTTCTCTAGTCTCTTCTCATAGGGCTTGACCTGCAAGCCCTTAACCATACGAGTGGCCCTTCTCTGGATCCTCTCCAGGTTATCTACATCCCTCTTGAAGTGCGGTGCCCAGAGTTGCATGCAGTACTCCAACTGCGGTCTGACAGTAGGTGTGTTGGGGATTGTTTGCCCCCAGATGGAGCATCTTACACTTCTGAGTGTAGAATTCATTTGGTTGCCCTCCATCTCTCTAGCCTGTTCAGGTCTGCCTATATCTGCAACTTATCTTCTGGCATGACATGCTCCCCTGTAACTTGGTGTCATCTGCAGACTTGGCCAGTGAGCTTTTCACTGCCACACCCAAATCATTGATAAAGATATTAAAAAACACAAGTCCAAGCACAGACCCTTGTGGGACACCACTGGCCACTTCTTGCCAGGGTGACACAGATCCATTCGTGAGAACTCTCTGAGTCTTACCATGCAGCCAGTTTTTCACCCACTGAACTGTTGAGTTGTTAAGCCCACAATCTTCCAATTTTTCCACAAGGATATCGTGGGATACTAGATACTGAGTCTTCCAGAAGGCTTTCTACATGACAAAGTCATGTTGTGGGCCTGGCTTGGCCCAGGGCCATGTGCATTCAGGCAGCACTGGGTCACTTGGGCTGTTGTCCAGGGGCTCAGCACCACTTGCAGGGGCTGCATGTCATGCTAGGTCAGGTCCTGCCTCCATGGAAATGGCCTGGCCTGATGGCGTGCAGTGAATGTGGAGGTGGGTCCCCACCTGGTGCAACACGTGGCCCCTGTGAGTGGTGCTGTCCCCCAAGTGATGAGCTGAGCTGAGCAGCTCGGTGTTGCCTGAAAGTACATGGCCCTGGGCCTGTGACATACAGCACAGGTGGCAGTGGGTGCCAGGTAGCCAGGGCTGCACTGTGCCATGGTGGGTTTTTGCCAGGAGGGCCCTGAGTGCCCCAGTGGCCTCTGCTGCATGCTGTGGGCCCTGCAGAGGGTGAGTGGAGGATCCACCGCTCCTGAGAACCCCCCCCTCCATCCACAGTTCCCTGCTCCCTTACAACCCCCCATCTCCAATCCTCTTCAGTCCCTACTTACCTGGGCCAGAGCCTGGTCTGGATCACACTGCAACCTGCACTGCTCGTTTGCCCTGCATGCTGAGGCAGTGTGCTGAAGCCCTGGGACAAGGAGCAGCCATAGAGATGCTCTGGCCACCTGCCAGGACATGTTTTTGGAGGACCCCAGCCTCCTGTTGCTTCAGGGCATGCTACAGAAGCATACCTTGCCCTGCTCTTTTTCTGCGTGGGTGGGGTTTTTTTTTTGTTTTTTTTTTTTTTTTTGGTACCTGGATTTCTAGGTATCAAATTTAGAGCCCACACTGCAAATATGGAGCTCCCCCACCTTCCTCTGTCTGATTCCTGGATTGGGCTGTTAGTAGTATTTTCAAAATACATTTCCTGAATCAAACCTATGGGAAACGTTACTTATACAAGCATGCATGCATGCATGCATGTATAAAATGTTACTATTTTTTCTTTCTTTTCTTTTTTTAATTTAGAGTACATCTTCACTGAAGAATTAACATGAACTGTTATTCAAGTGTTGCCCCTAGTATCCCTTCTGTGAACACATACATAACCCATTCAGCTAAAATTGGTGTTTTATACCTAAGCGATCAATCCTAGTGGATGTATGAGTTTGGGCTTGGGTTCTGCTTTTACCTAGGACTGGTAACCGGCCTAATTTTCAGTAAGCTTCACTTCTCTTTCTTTTCTTTTTTTTTTTTTTTTTTTTCAGCACAAAAGCACTTAAGATTTGCCTTAGTCCACACCAACAAAAATTAGTGAGTGCTGTATCAGAGAGAATATAGCAACTCAAATATAGTTTTGCATTGTGGCTGCTTGGATTAGGACTAAGGAACGTAGGTCCTGATCATGAATTAACTCTGCAGGGAAGCCATGTCTAAAATATTTAGAAAGTATTTGCTATGGATCTATCTGTAGTTAGTTAGCATTTATTGCGTACCAGTAGCTATAATATTTAAGTGTTGAATCACAATTTCAAGAGGAGTGCAGCAGTTACCTAGATTAATTCTGTTTTTATTGTGTAATTGTTCGGCCATACAGATTTATTTTTGTTTCTGAATATTTCTTTAGTATTGATTTTTCTTCTATGAAAAGTGTGGCTTTCATGAGCCTGCAGATGGGCAGATTAGGGCATATTCGTAGTGTAATTTATACCTTTGTGGAGCCACAGAAAATGAGTGTACAGATGAGAACAAAACCTGTGTTACTACAAAATGGCAAAGTGCTACAGAAATGTTCTTGGATGAAACAAGATCTTCTCTGCAGTGCTATGTTTTGTAGTGCTGCATCTGTAATGTCTGAACCAGTGCTCTGTAGTACTACAGAGGGCTCTTGGTCCTCCAGCATCTGTTGCTCTGTTGCACCTTACTAGGGCTGGGGTGTAAGTAGCAGAGATGCAGGCTTCCTGCACTGGCAGCTTCAGTGTGCTTGGTGTCAGCTTGCCACTCCTGGTCTGACTCTTTGGGAAGGGGTAACAACTGCCCAGTGATAGTATGGACAGGATTCATAGTTTCATAGTACTTAGGGTCAGAAGGGACCTGAACAGATCATCTAGCCTGACCCCGTGCCACAGGTAGGAATGATTGCTGGGTTTACAAGACCCCAGACAGGTGATCATCTAACCTCTTTTTGAATTTAGCCAAGGTAGGG
>JAGPOW010000955.1:1571737-1607934 GCA_030014935.1 Caiman crocodilus
CCTCCTTCCTCCCCTTCTTGAAAATGGGGACCACGTTGGCCCTTTTCCAGTCCTCCGGGACCAGGCCCATGCGCCACAAGTGTTCAAATATTACCGCCAATGGCTGTGCAATGACGTCAGCCAGTGCCTTCAGTACCCTCAGATGTAGCTCATCCAGGCCTGCCGACTTAAAGGCATCCAGTTCCTCCAAGCGACTCTGCACCATCTCAGAGTCTACACATGGCAGTCTGGTGCCTTGCTGCTGCCTCTACAATCCCAGTGAGAGCCTTGTCCTGCCCCTCACTTACGAACACTGAGGCAAAGAACTTGTTAAGGAGTTCAGCTTTGTCCCCCTTGTCCGTCACCAATTGCTTTAGTAGGGGTCCTTTTCCACCCTGGGCCTTCATTTTACTTCCTATATATCTAAAAAGCAATTTTTTGTTATCCTTTACTTGGGATGCCATCCTCAGCTCCATGGTAGCTTTGCTCCATCTAGCTGCCTCCCTACAAGTGTGAGCAGAGGAGGTATACTTCTCTTTGGTTATCTCTCCCCACTTCCACTTTTTATATGCTTCCCTTTTAGTCCACAGGCTGCCCTGGATTTCTCTTGTCAGCCAAGGAAGCCTCCTGGCCCCTTTCCCTCTTTTTCCCTTGCTGACTAATCTTTTAAAGTTCAAAGTTATTCACTAAAACTACAGGGTAAGCATTTGTTGAATAAAATAAACAGGTACGTCTGGAGAGCACCACATAGCCTGAGCCTCCTAATTACTCTGCTGACTTTCTTACAAATATATTTTGCTGTATGGTTTAGTTGTTATAACCGTATTTCCTCTTTATATAAGTAAGTTTCAGGCCACAGGCAAGGGGGATGGTTTTGGGTGTTAACTAAAGTACCCTTTCTTCCCCAACTACATTCAAGGATATCTGTCATCTTGCAGTGCCATCCCCCCCAGCTTGTTGCTAGCCTGGATAATGGGTCTAAGTCTTATATCAGCAGAGAGAGAGAGAGAGGTTGTAATGTAGGAGGTGGTTGGATGACTGATGCTTTGTAGTTATTTTCCAGAAATTGGCAATAATTTTCCAGATGGCTGAGGTAGACTTTGCGTGTCATTTTGTAGTAAGTATCTTTCTCTGGTTTGTTTTACTGGTGATAATTGAGTGCCTAGCAGTCTGTTTTGTTTCTCCTCTCTACTCTCTAGAACCCTCCTTGAAAGTCTAACCTTTTGCTTGCCATTTCTATTAGCAAGAGCTGCTCTGCAAAGAAGTAGCTATGGTACCATGGTCATGGATTACCTTCATAAAAACCTAGATAGAAAGCAGCAATTTAGTTGCAATCTGCTTATATCCCTGGAGGCCAGAACGTTCATTTGATGGGTACAGACATCTCTGGAACTCTGAAGTAAGACTGACTATGCAGTTCCTTGGTTTTTAACAAATGTGCATTGCTCTTGTTTCTACAAGGATGCTTATGTGGAGAGAGTATAGCTTGCCAACCCGAGCTATGTTCAAGGCAAGATTGCCTAGGTTAACCCTGTCAGCTCCTCAACACAGTCTGTTTTCTTTTCCCATAAGGAGACTCCAGCACTTTTGCTTTGTCATTAACTATTTCAGTGTGGCTTAAGAATAACTAAAAGAATTTATAAACTTGCACCAAAATAATAAAGGTTTGAATTCCCAAGTGTTTGGCTATTTCAAGGTCACTGTGTAAGTGGACCAGTTGTTTAGTGTAGGCAACACTAAAATGAAAAAGAAAACTGGTGATGAGTGAGGCAAGGAACATTGTTGTTAGACTTGTAGGTAGATAATAAATCCAGCCACAAACTCCCTTTTGTTTTGCAGAAAATGGTTGGTTTGATACCAGTATCTTAGTCATTAAGACATTTCTTTTGGAATGCTGGTCTAGATAAGATCACTTCCTTGATAGAAATGAATTGGACATTATCCTGTGTATAGCATATGCCTAAGACTGCCTGTCTATGGTGTTTTGAAAACATGGGGTATTTTTGGTGTCCTTCAGTTTCTCACTCTCATTGGACTCCTCTGCCTGAGCTTTCCCCTTTTATTGTTATCACTAGTACAATAGTAGCACCTGGAGGCTATTAACTCAGGTCAAGCTTCACTATGCTAAATTCTATATATTCAAGAAACAGTCTCTGGTTTGAAAAGTTGAGTCTCTAAATAGACAAGAATTACAACATTTGGAAGAAAGGGAATATCATTGTTCCCATTTTATAAATGGAGCTCAGTCACTAGAAAACTGAGTTACCTGAAGTCCTATAGGAAGTAATGTGGCAAAACTAGAACAAAAGCAGTTTTTATGAGTCCTAGTCTAGAACTCTGATTGTAAGACTTTTTTGCAGTGAGCTAGATCAGTGGGTTTTATGATCTCTGTCACAGAGCATGGAGGTGCCCTGCTCCTAAAGAGGAGAGACTGCTGGGGAAAGAGCCCTAGCAGTGAATAAGGAGCCTAGCTGTTGGTTGCCAGGGCAACTGGAACTAGCAAGAGATCACACCTGCCAGTGGTCAGCTGACTGAAAGGGGCAGGACCTAGCTCCCTTATAAACTCTAGGGGCTGAGGCCAGAGGCAGTTCCCTGCCAACAGACCAGGAGGAAGGAGCTCTCTGCCATGGAAGAGAGGAGAAGCCTGAATGTAGGGGCAGCATCTGCCACTGAGGCAGGATGAAGTATCCCCGGTAGGCTCGAACGTGGTTATAGCTCGGCAGCTTTAGTTTGTTATAGCTAAGAGGCTTGCGTTTGTGTTGCTGTTTGTTACCAGTGGTTTGGGTGAGGCTATTAGGGGTTGGAGGAGGACCCCTAATAGGGGACCTGCAGCAGTGTGGGAACCCCTGCGCCAGTGAGGGCACAGTATTTGGGTTGCACTAGCCCCAGACCCAGTGAGGGGGCATTGCTGAGAAGCCCCAGTGTGGGCATGGTGAGCCTCGGAGAAGGGGGCAGCATTGTAGCGAGCCTCAGGGAAGGGGGCGGCGGTATGGGGGAGGCCCCGGAAAAGGGGGTGGAGAGAGACAGGGCTGCAGAGAGCTCAGTTGCCAGAGAGGGTGTAGACCGGTACCGAACAACATCTGTTCCAGCTGTGAGGTTTGGGGTGTGGTAAAGGGGTGGTTGGAACCACGCATAGTCCATAAGGCTAGGGTGCCCCCCAAGTACCCATTGCAGAGCAGGACCCACAAGCAGTCTGGGAGTCCATGGGGCAGATATTACAGCAACCCGTGTCCAAGAGGACGTAAGGCAGCCTCCCATGCATTTAATGTCCATCAAAGAAGTGGTGGGCAAGAAGTGAGGGTGCCCTTTGGGCCAGCTTGGCACGGGAAGGGGTCCTTGATGAGATCACGGCCCTCCTTCAGGACCCCGCTGTGACAACCTCCATCAGAAAATATGCAGTAGCTTTGGATAAATTAATGAAGATGTTTTGTTGAATTAAGTATTAAAATGAGGACTGTACCCCAAATTATTACAATTAAGTTTCAGGTGTAATAACCCATTGAAATGAATAGGGCAGTGCACATTTCTCAATGCTATTTCTTTTTTTCTTTCCCCTCTACCTCCCAAAGCTGAGATCTTAGAATCTTTTGTGGCAAGGCATGAATTCTTTTACGAGTTCTGGAGCTGTGGAACTGAGGGTCTTGATGCATGTTTGTTTAGGACACACAAATAAGGTGTTATTTGTGTCATAAACGGTAACCCTGCCACAAGTTGAAACCAATTTACGTCAAACAAGGAACTCGCCAAGTTGGCTCCCAGCGCTCAGAGCTTTAAAGTGCATGCCAGCCTATATTTCTTGTGGAACTTTAAAGAGCACATTTTCCTCCTCCTCACCTTACCTGCATCTAGAAGTAGCATCTGAGAAGTGGGGAACTCGCTGCTTCGTAGCTGCTGCTTCCATGGTTGCTCGGCTTCCAGTTGTATGTCTGGTTTTTTGTTTTTTTTTTGTTTTAAGGTGTGGGGTGCAAGGAGCTGACACTGGGGAGAGATCCCCAGTTTGACACTTGGAATCACATAATCACAGGAAATAAGGGTTGGAAGGGACCTTAGGAGGTCATCTAGTCCAGTGTTTCTCAACCCATGGGTGACAACTGAAAAGTGGGTTGCACAAATATATGAAAGGGTCAAGAACAAACTTTTAAAAATGGATCAGACTTAAAAATGGATTTTCCTTTAAAGGAGAAAAATGTGAGAAACCATGGCTTTCCCTCTGCAGGCTGTCAGAGTTCCAGCCTGCAAAGGGCTGCCTTGGGGTGGGAGCAGAGGGCAGCAGGTCAGGAGTGAGGGGCACTGGGTCGAGACTGGCCGCTGATGTTTACAAATGGGTCCTGGTACAAAAAAAAGTTGGGAACCACTGATCTATTCCAACCCCCTGCCCAAAGCAGGACCATTCCCAAGTAGATCATCCTAGCCAAGGCTTTGTCTAACTGGGTCTTAAAAATCTCTAAGGGTGGAGAGTCTACCACTTCTCTGGGTAACCTGTTCCAGTGCTACACCACCCTCCTAGTGACAGTTTTGTCTCCTATCCAATCTAAACCTCCATTGCTGCAAATTGAGACTGTTGCTCCTTGTTTTGTCGTCTGTCCTGACTCAGAACAGTCTAGCTCCATCCTCTTTTCAGCTATCCTTCAGGTAGTTAAAGGCTGCTATTAAATCCCCTCTCGGTTTTCTCTTCTCCAGACTAAATCAGCCCAGTTCCCGCAACCTCCCCTCCAGAAGTCATGTGCCTCAGCCTTCTCACTGTTTTGTTGCCCTCCACTGGACTCTCTCCAATTTGTTCCCATCCTTTCTGTTGTGGGGCAGGGGGCAAAACTGGGCACAGTACTCCAGATGTGGCCTCACCAGTGCTGAGTAGAGGGAAATAATCACTTTCTTTGATCTGCTGACAACACTCCTACCAGTGCAGCCCAGTTTGCCTTTATCCTTCTTGGCGGCAAGGGCACAGTGTTGACTGGTATTCAGCATATTGTCCACTGTAACTCCCAGGTCCTTTTCTGCAGAGCTGCTACCTAGCCAGTCAGTCCCTAGTCTGTAGCAGCGCATGGGATTCTTCCATCCTAAGTGCAGTATGTTGGACTTGTTCTTATTGAACCTGAAGAGATTTCTTTTGGTCTAGTCCTCTAATTTGTCTAGGTCTCTCTTAATGCTTGCCCTACCCTCCAGTGTATCTACTACTCATAGCTTGATGTTATCTGCAAACTTGCTGAGGCACCTGTGGCACTGTATACCTTTAGAAAGCAGGTGCACAGCTAGGATCCCCAACTGCATACCTGAGGCCTATGGAAGTGACCATGGAAGCATCTTCTGGGAAATGGGGAGCTTCCTGCTCTCCAGCTGCACATGCAGCTTTCAGATATTTTGCCCTGCAGCTTGTGTATGAGCTGAAGGCAGGGCAAAGAGAATCTTGTTTAAACCGATAAAGTCCTATGAGCTTCTGATTTGGCAGTGGGCAGTTGTATGACTGAAGAATTTTATGCTCCATCCCCAAAGTTCCATGACCTGCCAGAATGAGAGAGGAACAACTGTTTTGTACATTCTTGCGTGTGAAAAATGCTTTGTCATATAATTCCAAAGGTGAATTGAGATAAGGAGGCCTTATGACCTGTTTTTACCCTTTCAGTGGCCTCAGGATATACTTCCCAACTTGTGTTTCATTGGACAAGAAAATGTCACAGAAGCCTGTGCCATGATTTTTAGAGGTACTTAGTATTTGAAGATCTCATTGACTTGACAGGGAAATGCAGATGGTCAGTATTTTTGATATATTTTCTTAAACTCACATTTTGTGTGTCTGGAGTAAGGTATTCCATTTGATATAACAGAAGAGAACACTGTTTTCCCCTCTAGCCCAAATATTTTATCTTCAAAATAGAATCAGTTTAAAAGGGGCCATATAAATGTTAACTTTTACATGCCAATTTGGACATTTCAAGTCTCCTTTGCCAGTGTATAATTACACGCTTTTTTTTCTGTTTTACTATGGAACTGAGTTTCGCTGAGAAAGTTTAGTAGATTGATTGTTTAATAAAACATCAAGAAAGCTTTTAATTAGTGTTAAATTGATATTTGATTTCAGAGAAATGATGTCACAGAACTATGCTATTTATTCCATCTGCAGGTTGAAGGTCTTACACCTGCTTTGTTGAGTGACATAAGGAGTAAATAATGTACCTTACTTATTTGCATACCACACCCCATCCCCCCACAAATTACCTATCCCAAATGAGATGAGTGTCTTTTTAGCAAGGAGTTGTACTGTATTTACTCAGATCCAAGTTGAACCTAGATCACTGGTGACGCATAGGGAGTGCATGTGCACCCTCTGAGCGTGGAGGTACATCCCTTATGAAAAGGCGCTGCTTCTCCCCATTGCCAACACTGCTGGAGGCATCTGCGGGTTGCCACTGGCCATTGCTGACACTGTTGGCAGTGTCTGCGGGTGGCCCCTGACCCCTGGTTGGCGCTTGCCACCCCCTTTTCCTTCCCCCTTTTCACTGCCAGAAGTGTCAGCAGTATCTGCAGGAGCTCCTTGGTTATTACCACCACACTCCTGCTGCTGCCATGCCTCCCTAGCTGCTGGGGGCATGCATCATTCATGCCCTAAATTTAAGATGAGCCTCCAATAATTAGATTCTATATATGGCAAATTTTGTAAATTTTCTATAATTTTTCATGTATAGAATCTAATTATTGGAGGCTTGTCTTAAATTCACTCCCATCCCACTAGCACAGCAGGGAAAGCAGTGGTGGATCAGGTGGCCCCCTTGGCCTTTGTCCCCCCCCCCCAACTTCTCCCTGCAGCCTTCCTGCCTCTTCCCCTACCCCTTACCACCAGCACCACACAGCCTCTGCCCCTCCTGCCCACTCCCCACAATCTCTGCCCCATTCTCTCTCACTCCCTACAGTCTCTGCCTCTTCTCCCAACCTCCAGCTACCCACAATCTCTGTTTTCCTATACCACCACTCTGTCCATCTGCACCATCAAATGCTGCTTGGGTTCTGTTCCCTTTCAGAGGACAGCATATGGAAGTCCAGCCCTTGCATCATGCAGTAGCAGTAGAACTGCTTATTGACTGGACAGGGAAGGAGTTTTGCTGTATTTCTTGTCTGGAAGGGAATTTAACCTGAGTTGGAGCTAAGTTGTTTGTGACCATAAGCCTAGGGTGCTGGAAGGGGAGAGGGGTGGGGGAGCAGAGGCTGCAGAGACCAAGCAGAAGAGGGGCAGGCATCTGCTGTGTGGGTCTGACTGGCCCTGACCTGGGCTCAGGGCCAGTCAGAACTGCAACAGCCACCTGCGTCCTCTGACCCCTTTGTTTTATACATCAGTCTAAGATTTCATAGATTTCATAGACATTAGGGCTGGAAGGGACCTCAGAGATCATCAGGTCCAGCCCACTGCCCCAGGGACAGGAAGTTAGCTAGGGTCAAAAGATCCCGGCAAGAAAAGCATCCAAGTGATTTCTTGAATGAGTCCAGAGTAGGTGCCTGCACCAGGGGCTCCCCCCCTACCCCCACCCTGTGCTTACTGAAGAAAAAAATCCTCATCTTAGATTTGGGTAAATATGGTATTTCCATGCAAGAAAGGAAGTATGGGGATGCTGGAGTGGCTACCAGGAGTTGTGCTCCCTTCTCTGCAGCAGGGTTAGCCTCTCCTTCACTTGTCCTTTGTCTACTGCTTAGCCAAAGCTAGAGGCTTAACCCAACCCTTATATGGGTTAAGCCAATTTGAGTGGTTATGACAGGATTTAAAACTAGTTTTCTGGCTGAGCAGCAAAGGGAGAGGGGATGAAGCTGAGGAGTGGACTCAGCCCCTGCTGCATGCAGTCAGTATTCAGCCATGACTCTGAATTTTTTTTTTCATTCTGTCTTCCCTCAAAAAAGTACTTCTTACTGGAGTTGGGGGGTGTGAGGTATGTGAGAATTAAAAATTACTCTTGGCCTTAGGATGTTACAGCACTTTGAAGCCTAGGGACCTCCTCAGATCGCAATTTTGCAGTTTTTCTGGAAACTGCAAAAAACAGATGTTTCAGCAATTTTGTGTGGAATCACCAGAAAAAGTAACTTGCTAAAAAAAACCACATTGGCTCCCCAGTGGCAGCCAGCAGCCACTGTGGCCTGGCCTTGCAGCCCACTGGGGCAGGGGTGAAGCCACTGGCACAAAGAGATGCAGCTAAGATGGCGGATGCTTCCTCCACTGCTGATTGGCTTAGAGGGCTGCCTTTCAGGCAGCCCTGCCCCTCTCCGCCTATCAGCAGCAAGGGGCGGGCTGCATGAAAGGTCAGCCCTCTCTGCCAGTCAGTGGCTGGGGTGGAGCCACACAAAAGTCATCCCTCGGCCAGTCAGCAGCGAGGTAGGGTGCTATTGGGGCCCCTCAGACAGTGCCAGGAGTGTCATGTTAAGCTTGGGAAAATGATGGCCAGCACTGCAATGGACCTACAGAATTGCCCTTCCCCTGCCTTGATTTTTGCGGGTTCTTGCTGGTGATATACAGCTAACCTCTTCCTTAGGAGTGGTTTTGTTTTCCAGAGATCTTGGCCTACTTTTGTGTGGAAGACATAGGACAGAGGTAGGCAAGCCCTGGCCTGTGCGCCATTCTGTGGCACAGGAAGGCATTTTGCTTGGCATGCTTGCCTCAGGGCAAATGGCAGGGGAGCTACAAGGGGCCCTATCCTTGTTGTGGCAGTGCAGCCCTGGTCCCTTTTCTCTACTGTCTACCTCAAGGCATGTGCGCATTTACCACCAGCAATGAGCCAGGCCACGGCTTCATGGACTCTGGTGCAGCTTCTTGCAGCCTAGGCTCTGTTGTAGGTGCATATGCCTTGGGGTGGATGGCGGGGAAGAGGCTGGAACTGTGTTGCCACAAGGATCAGGCCCCGTGTGGCTCGTTGGTGTGTTGGGGCACACAGCAAAGATCTTGCAAGTTGATGTTATGGGTGCATTTGACACTGCTCCAAAATGTTACCAATCCTTGACCTAGGTTATTTCAACAAAAATACCTGACTTAAAAAAATACTCTTTAGCTAAATGACAGTTTTATAATGTACTAGCCAGTTGCTCATCAACAATGATTTTGGGGTGAGGGGGAAAAGGTGCTGAGATGGAGTACCATCACCTAATGCCCCATGCTGCCACTGTTCTGGCTCTGCAGGGAGCGGGGTTGGAGAGAAATGGCCAGCACTTCTGGTCCCAGCTCTCCCACCCTTTGTCCAGACAAAGGCTTCAGAATCATGGCAGCGCTCACCCATGCTTGGAGTACTCTGATTGGCTGTTTCTCTCAGCCAGTTAGTGTGAATAAAGTGTTACGGGCAGGCAGACAGACTTAGGCTTTTATAATATTAGAATGCTGCTGTTGGTATGAGGTATTTTCTGATGTACTATTTCCCAAAGAATTTGGGCCATTTCAGAGAACCATGAGATTAGGTTTACTTGTTGCACATTATTTCATTTCCATTCCACAATAGATTCCTTTTGATTGTTATTATGGTCACTTTACTGTGTAGCAAAGAAGTATTGTTTGTCCTTCACAAGCAAAGATGACCACATCCAGCGGGAGAGTGGGGGAGAAGAGAGAAGAAAGGGAGGGAGAAAAGAGAAAGAGAGGAAAAAGGAGAAAGAAGAGAGGAGAGGGGTGGAGGCTAGGTTGCATGGGTATGCACGTGATTTATAAGCCCAATCTTTGCCCTGAACAATCTGCTTCAGCAGTGTTAGAAGGCGACAAGCACTGGACACGAGGGCCTCGTTTTCCTAGCCACACATTTCCTCACTGCCTCTGCCGTATGCCACTGCTTTAAGGCCAGTGCTCTGCTCTGGACCGATGAGCTCCAGGATGGATGATCACGAGCAACTTTGCTTCCACGACTCCAGGTTTATGCCAAAACTCTTTAGGGACATCTTTAGGGTGTCCTTGTACTGCTTTTTTGGTGTGCTGTGAAAGCGTACTCCATTTGACAGGTGGCTGCAGAAGATTTTCTTCGGCAGGCAAGTGTTGGGCATTCTTGAAAGGTACCTGGCCCTCTTAGCTGCCCCAGTTTCAGTAGGTTGTGGATGCTGGGGAGAGCTGATTTTCTGAGCACCTCGGTGTCTGGAATCTTGTCCTGCCACTTGATCTTTAGTATTTTTCACAGGCAGCACAGGTAAAAGTAGTTTAGGTTCTTGGCATAATGATGGTAGGTGGTCCAGGTTTTGCAGGCATAAAGGAGGGCCGGGAGAATTATGGCCTTGTTGACGCAACTGAAGGCTTACATTTTGATGCCTCTGTGGTCCCAGACCAACTTATGGAGCCTGCTGAAGGCCACTCTGGCTTTTGCTAGCCTTGTGTTGACTTTGTCATCTATGTGGGCTACATGGGAGAGCGTGCTGCCTAGATAAGCAGACTTGTTGACCATTGACAGTTGTTGGCCTTTAACTGAGATGTGGTTCCTGGAGTGTTGTGCCAGGTGCAGGTTGAAACATCACTTTGGTCGTCTTTATGTTGATAGTCCGAAGTTGTCGCAGGCTGATGAGAATAGGTTCATGGACCATTGCATATCAGCTTGTGAGCCTGCATATAACTCATAGTTGTCAGCGAAGAAGTCACGAAGCATAGATGTTTGGACTTTGGAGCTCACTCAGAGCCTATGGAGGTTGAAGGTGTCTTCGTCGAAACAGTACCTGATCCCCATACCAAGGTCATCATCTTGGAAGGCATCCGACAGCATGGCAGAGAATACCATGCTGAAGAGGGTAGGTGCGAGCATGCACCCCTGCTTGATGCAATTTGTGACTGGAAAGGGGTCAGAGCATTCACCATTTGCAAGGACATGTGCCATCATGCTATCGTGGAACTGTTGAACCATATTGATCAATTTTCCGGGGCATCCATACTTCTTCGTGATTTCCCAGAGGCCTTTGCAACTCACTGTGTTGCAGGCTCTGGTTAGGTTGACAAATGTGAGGCGGTCAGTATTCTGTTCCTGGCACTTTTTTTCTTGGGCTGCAGACACCATGTCAATGGTTCCACATAATTTTCTGAAGTTGAGTTGACTCTCAGGTCATGTAGATGGTCAGTCAGCCAGTTGAGGAGGACTCCCATGAGAATAGATAGGTACTTGGCTAGAGTCCTGTGAGGTACTTGGCTAGGGTCCTACTTAGATAGGTACTTGGCTGGGGTCCTGTATACTATGAATCTTGCTGGAAGTTCAGAGGAGGGAGATGCCCCTGTGGTTATCACAGAGTTGGTGATTTCCCTTCCTCTTGTACAGGTAGACGATGAAGGCATCCTTGAATTCTTGAGGGACTACATCCTGTGCCCACATACTGCAGAAGATCTCAGTTCATAGTATCATAGTACTTGGGGTCAGAAGGGACCTAAACAGATCATCAGGTCCGGCTCCCTGCCCCGGGCAGGAACAGGTGCTGTTGTGTTCATATCACCCCAGCCAAATATCTGTCCAGCTTCCTTTTGAAGACCCCTAAGATAGGAGAGAGTACCACCTCACCTGGGAGCCCATTCCTGAGCCTGGCAGCCCTAACTGTAAAGTAATGTCTCCTGATGTCCAGCCTGAACCTTCTCTCTAACAATTTGTGGCCTTTATTCCTAGTAACCCTCGGTGGTGCCCAGGGGAACAGAGCCTCCCCCAGTTCTCACTGGTCCCCCCGGTGAATTTGTAAATGGCCACCAGATCCCCTGTCAGCCTTCTGTTATTTTGGCTGAATAGGTTCAGGCACTTTAGCCTCTCTTCATAGGGCCTGTCCCACTGCCCTTTGACCATATGAGTGGCTCTCCTCTGGACCCTCTCAATGCTAGCCACATCCCTCTTGAAATGCGGTGCCCAGAACTGGACGCAGCTCTCCAACTATGGCCTGACCAATGCTGCATACAGGGAAAAGATCACCTCCCTGGACCTGCTTGTGATACATCTGTAGATGCACGGCAAGATGTGGTTAGCCTTACCTCTTCCTGGCATTACCGTCTCATGTTCATCCTGGAGTCAGCAATGACTCTAAGGTCCCTTTCTGTCACCGTGTTGACAAGAAGGGTGTTCCCCAGCCTATAGCACTCTGTGGGTGCAACCATCTAACCAATTTGATGCTGGCAATGTCACAGGTTTTTTTAAGAGAACATGTTGGGAAACCATGTCAAAGGCCTTCTTAAAGTCCAGGAAGATGGCATCCACCCTGACATCCTTGTCCAGGGACTTTGTGACCTGATCATAAAAAGAAACCAGGTTAGTCAGGCAGGATCTGCCCTCAGCGAACCTATGTTGCTGAGCATTACCTCCCCTGCTGGGCCCTTGCAGATGTGCTCCTTTATAATTTTCTCAAAGGTGTTCCCAAGGACCGAAGTAAGATTGCCTGACCTATAATTGCCAGGGTCCTCTTTTCTTCCCTTCTTGTAAATGGGGACCACATTAGCCCTTTTCCAATCCTCTCGTACCTGGCCAGTGCCCCACGAGTGCTCATAGAACCGTGCTAGGAGCTCCACTATGACCCCTGCCAATTCCTTCAGCACCCTTGGGTGAAGAGCTTCTGGACCTACTGATTTAAACATGTCCAGTCCCTCCAGAAGTTCCATAACTAGGTCATCACTGACCCTGGGCATGGCAGTTCCTCCCCTTGGTCTGTCTGCAGTTCTAGTAGGGGAGATGTCCCGATCCTTGTTGAGGAATATGGAGGCAAAGAATTCGTTAAAGAGTTGAGCTTTTTCGTTTGCTGCAATCACCAGATTGCCAAGCCTATCCTGTAGGGGCCCCACATTACCTGGTGCTGCTGCCTTACTCCCTATGTATTTGAAAAAGAACTTTTTATTATCCTTAATTGTGGTCTCTAGCCCTAGTTCCATCTCTGCCTTGGCTTTCCTAACAGCCTTCCTGCAGTCCCAAGCAATGGAGGTGTAATCCTCCTTGATGATAGCCCCTTGCTTCCACTGTTTGTACGCCTCCTTTTTTTTTTTTTTTTTTTTTTTGCCCTTGGGCATCCCTGGATGCCTTTGCTGAGCCATGGGGGTTTCTTAGCACTTCTGCCCCCCTTGGTGTGCATTGGGATTTGACTCCCTTTGAGCTAAGAGGATTGTTTCTTTGAGGAAAAACCACCCATCTTGAGCTCCAATCTCATTGAAGCTCCAAGACCCCAATGCCTCTCCTACTAACTTTTTTAGCTTATGGAAGTTGGTCCTCCTGAAGTCAAGGACCTCTGCCTTGCTGCTTGCTTTCACCACCTTGTGCTGGATAGTAAATTCCAGCAGGCAATGATTACTGTTGCCTAGGTGGTCGAGTACCTTCAGACCCCTAACCAGGTTGTCGCCTGTGGCAAGGACCAAATCCAGCAAGACATTTCCCCTGGTGGGACTAAGCACCCCCTGGGTTAGGCGGAGATCCTGTATTCTGGCTAGGAACCTACGTGACCGGTTGGACCTGTCTGACTGCTCCTCCCAGCAGATGTCTGGGTAGCTTAGGTCACCCATGACAACCACATCCCTTGACTTTAAAGCCTCTGTGAGCTGACCTGAGAATTCCAGGTCTAGCTTGTCACCCTGGTGAGGTGGTCTGTAGTAGACGCCCACTATCAAGTCCCTTTCACCACACCCCCCTTGCATTCTTACTCAGAGCGACTCATTTTGCTTCTCCTCTGACCCCATCCTGATCATTGAGGACAAGTATTGCTCTTTGACATATAGTGCTACACCACCCCCATCATTTCCCTTGTGGTTAGTTTCTCCGTGAGGCCATGACCACCTAATTTGTAGACCTCTGCTGGAATCGCATCAGCCACTAGACATTTGTTGTATGGCCTTTTGGACTTCTGCAATTGTAGGTGGAACTTCAAGTGAGGTGTTGATGGCAATTTGAAGCAGCTTGCGTATGGCGTCCATGTTGATGGAGGAGGTCCAGTTGAGGATAGGCTGAACACTTCAGCACCATCTCTGAAGGATCTGGACCTTGTCAGTTAGCAGCGTGGTCCTGTTGGTGGACAGCTGAGGGGAGGATCCGAGGACCTCATCAAGAAGCTGACCTACTAAAGGAGTGAATGACCGATGGATGGCGCTTAAGCTCCCCCTGCTCAGCGAAAAGTGTGCCACTATCATCAGTATGTACGGCCCTACCATGACCAACTCTGAAGTCAATAACCAGTTCTATGATGACCTCCACTCTGTGATTTCTGCTGTACTGAAGTCTGACCATCTCATCCTCCTTGGCAATTTCAACACCAGGATTGGCTCTGACTGCCAAGCATGGGATAGTGTCATTGGAAAACATGGGATTGGAAGCTACAGTAGCAATGGTCTTCTCCTACTCAGACTATGCTGAACATGAGCTCCTGATTACCAACACTGTTCTGTCTCCTCAATCGGAAGAAGACCTCATGGATGCACCTTCGTTCCAAGCAGGGGCATCTCATCGACTTATTGTCCAAAGGAGGGACACGTGATGTCCACGTAACTAAAGCAATGTGCGGTGCCGAATTCTGGATTGAGTATCGACTTAACTCCTTGCTAAAGATCACGATTCAAACCAGACAGTGTCCACACGGATGAAGTAGACTGAAGCACCTCAACACTGCATGGCTGATAAGTGATGGCACCAGGCTGTCTTTTGCGAACTGTCTGAAAGATTAGCTTCAAACTACACCGCTCCATTCCGGCTCCACTGACGCCAACTGGAAGGGAAGTGGCTCCATGAAGCTATACAGTCTGCAGCTCTTGAGACCCTGGGATCAAGCATCTGCAGACACCAAGACTAGTTTGATGAAAATGACGAAGCAATACAACAGCTGCTATAAGAGAAACGCCGTCTCCACAGAGCCTACTTTTATGATAAGTATCAGCACAACATGCCTACAGCTCGATATGGAAGACCATTCAAGGGTCTCATAAGCTGCGAGAGATGCAAGACACACGGTTGAAGAACAAAGCAGATGTGATCCAGCAATGCTGACCAGCAAGGACGTTAAAGAATTGTGAATCAAGGCCAGTATAAAGGAACTATACATTCCCATCTCAGTCGTCTTTGTCTCCTTTCCTGCAAAATCCCTAACTTCATGTCTAATTAATTGTTTATTTCTCTGGTTTTTTTGGCTTCAGAGGGAAGTTGAGAAGACTTAAGAAAAATATACTGCTGGGGAGAAAAAATTGGGGAGGTAGAACAGCGAGGAAATGATTCCTGAAAACTTCACAGTTGGCTCAGAGATAAAGCCTCTTGTCACACAGGAAAGAATCTTCTTATATCCTATTGAAAATCTGTTCCTTCCAACTGATCTTCTGACCAGAGGATGAGGGGGATCAACCTGTCAAGGAATGAGAGTTGTTCCTGCTGTTCATCTGCTTCCATTAACATGGTATGGCTTTTTCCTGTTTAGCCAGTCAGTCTGCAAATTTCTCACTGAGGTGGGACTCTGTTGTGCATAGATTGAAGTGGCATATTTGCTCGCACAGCAGTTAGGAAGGTGTAATGCCCAACATAGCAAGCCCTTTCTATATTCAGAAGTTGTATGTTTTATGGTGATGGATCCTGAAACCCAGTGGATACAACCACTGCCCCATTCCTGTCAACTAAGATGACTGATTTTTGGAATAACTATATACAATGGAGTACCATCTAAAGCAATGATTCTTAGGGTGCCATGGCACCCTGTAGTGCCTTGAGATCTCTTCAGTGGTGTCATGGGGTATCATACAGTGTTAGCACTGTTAGGGTTGCAGACATGACTTACAAAGTAAACCCAGAGATTTCAAATATTAATCCATAGTTGTGGTCTTTCTGAGTTCTTTGTAACAGAAAAAAACACCTTATTCATAGAATCATAGAAGTAGGGTCGGAAGGGACCTTGTAGATCTTCAAGTCTGACCCCCTGCCTGGGCTGGAGGAAAACTGGACTCAAATGACCCCTGCCAGGTAGGCATCAAGCCGCTTCTTAAAGACCCCCAGGGTAGGAGCCAGCAGTACTTCACTTGGAAGTTGGTTCCAGATCTTAGCTGCCCTAACTGTGAAGTAGTTTGTATGGATGTCTAATCTGAACCCACTCTCCAACAACTTGTGTCTGTTTATTCCTTGCTATCTTGGGGGGCACCGGGGGCACCAGGGGAAACAGTGTTTCCCCCAAACCCTTCTAGTTCCTTCTAGTGAGTTTACAGACAGTCACCAGGTCCCCCCTCAGCCTTCTCTCGTGAAGGCTGAACAGGGTCAGGTCCTGTAGCCTCTCATTGTAGGGTCTGCCCTGCTGTTCTCGGATCGTGGGTGGCCCTCCTCTGGACCCTCCCAATGTTGTCCACATCCCTCTTGAAGTGGGGTGCCCAGAACTGGACACGGTACTCCAGCTGTGGCCTGACCAGTGTTGCATAGAGGGGGAGGATCACCTCCTTGGCCCTACTTGAGACGTACCTGTGAATGCACGATAAAGTCCAGTTAGTCCTGCTGACCCTGACCTTGCATTGTTGGCCCATGTTCATCTTGGAGTCAGTGATCAACTCCAAGATCCCCTTCTGCCTCCATGCTCTCAAGAAGGAAGTTTCCTATTCTATAAGTGTGCTGCCCATTACTACTGCCCAAGTGCAGCACCCTGCGCTTGTCCATATTGAAACACATCCTGTGTTTGTTAGTCCACCCTTGCAACCTATCCAGGTCTTTCTGCAGTCTTTCCCTCCCTACTAGCGTGCCCACCTCACCCCAAATTTTGGTATCATCAGCAAATTTGAACAGCGCTGCCCATTTCCCCCCAGGTTGACCACCACCCTCTGGGTACGACCTTTCAGCCAATTAGCAATCCATCTGACTGTGTAGGCATCAATGCCCCAATCGCCTAGTTTTTTAATGAGGATGGGGTGGGAGACAGTGTCAAGGCCTTGCTGAAGTCCAGCAAGACTACATCCATGGCGTTTGTGACGTGATCATAAAAGGCCTCCTTGGTTGCAAGAGATTGCCAAGGAAGAGATAGTGCCCTGTTTAAAAAAAGGGGGATCCAAGTGATGTAGACTGGTTAACCTGATTTCAGTAACCAGGAATTTACTGGAGCATAAGAACTCTGTTTGCAAGCACCTGGAGGAGGAAAGGCAGGTCTTGAGCAGCTATCTTGGACTTACTAAGAACAAATTGTGCTACCGAATTAATTACTTTGTTGAAGGGAATCTAATTGGGTGGATGAAGGGCATGCAGTGCATGTAGTGTTTAAGTGGAGGTCCACAGGGGTCTGTCATGGGCCCAGCGCTGTTCAATGTACTTATCAAGAAATTGCATGTTAGATTAGAGAGCTTCCTGAACAGATTTGCAGATGAGACAAAACTGGAGGAGTGCAATTCTAAAGGGTTTGGACATATTAGAAAGCTGGGCTGGAGATAATGGAATGAAGTTCAGTACTGACAAATGCAAACTGTTACACTTTGGGAAGAATATGAAAGGCAGAAATACAAAATGGATGACATGTAGCTGGATGGCAGTACTGTGGACAAGGACCTAGGAGTCTTAGTATATCTGTAATACAGACTCAGTGTAAGTCTGTGTTATGTTGCAGCTATAAAAAATGCAAATGCAGTTTTAGGCTCCATCAATAAGTGTATTAGTTGGAAAACTGGAGGCGATAGTGCTAGTTTACTTGGTATTGGTTAGGGCTCATCTGAAGTATTATGCGCAGCTTTAGGCTCCAAATTTTAGAAAAGGATATGGAGATGTTGGGGTCCAGAGGTGGGCAACTAAAATGATAAAGGGCTCAGAAGGTAAGTTGTATGAGGAGAGGTTGAAAGAAATAGGCATGTTGAGCATACGGAATAGGTAGTTAAGAGGGGCCATGATAATAGTCTTCAAATATCTGAAGGGCTGCCAGACCTTTTGTCCATTGCTACAAAGAGTAGGGTGTATAGCAGTGGCCTGAAATTGTATCAGTGGGTTGAGATTGGATATCAAGAAAATCACTATTAGAATAGTGAAACAATGGAATAGACAACTCAAGGAAGTTGTGGAATATCTTTCATTGGAGATATTCAATAAGAGCTTGGATAAGTAGTGGTCAGGGCAAATCAGGAGTAGCAATGCCTGGCATATGCTGTGAAGAGCAATAATTGGAAGCTCAGGAATCTCTGACATATGAATCGCTGGGGAATCATGAGAAGAGCTCTGGAGCCCCAAGCATGGGATTTTTGGAGAGGACCACACTCAGCAGCAGAGCTTCACAATCAGTTTTTCTTAGTGGATACTAAAGGAGCTGGAGTAAGTTTATGAAAGGGATATATGACAGAAAGGAAAGTTCTGGCTCTCTGCTCTAGGGTGTATAATTTTTCAGAATTATTTGCAGTCCCTGGGTTGCAGAGTAGGGTGGAAGGTATTTGGATAATCTTACTTTGAACAGGAAGTTGGACTAGATGACCTCTTGAGTTCCCTTCCAGTTCTACTTCTTTGTGACCTGGTGATTGTAAGTCCATCGCTCTTCATAATCTGCCTTCTAGAATTACATTTCTGTAGTGGTTACAGAGGTTACATGCCTTTTGTGTGCGACTAAAGGACTATGGTGTGTGTTTTCGTTTTTGACTTTTTGTTATTTTTTTATTAGTGTGTCAATTTTGATTGAAGCCTGGTGGGCTGGTGTATGTGTTCTCAGCAGATTTTTATATGAGTATCTTCTTTTGAGTTGATGCTTTGATTTGTGTCATTAGAGTAAATAATTGCTTTTAGGGTGCAGAAGGAGTAAGTGTGGAGAATGAAGGAAAATTATTTCCCTAGATGGAATCCTGCACAGATTATCTAGCAGTGTTTTGATTAGTGTGTGAACCTGAATACCTGAATGGCAGTTGCCCACCTTGGATATAAATGGTGTCCTTTGACCATTCGAGTCAGTTTTTCTTTGATTTTTGGCAGGTAAAGTAGTTCCCTGCAGAGATGCTACATAGTAACAGCCATGGCTCAGTTCTTCAGCAGTTTCTGAAGATGCCTCAGTGATGTCCTTAAGTGTGCATCAACACTACTGGAACACCATGTGGTATTGCTTGCAGTGGCACGTGATCTTCTTCAATGCTTTGGTTTCTCAGTGCATGAAGTTGCAGGTACAGAAATGTAGTTTATTGAATGAACTGATGTACTGCATCAGCCATCTGATCAGCCATCACCATAGTAAGTGTGCACATTATTGTGACTAACCTAAAGACAGAGGCCCCAGATTACCATTATTTAGTATTATTAATGTACAGATTGGCACTCTACATGGACGTGTACATAGGAAACCATCTAGACTGCCTGCCTGAAACTTGGAGCAAGAAGTCTCTATTGGAAGGAAAGCGACTGGAGAAAGAGGCTTTACTGCCTTCAGATCCAGAACCAGTCAGACTCCATTTATATTTGAGTTGAAAAAAGTCAGTCTAAGTCTCTCTCCACTGCTGAAGGAGACATTTTTAAATCTTTGCACATGATAGACAGTAAACAAACATGTCACTACACTCTATAGTGTTACTACATACTAGGCGCATCTACACGAGACACTACGTTGCCGTAGTGACTAGCTACTGTGGTGTAGCTCATCGCTATGGTGATGTAGGATTGGTGGACATGAACTGTGCTGCTGCTTCTACTGTGCAGTAACAATGAGCTATTGTGCAGTGGCCTTGGAAATGACTTATGTGCTGCTGGGACTGTGCAGTACCACCGGGTACTGTCTAGTCATTCAGTACTTTGTTAAAGCATTAGCAAGTACTAAATGACTGTGCAGCACCAACTGCGCAGTGGGGGGCACATTTACTGTGTGTCTGAAAGTAAAAGAGAACCTTGATCTGTAGGATTTCCCCTAACCTCTTGCTAAAATGCTGAAACATAAATGAATTGGAAAATGTTGGGATCATTCTCAGTGATTTGACTTAAGAAGCTAGTCGCATCTTACTGACATGAATTAAGAGCTCACCTAGGTTTCTTTAAAGTATGGTGACTAGTGATAAGGCAGCAGGGGATCTTTGGAGTACAGTTTGTTCTAATTCTGTCTGGCACTTCCCCTCCCTCTACACGTCTTGTTTCAGAGAGAGTGGTATGGGGGAGAACAGAAGTTAGCTGTGGTAATTCTCTTCAGGAGAAAGCATGTTGCTTTCCAGAGTAGCATTGAAGGACTGGCTTTAAGCTCATGGTCTAATCCAGTATATTCAAATAAACAGTTTTTAAAAGGCAAGTTTACAAGGTAAATCATTGGTAAATCATTGGTCTTATTGGTAAATTATGTATTGGAGTTTTTCTCTTCCATCTTTCTTTTGGGATTGGTTCTTGGGTGTTGAATACCTCCTTTGTTATTAAACTGCCTTCATTTCTACTCTGGAAATTGCTTGACTGAGGTGGAGGAGACCAAATTTGTACATTTACGCTGGTTTTTGTTTGACGGGATCTTAACTATCTATCTTGTGTTCTGGAACTCGGAGCCATAAAGCATTTAGTATATTAGAAATGTATGCTTTGGGGGGAAAAAGAAGATTTTTGTGGCAAGCAGTGCTATGGGTAAGTAATTGTCCCCATATGGGGCTATCTCCAAGTAAATATCTTATGATAGTCTAGCGTAGTGTATATACATTTTCGTCTAGGAGAAACTCACTTGAGCTGGGAAGGGTTAATTCATTTATGTAAAGATTAAATGTGCATTACTATAAAGAGATACAAACTTTACTAATAATTTTATAACTTTCTTTGTTCATTTTTTGCATGGTACTTTCAAAATCATAATTTTGGACCCAAATGCCAATAATTTACGTGTTTAAAAAGCTTGCTGTATCATAAAGCTTTTAATCTATTTTTTAAAAAGCTTCTTAACTTATATTACGATTCCACCATCTTTAAAGTATTTTATAACTACTACTGTCCTTTGATTTGTTTCCATTTTATTTCTATTATCTTGCAGCATCTTTTATCCAAATTCTTCTTTCTTATAAATCTTGTAAGTAGGAACTAGTAGCTTCTCCTTAATTGCAGTCATGTTTATTTTTCTTTTTTCATAATCCCATTTTTTTATTTATAATGTCATTGTCATTGTCTCTTGTAGCTTTTGCACTTTTACTTGAGAAAGACAAGTAACTTTTTGTGTGTGTTTTTGAATGGGGAAGATTGTTGGCAAAAGCAAATTAATCTGCCTGAATCAGTCCCATCTTTTTGTACTCTAGTCTGTGATCATGTCATGAATTTCAGGACTTTGCACTAACCATTTTTTTTTTTTTTTTTTTTTTTAAACTTAAAGCTTATTTTTATACAGACCTAGTGTTTGATATGTATGCATTGTGCATGTAGTGTTTTTTTTCCAACTCCAATATGTTGCTGGATAGTTTATTTGGGATAAAAAATGGCTCATGGGAAGATGCATAAAGATTTGTGCTTATTTACTACTTATAAGTTTTTTGGCATAATGTAATATAAGAGAGTTTTACAACAAGAATTTTTAATCTAAGAAAAATAGTTTACTTATATTTTTTTCTGAGCTTTCTAAAACCGATCCATACAGTTAATAAATAATGCAGCTTTCAAAGTATAAATAGGCTTTCTATATATATGACTGCAGTGTGAGTGGCACTTGTGCTACTCTTTGCGAATCTGATTTCCTCAGTATCTCCAAGATTATATTATTCTGTCTCTCTTAATGGTAGAATGATTATTTGTTTGTTTATTTGGACATCCTCTAGGTTTTTAAAAGTAATTCAAGGTCATGATTTGCTTTTTCTGAGAATTGCAAGGAATGTACTATTCTAGTCTTTGGAAATCCAAAAGGGAAATTTGTTTTCTCCTGCCCAACAAGCACGTTATACACCTTCTTGGCAGCCATTTCAGAAGAAGTAATGGGCAAGTAAAATGAGAAGCTTCCTGTACCTGGAGCATATAGTGTTATATTTCTAGTAGAAATACTGTGAAGTTCATGATTAGCTTTGTTTTCCCACAGAATGAGGTATAAAGAATAGGCAACCCCATTTATGCCTACTAGGCTTTCTCAAGCTTTTTGATTTTATAAGTGTTCGTGAAGTATATTACAGAAATTATTCAAAATGTTCATTAAAGTTGTGAATTGGCTGCTAGGAAAGTCCCCAGTTCTTTGCAGCTATCATCTGAATTAGCTAAATTTCCAAAATTTTGTAGGCAATTGCAGGCATTGCATATAGAAATAATTTGGATCATATCAAGATAGTGACTTTCAACAAGTTCCCATACCCCACCTTGCACATTTGTCTTAGCCAGTCTTCTTACTCTATGTCCTGCTTGCTGCTTGATTTCGAAGAACCAGTAAGGTAGGATATTTGCTTCAGTAGTAAAGATGACATACACAGAGAAGCTGTGTCGGAGTAATAGTTCTGTGCTTAAGAGATGTACAGAAATGAAATCGGATGGTCAGAGAGCATGAAGCTTTGTGGTAGGATTAGTGGAACAATTTCATATAGTCCCATAATGTATTAATAAAGCTTAGGAAATAAGGGTGTATCATTTCCTGAAGAAGAGGATGTAGGAGTAGTAGACTTTTTGGTTTGCTTGCAAGGCAGGGAGTCTGACTGGGTAAGAGAAGCTATAATCAAGAATAGTGTGTACTTTTTCACTACAGAAAGCTGAGAGCAAATATACTCATAGCTAGGTCAGAAGGGTTAATAATCCTCATACTTTAGGGAGGACACTCCAAAATAGTTTATAAACAAAGGTAGGGATTCAAATCTAGTAAACTAACAGCTTTGTAATAATCTCTAAATTTGACTTGATCTTTGTGTCCAGGATCCCATGAGCCTATGTTGTATGTTGACAAATACAATGAAACCTTGTTTTTCTCATCCCAGCTATAGCAACACAAGCTAGCGTGGAGTTTCGTCGGAAAGGATCACAAATGTCCACAGACACTATAGCTTCCAATCCCATGTTTGATGCAAGTGAATTTCCAGACAACTATGAATCAGGAAGAGCAGAAGCCTGTGGAACACTGTGTAGAATATTTTGTAGCAAGAAGACTGGGGAGGAAATACTGCCAGCTTACTTATCCCGGTACTTAAACTGTCTTCCAGTTACTTTACTTCTCTAACTCTGGGTGCAAATCAAATTTTTTTTCAGTAAACAGTATTCACTTAGCTCCTAAATTTTGTTTTGCTAATCAGTTGATAAATGATCATGTCCTTAAAGAGAGTTAGTGTAGACCAGGGATGGATAATTATCTCGGGTGGAGGGCCGTTTACTCAGTTTTGACAAGCCATCAAGGGCTGCATGACAGACAGCCAGGGGCAGATAAAAAAAATTGAGAAAATTAATATTTAGGGGCCCTGGCTGGATAGAATAGCCTGGCAAGCTGCATGTAGCCCATGGGCTGTTTTTTGCCCACCTTTGGTGTAGAGACACCTGTAAAAATCAAAGTAGGCACTTCCTGTCACCTGTATGACCTTGGTTATATATGAATTTTCTTTAGGATGCCATGAAAGAGATGTCCCTCATGTGGCCTCTGTACCAGGAAAAATGTTCCCTTTCCTTCTGATAGCCTTGCTTAATCTTTGCCTGGTACTTTGTTTTCTGTTGTCATACCTAGAGGATTTTTTTATGGCTATACAGATATCAGACATGGTTATGTTTTAAAGATTGAAAGATATTCTTTTATGATGTTGAGTACTACAAAAATGGAATTAAATAGCTTTTAATTTGAATATGGGAATCCTATGAGAGATTCTCTTTCATAAGTTATGATATAACTTGTACATGGAAAAATAAACCAGGGAAGTGTTTTAAGATAAAACCTATAAAATGTTCTTATTAATCTGATTTTTCAGATTAATAAATGTTCTGCCTTATCAAGCAAACACAATGACAGGCACTAAAATTTATTAATCTGAAAAATGGAAGTATATTGAATAATACAGGTAATATAGAAACCACTGTGTTGTTAAGTGACATGTACATTTCTTATAGATGAAAGATCAGTGAGAACTTGCTTTCCACTTTTAAAAAAAAAAATATACCTCTTATCCAGCATTAAATTTTTCCTTTTTTTTTTTTTTTGTTCCAGTCTTCCATAAAGCAACAGTGGAGAAAGATTTAAAATAAAAACAAAAACAACAAATAAGAACATGCTAAAACAAAATCTTGGCATGTGGGCTCAGATAGTGTAGCAAGGTGGATAAAATAACATCCTTTTAAAAATTAGATGTTTTGCATGCATTTTATTTGCAGATTGCTAGTTCTTTTCATTTATTAATTTGAAGGGAACTTTTACATGTGCTCTGGGGGTGGGGGAGGGTGGCGCTTTAATTAGAATGGCTCCAAGAGCTGCTGTAATTAAAATGCCACCACATCTCATGTATCAGTGTCTCCGTGCTTCAAAATGGCGGTGGGAGTGCTTGAATTAAAGCTTGTTTGACAAGCTTTAGATCAAGTGCCCCCACCACCATTTTGAAGTGTGGAGATACAAATACACAAGACACAGGAGGCTGCTGGAGCTCAATAATTGCCACTCTAGCAGACTCAAGTTATTTGAGCATGCTCTGATGTGCTGGAATTTAAGCATGTTGGAGAAGCTTAGGTGCCCTAAGTGACTAAAGTTGTCTTGTTTCTTTAAAATTAGTAGAATTTACATTTTACGTAGTTTTTTTTTTTTTTTTTCCCTTGGAGATTTCACACGCAGGACTAATGCACCTAAATGGAATTTACTTAGCTGTGTAACTGCGATTTTTGACACTTATGCAAATTTGGATTTCTATACAGCTACACTCATCCTTTGCACACTAAGAATATTGCAGTATGACTGTGTAGATGGAATAGAATTGGCCAAGAAATGTGTAATGCCAAAACTAGTTGCAGAAAAACCACAACTACCTAGTGTTTGATTCTGGAAAAGGAAAGGGAAGGCCTCCTGCCTTTTAGCCTAGTATTCTAGTGGTTAGGGTACTTGTCAAGGGAGTGAAAGACCAGGGTTTTAGGCCTTTCACTTTATTAATGAGGCCTCTCTCACTGCATTAATACTAAATGAAAGATGCTCTGGGCTGAACAAGTTCTGGAGAAGGGAAACTTAGAACCCAGGCTTCCTGCTCTCTTGTTCGGTGCACTAATCATTAGGCTATAAGGTGAGAGAGTCCTCCTCCTCCTCCATTTTCCTTGCAACATGTACCTGTGCAGAGTGTTTCTATTCTGTAACAGATGGCAATAGAATTCAAACCATGTGTACAAATACCAAAAATTGAAATTATGCGGCTGCTCATTGCTTCATAGTAAATGCTTAAGGTACTTTTAAAGCACTCCAGGAAGTCTGAATACAGATGTACACTGCCAGTGAAGCACTTAAAATGTTCATTCTGCCTCAGAAAAAATAGAAATGACTTTGAAACACCGCACTGTGAAGTGCTTCATGTTATATTTACACCCTCCAACAGCGCTTCATAGAAAGTTGGTTGGTTCTCTGGCATCCAATGCTGCTCTATTTCAAACCTCTACTTTTCTCCAAAGAGTAGGCTTTGTGATTTGCATTAGGCTCCACTGCTCCAGGGTCACAGGATCTGGCTAGCATGTGACTGCATCTATTTACTGTGCGATGTGAATGCCTACAATGCCCTCATTTTGCTGAACACCCATCCTGAGAAGTTGATCTTCTCTATGTTGGAATGCTGCTGAAGAAACCTTTTGGAACTTGTGAACAGTGGCCTGCACCTAGAATGTTAATGCCCCTCTCCTCTACTGCATCTGAGGCAACCAGCCAGAGGTCAGCAGAGGTAATTGACCTCCTTGCCAAATGGGACTACAAGAGTACCTAGAACTCACTTGAGATAAGCCACCACAACCAGGCAATCAACTCTGAAATGGCTGCTCAGGGGTGCAACAGCAACTAGCACCAATACAGTGCTAAGAAGAAAATGCTGAAGGCACAGTAGCTAAGAAGGCCTGAGATGCTACCTGGGTCTCAGGCTCTTGGAGGTTGACTTGTGCCTACTATGAGGAGCTGAGATGGTTTCCTGTACGAAATGACAAGATAAAGAGTCCCACTTCGTTTCTGACTTTGGGATCAACTCTGAGGGCTCTGACAGAGAGGAATAAGAAGATCTACAAGTTCCTTTCCTCTCTACAGCTTTGGGGAGGCATTGCAGGATTGGAAGGAATTAGAGTTTGGAAGCACCTTTCAGGAGGCTTAGCACCCATCCGGGCATGGGGCCTCAGATACCACTGACGCTGAACTGTCTAGCCTATCCCAGCTGACTGTCCACAACACAACAACTTGGTAAGTATCAGTGCTCCAGCATGGTGACAATAGTGATTTTTCTACTCTGCTTTCATACACAGAAGCTTCCATTCTTATGGTGGGCAGTGATGTCACTTCAGGCACTGCCCCATCACTTCCCAACTGTTTGCCTGGCTTTTTGGTGTCTTGGCTTGGCTTCTTGAGAGTGGCAACCTATCCCTCCATTTGGGATACCTGTCTCCTAAAAACTGCCACTTGTTATTTTTGTAAAGATACTCTTCACTAGTCAGGACTGGCTGTGGGAACCCAGCCACCACTCCACTGCCCCCATTAATCACTACCTAAAAAGTTAAAAAATTAATATATTAATATCCAGGGCTGCCGCCTCAGGATTCATGTGCTCTTTTCCAACAGCTGCTACTTTAATCTGATTATGAGGAAGAAAGAGAGGTTGCCTATTCAGGGAAAATATGAACAGCAGTGACCCTAGTTTTTTTGATTTTAAAAAAAAGTCCGCAATTTTGGGGGTAAGAAAGTAACCCAAAATCCACACTTTTCTGTGATTTTAAAATGAAATGCCACTAATGTACTTGTGAAGGGGGTGGGATCTACTTATTTATAGATATAGTGATGTTTAATTTTAATCATGGGAAAAATGTGGATTTGGGATTACTTTTTTTAACCTGAAAATTGAGGATTTTTTTTTTTTTTTTTTAAATTCAAGAAAACCAGGATCCCTGGTGATTTAGCAAGGCACTACTTTTTTTAAAGTACCAGCAATCTTGGACAATGCAACGAGGGGAGGAAATAGGGAGGGAATGGAAAGAAATAGAAAAGATTTTTTTTGCCAGCAGACCACAACCCTCCATCCCTACTGAAACCCCCCACCCACAGCAATAGATTGCTGTAGTTTACATCAGGGTGAAAACTTTCTGAAGACACAGAGCTTAGAGTAAATTTCACCCAGCACACTGCATTAACTCATAGATGGGGACCTACTAAGTTCACAGGCCCCAACAACCTATTACACAACTGTAACATGGCCAGGGCCCCCAATTTCATAGCTGTATCATGTCCAGGGCTGCCATTTTGAAGGTGGAGCAAAGCAGGCCCCCCACACCTCTGATTGGCTGAGGGGTGCTGCAAGTCCCACCCCTCCCAGGCATTGATTGAAAGCTCTACCTGGAGCTGCCTGGCTTGTTAACTGAGTAATTATCACCTTCTCTAAAGGGCAGAGGGCAATAATTACTGAGTAAACAGATAGTTTAAGTATGGCAATTAAACAGTTCTCCTACCCAATTGAAGTCTAAAGCTAGCTACCTGGCTAAAATAAAACAACAGACTTTGGTGGGCTTTTCCCTGCTCCCCCACTCCCCTTCTAGAGACAGAGATGGGAACTTTTCCTACCTCTTTCCACTCCCCACCACCCTACCCCCAGCTTCAGGAGATGGGCCTTTTAAAAAATTTTTGCTCCCTTCCCCTGCTCTTATAGAAGACGGCTTTTTGTCAGCTCTTTCTCAGCTTTAACATAGCCAGTTCCCTGTGCTTTGTCATGGGGAACTGGCTATTTCATGGGAGACTGACAATTACACAATTTCCATGAAATCTGTGAAATTGTGCATCTGGTAGGTCCCTACTCATAAAACACAAGAAACCCAGCAACATCAATCCTCTTTCCAGTCTCCCCTCACTCTCTCACATCCACAAGATTAGGTAACAGTGGAGAGGCTGGGTAGCAAGTTGGAAAGAAGCAATTTGTATTGTTCATAGCACAAAGCAGTCCTAAGGGTAGTGCTTATAGAGATCTATTGCTGGATAAAATAGTCTAAAATGTCTTGGGAACAATTTTTTAACTGCAGTGCTTGCAGAATCCTCAGGGTTTCACTGCACTGCCTCCACCCAGAAGGAGCCAATAGTATTTATCAATTTCTGTGTACTGGCACTTCCTCTGCAGGTACTCTGGGTGACATGTTGCATTAAAAGGGAGCCATTTTATTTCCCAAGAACCACCAAAGAAAGACTGTCTTTTGCAGTGACAGAAGATCATATAGAGAGGAGTTAGTCTCAACTGTCCTAAACAGCTCCCGTGACAAGACAGTCACATGGAGCAGTGAGATGATGTCTCTGTAGTACATAAAGTTGCATAAAAGGTTCAGACCAATGATTCATCTGGCCCAGCATCCCATAGTGGCATTAGTGGTTGTTTTAGAGAGATGGAGCGTATGAACAGAGTATATTGAGATCGATCTGTTCCCTGTTGCAACTGTCCCTAACATCCACCATTTGGCTTAGAGATGCCAGAGGGGTATATCTAGTAGTAACTAGTGGAACTATCATCTGTGAATTTGTCTAGTCCTTTTTGAACCTGGCTATACTATTTGCACTTAACCTCATGTGGTAAAGGGTTCCACACACAAACTGCATATTGTGTTTTAAAAAAAAAAAAAAAAAAAAAAAAAGTAACACAGTTAAACTTGTCACCTGCTAATTGACCCCTAGTTCTAGTATTCTAAGACTCGATAAATAACACTTCCATTTTCATTTTATTCATATTCTACATGATTTCATAGACCTCTGTCCATATCTCTTTCCCATCTCCCCCTTCCAATTATAGCCTTCCTTTCCAAACTGAACAGTCCTAGCCTTTTTAGTTTATCTTGGTATGGCAGCTGCTTCATACCCCTAATCATCTTGGTTGCCCTTCTTTGTAGAAGAAAATGACCTGAAAATTAGTGGAACTATTAGAGAATCCTAGGTGTGGTGACCAGGTGACTATGGAGTTGGCTACTACCCTCTTTCCATCCCTTCCTCTCAGGTAAGAATCATGCAGATGGATAATAGGTGGAGTCCCCTGTTATTGTTGAGTTCTGGTGGGGAGATGGCTTGCCATCTTTCCTAGGCATGGAGGTCCCAAAGCCACACCCAGATACTGCAGCCCAGAGGCTCTGAGTATAGAAGGAGAAGAGGGACCATGGTGGAGATGCTGCCAGATTTCATGGTGTCATCACAGTGGAGGGCTACTGCTACCAAGGAGTGGAGGGCAAGGATGGTATTTCACCAAGACTGGGGTGGTACACTGATGAGATGGGATGCCTCAGGCATGGCTTATGGCTGTTCCAGGCCAGGACGAATACCAAGACTAGCAGGTAGATAGGCTGTGGAGATGCTGGTGGACACCCAGATGGAAAGGCACACTGAACAGACTTGCACACACAGCAGACAGACGAAGAACATTCAGGTGTCTTTTATATTACTACCTCTGCCCTTCCTATTCCCTTCATCTGCCCTACATTCTGTGCCTGGCCCAGGAAGATGTCACAGCTAGGGTTAGCCCCTTCAGCCTGCTGTAAGGCTTTACCAAGGTCAGAGTTTTCCTGCCCAGCCCCTGTTTGATACACCATAAGGAGAGTTTCCCTCCAGGCAAAGGCTACCAGCAGCAGCTTCCATCAGGCCCCTGGCAGGGGCTGGGCTACCAACAGCAGCCAGACAGAATCTCATTCCAGTCCAAAAACTATACCCTCAACAGCACCTTGGGTTGTTCTCCCAACCGGGTATGTCCATCTCATCCCATTATCTGAGGGTTACGCTTGGCAGTACCACTGGCCCCAGGTAGAGGACCAGTTTTTGCTTCCCAAGGGTCAGTCTGTGCCCTTTTGGTTATGGTTTCTGTTCCCCATCCTCCTATACCCAGACCTCCCCTCTGCACACTTGGCAGACCCAAGTTCATAGCCTAGTCAATGGACCTAGTCATAGTTTCAACTGTACCATTGGCGTGCCTTTTCATAGCCATTCTCTGCCCCTGCTCTACCTCCTGCTCCAATTTTAGGGCCCTGACTTTTTTACAGAGGAGTTGGGCAGATGGAATCTGAAGCAGCTCCCTGATTCTTCACCGATTTCAGGGCCAGTTCTGTCTGGTGAGGGGGTGGCAGCCTGAGACTCAGTACGTAAGCATGGTGCCATGGTGCTCCATGCCACATTGCTACCTCCTTAGACACTCATTGAATGGGCCTTTTTCTGGACGGAGCACAGTTTGACTGTCTGCTAGTCCCTTCCGCTCAGTCCCAAGTTGACAGCACCCCTGATTCTCCCCACCCCCAGTTTATAAAGCACTTTCTTGTTGTTCAGTGAAAGCAGACATGTTTTGGATCATTTCTATTGATTAATAAACATTTCTTTGAATTCACAAAGCAGTTGTATCCCATATCTTGTTCAATTTTTACTCAGTTGTCTTTCTCTTCCTCTGTGGCCTGACAACACTGAAAGCAGTTTGATAAGATGATCATCTTTCACGGACTTGGCCTCCAGTGCCACATACCATTCCCCAAGTTTTCTCTGCCTAAGCCTTCAGAAGGCTTCCCCTTTTGGCTTTGTAGACGTGGAGGTGAAGGCTGGTGGTGTCCAGGCAGATCCCATTACTCACTGCCATGTCATGAGATGCTCCAAAGCCCATGCAGTGGTCATTTGGCAGCTGTTCAACTGAAAGTGGAACAGTTTCTTCCTGCATCCAAGTACCCCATATAAGGCTTCATTAGTCATGGTAAAAATGCATAGGCTAGGTCCCTGAGTGGAGTGGAGGGAGGGCAGAGTTATAGGCAAACTCCTCCCACATCAGGGGAATCAGGTAGAGTTTCTAAAGACCCTGACATTGTGAACCTTTTCTAATGGTTTACACTGATCTTGCTGTTGCTCATTTGTTCAAACTGTCTAAGGTTAAGCAGTGCAGTGCAGTTTGGAGAAGCCCTTATGGCTACTGTGAGCAAGAGACAAAATGGCAATGTTATGATTCTGACTATAGTCTCCTGCGACTTGGTGAGTTGTAGGAGCTGTGCTCCCAGGCCCTTTGGCTGGTTAACATTACTTCTCTGGACTAGAGGCATTTGGGGCTTGCCAGTTTCTAGATGATGATTGCTTCTTGCTTCTCCATGTTGAGTGGTGCTGTTAAGCTGTTGGCTTGCTACTCAGATGATAGAGCCAGCATGGAATGCATCTCCATGAAGGTGACATGGCTCATCCAAAAGTTCTGTCACTATTCCTTGCCATCGTAGGGCCCCTGGACTATATTCTCCTATGAGTTGCTGTCCATCTCTGGCCTAGAAGCAGGGTTACATGGTTTGCTGATAGTCTCAGAAAAAGCCATCCTAGGTATCTTGTATGGCATTGTCCTTGATCCTGTTGGTGTTTGTGGTACATAGCAGGTAGATCTCAAGGACGTCTTTTTCAGGTCACTAGCTGTTGCCCTTTAGCTGGCAGATGAACTAGATGAGGACACAAAACATTCTCAGCTCTGCCATGATTCTGTCTCAAGTAAAACATAAAGAATAGCACCACGGCTGGCATTAGTGAAAATGGTACCCTGGGCAAACTTGTATTTTGGTACCCTTCTTTGAGTTTAAACTCTAGTATTTAGTTTTAGCAAAAGTTTCAGAAATTAAGCTGCCTGCCAGCCCCCTGCCCAAGATAGGGCAACCCCCAACTATATCATCCCAGCCAAGGCTTTGTCTACCTGAATCTTAAAATCTTCCAAGTATGAAGATTCTGCAACCTGTCTGAGTAACCTGTTCCATTGCTTTACTACCATGGAAGTCTGCTGGGATGCAGTCGTGGGGGGTGGTGGGGTAGGCAGAGCAGCATGGTCTGCCTGGCAGTCTGGTGGGCAAGCACTGCTGCTGCTGTGTGGGAGTAAGGTGGGTAGATTGGTGTAGGTGCCACCCTGCCCGCATGTCTGTCCTGGCTCCTGAACAGCAGGAGGGATCAGACTGGGCTGGGCACTGCTCTTCCTCCCTAGGGCAAGGTGCGGGGAAGAGTGCTGCTGTGAGCATGGGCTGTGGGGGTGTGGTGCTCCTCTGACCAGGGCACTCTAAGGGTGCCCATGTCACCTACCTGTAAGGCCTAGCCCTGGATGGTACCTTCTGGCAATGCATGATCATAGACTGCAGGGCAAGGAAACAGTAGACCTCCATTCCTGGCTACCTAGGGTTATAGCACTCCTCATGCAACTGACGTGCTCTTGAGAACTGAAACTGGCTAGGCTCACGGTCACCGGGAGCACACAGTAGATGCCTGTGTATAGACAGCAGATGGCTCTCAACTCTGCACTTAGCGGCCCAGAGACTGCAGTCTGAAGACTTGTTGGGATCTCTGATCTCCAGCCCGTTAAGCTACAGGTTTGCGCCGTTCTCCTCAGCAATATATGTGAAATAGGATTTAGCCCTTGGCGTTCATTTTATGCTATAATAGCAAGACCCAAGGTCTTGCTGACAATTTTAATAAAAGTTCAGTCAAAACTAATAGGGATGGGCAGTTATTTCAGCTGGAGAACCACTTAATGTCTGGTGAGCTGTTGAGGGCTGCACACAATCTTTTAGACACTATCATTTAAACAAATCATAGATAAAAAACAAATCATACAGGTTTTAAAACAAAAATCTATAATGTTAATTTTATTTCAAGAAGTATTTTTTTTGTCCTGATTTGTGGGGGTTTTTAGTAACGTTTAGAGACGCAATTGCATAACAGCTCAAAATGAAGTCTTACTCATGTATATTGTGGATGTGTGGGGACATGTGCATGGGAGAGCATGGCAGGGTGGGGGGGAGACTGCCTGTGTGTTAGGTCCCAAGAGCTGGCTGGGGTGTGGGGCAGGGAGTAGATGCAGCAGAGCTCACTTGGGTATTGTAGATATGGTCTGCAACTGCCCTTGCATGCACCATGTGGGGTTAAGCCATGCCCAGGACAACCTGTGCTGTGCTCCTGCCCCCAGCTAGCATGCACAGCTTCCCAGCAGAGTGCTCCTGGTATGGCTGCAGCTGCCTAGGTACTACTTGGCTCCCTCTTCCTCTAGCTGCTCTTCCTCCTGCCATTGCTGCATCACACTAGGTGGGGGAGGGGAGTTGCAGCTGGGCTTCAGCTCCCAGCTGCTTCCACCCACTCAGTCCCCTGCAGATGGCTGCTCATTGCGCTGGGTGGGTGGAGTAGGTGGAAGATAGTGTGAGAGCTGGAGCCCCATGTACTGGGGCAGGAGCCACCTGGCTGCTGTTTCCCCCCACGGCCTGGAGTAACCAGCATGAGGAGGAGGAGGTGGTAGTGGAAACGGGGGAGCTAAGCAGTACCTGGGTGGCTGCAGCGACACCAGAAGCAGTCTCACTGGGAAGCTGTGTGCACTGGCCAGGGCAGCACAGGCTGCCCAGGAGCAGGGCTGGGCTTGGCTCCATGTGGAGCACCGTGGGGGCAGCTGCAGGCTGGTTCCAATCAATTGAAGGATGCCCACCTGAGGGCCAGATCCAATCAGTTATTTTGCCAGATATGGCCCATAGGCCATATCCCTGATCTAGCTGGACCCATATTTTCAGCCCTTGCTACCTTCCAATACATGAACTTCCACTAGTTAAATCAAATGCATTGACTAGTAGGCCGAGGGTTAGCAGCCTTTTGCTGGCATGGGCTGGAGCTTATGACCCAGCCATCATTGATCTGGAAATATTTCCTCCTGCCTGTACTGCTCATCCCCTGGCACCAGGTGGCTGGCTGCCAGCTTCTCAGCTCCTCTGCAGTAAGCATAAGCTCAAATGCTGCATAGCCTCTGTGAAGCTGATTTCCCCATGCTGGATTTGGCCTTGGTGGGATGGATCAAACCTCTCCACAGACTGGATCAAGCTTGCAAGTCATAAATTGCCAACTCCTGGATTAGACAATATTCCTTCAGGCTACAGTCTGAAATCAGTCAGTCTGAAGTCGGTATGATTTTTGCTTCTGAGTCATTTGGGTGCATTTTTAGAATCCCAAACTTAACTTGGGTTTAGGAGTCTCTCTCTTGGCTCCTAATTTTTTAATGTTTTAGGCTATGTTTAATATTAGAAAGAGCAAAATAAGTAAAGACCATTCTAGGGAGGTTCTCAGCAGTTGCTCCTCTGCTCTGGAGCTCCTTCCCTCGAGGGCTGCCAGAAATGCACCTTGACATCTTTCAGAAGCACTAAGTCCTTTATATTTAAGCAGCCATTGGGCAAATAATGCTAGGTTGAGATAATATTTAGGGGGGCTGTTTGTTGATATTCTAGTTCCCATATAAATTGTTTTGTCCTTCTGTGTTGTATAAGTATTCTCTTTCTTTTATTCCAAGCCTTGTTGGGAGGGGTGACATATAAATCAAATAAATAAATAGTTACTGTAGCATGCTAATGGTTTCTACATACCAGTAATTTTAATCCTGTCTTTCTCTGTCAGATTTTATATGCTTTTAATCCAGGGTTTGCAGATAGCAGATTTCATTTGTCACCCAGTGCTGGCCAGCATAATCCTAAATTCCCCTCCTTTATTCTGCTGTGACCTGAAGGGGATTGATGTTGTGGTTCCTTACTTCATATCAGCTCTTGAAACTATTTTACCTGACAGGTAAATACTTTTTCCTATTAGAATGTGATTTTATTTTATTTACATCTTGTTTCTCAATGGTTTTTGTTAAAAATTTTTGCAATGTATACTAAGGTTAATGTGGTCTATGATATGGATTAAATAGCAGAATTAATGCTTAGCAATGACTTGGGTTTTTATAACAGTAATGTTTGCATTATTTTCTTAAGCCTTAACTATGTCTATTCAAAGAGCTTTGAAGTAGTAATGACCTAGGGAGACAAGGTTCTTTGGATGAATCTGATATCTTTTATTAGACCAATTTAAATAGTTGAAAAGAATTTTTAAGCAAGCTTGTGGGTTTAAAAACCCTTTGTCAGGCTGAGAAAGTTTCTGCAGTTGGTGTGTGCTGTTCCTGGATGGAATGAAATGACTTGGGGTGCATTTCATAGTTTCATATTAGTTGGGGTCAGGAGGGACCTGAACAGATCATCTCGCTTCACCCCCTGCCACAGGCAGGAAATGAATGCTGGGTTCACAAGACCCCAGACAGGTGATGGCCCAACCTCCTCTTGAATATGCCCAAGATAGGGGCAAGGACCACTTCCCTGGGAAGTTGGTTTCAGATTTTGGCCAACCTAACTGTAAAATATTGCCTCCTGATCTCCACCCTAAACCTATTCTCCATCAGCTTATGACCATTGTTCCTTGTCACCCCAGGTGGTGCTGAGGAGAAAAGAGTTCTACTTATTTGCTGTTGATCCCCCTTGATGAGCTTGTAGGCAGCTACCAGGTCCCCCCCCACCTCAGCCTCCTCTTGCTGAGTGCTGAACAGGTTCAGGTCCTTCAGTATCTCCTTGTAGGGCCTGTCTTGCTGCCCTCTTACGAAGTGGGTGGCCCTCCTCTGAACCCTCTCCAGGCTGGCCCTTTTGAAGTGTGGTGCCCAGTACTGGACACAGCACTCAAACTGTGGCCTGACCAAAGTTGCACAGAGGGGGGGAGTATCACCTCTCTGGATCAGTTTGAGATGCACCTTTGGATGCATGACAAGGTATGGCTACCCTTGCTGACTGCGATCTGGCATTGGTGGCTCATGTTCATGTTGGAGTCAATAATGACTCCAAGATCCCTTTCCACCTCTGTGCTTTCAAGAAGGGAACTCCCCAGCCTGTATGTATGTTGTGGAGTCCTTCTCCCAAGATACAGCACCCTGCGTTTGTCTATGTTGAACCCATCGTATTCTCATATGCCCACTTTTGTAGTCTGTCTAAATCTAGTTGCAGCCTCTCTCTCCCTTCAAGTGTGTCCACCTTGCCCCACAACTTAATGTCATCAGCAAACTTGGACCTAACCACCCCTCCGTAAGTACTTTCCACCCCCTCATCCAAGTTGCTGATGAAGATGTTAAAAAGCGCAGGCCTGAGGACCGAGTCCTGGCATACCCCACTGCTTACATCTCGCCAGGTTGAGTACTACTACTACTCTCTGTGTGTGCCCCATCAGCCAAATTTTTACCCATCCAACTTTTCAAGCATCAGTGTTGCATTCACTTAATTTATTGAATAGGATGGGGTGAGAGAGTGTCAGAGGCCTTCTTAAAGTCTAGAAAGACTACGTCCACAGCGACACCATCATTCAAAGATTTAGTTACTTGGTTGTAAAAGGCAATCAGGTTAGTCTGGCAGGACCTGCCTTTGGTGAAGCCATGCTGATTGCCCCAAGCATGATCTCCCCTGCAGGCCCCCCACAGATATGCTCCTTGATGATCCTCTCCA
>JAGPOW010000955.1:1608034-1620830 GCA_030014935.1 Caiman crocodilus
CTTGGGTCCTCCTTCCTCCCCTTCTTAAAAATAGGGACCACATTAGCCAGTTTCCAATCCCCCGGCACCTGGCCAGATGACCACAAATGCTCATACAGCCGGGCCAAAGGCTCCGCGATGACCTCTGTCAGCTCCCTCAACACCCTTGGGTGGAGGGCATCTGGACCTGCAGATTTAAGAATGTCCAGCCCTTCCAGAAGATCCTGAGCTATATCTGCACTGACTAAAGGCTTGATAGAGAGCTATCCCCAAGATTGTCCCTACCTCTGGTAGGTGGGATATCCTGTTCAAGAAAACAGAGGGAAATAAACTCTTAAAAATATCAGCTTTCTTTTCTGGCATGGCCACCAGATTACCGTTTGGGTCTTGCAGGGGCCCTACATTGCCTGGTGCCCTCTTCTTGCTCCCAATGTACTTGAAAAAGGACTTTTTGTTGTCCTTAATCCGGGATGCTAGCCTGAGTTCCATCTCTGCCTTGGCCTTCCTAATAGCCCTTCTACACTCCCAGGCCGAGGAGGAGTACTCCTCTTTGGTGATAGTTCCTCCCTTCCACTGGTTGTTCACCTCCCTTTTAGTCCTCAGGCATTGCTGAATGCCCTTGCTGAGCTAAGGGGGTCTCTGAGCACTCTTACCCCCCTCCCCTTGCTTCTCTCAGGGGCTGTTATCCTTTTGGCCTGGAGGATCGCCCCCTTTAAGGTACGACCATCCCTCGTGGGCCCCCATCTCCTCCACCTTCTGGGTCCTCAGTGCTTCCCTCACTAGTCTCCTAAGCTCATTGAAATTGGCTTTTCTGAAGTCAAGCACTTTAGCCTTGGTGTGAGCCCTAGACACCCTGTGTTGGATAGTGAAATCCAGCAGGTGATGATTGCTGTTGCCCAGGTGGTCAAGGACCTGCAGTCCCCTTACTAGGTCATCCCCCATGGCCAGGTCCAGCAAGGCGTTACCCCTAATGGGGCTGTGCACTTCCTGGATAAGGTGAAGGTCCTGTAATACAGCCAGGAACCTATGTGAGTGGTCAGACCTGGTTGTCTGCTCCTTCCAGCAAATGTCTGGGTTGTTTAGGTCATCCATGACAATAACATCCCTTGACCTAACCATCTCCATAAGCTGACTGGAGAAGTCCTGGTCTAGCTCTTCCGCCTGATTGGGTGGTTTATAGTAGACACCCACTGTAAGGTCCCTTTTGTCATGCTCCTCTTGTAGTTTGACCCATAGTGTCTCTGCCTGACCCTCCTCTAACCCAAAGCTAATCCTTGATGATGTGCTCTTTGACATAGAGCGCAACCCCCCACCTTTCCTTTCTATCCTGTCTCTTCTATATAGGGTATAACCCTGAACGCCCGGTCATAAGTAAGGTCCCACCAGGTTTCTGTGAGCCCTACTAAGTCTGGGTTCTTATTTGCAATCAGAAGATGTAGTTCCTCCTGCTTACACCCTATACTACAAACATTAGTGCAGAGGCACTTGAAGCCTCCTGAGGGTGCTTGTGCCTTCCTCCCACTCCGAGGACAGTTGTGGCCCCCTGCTCCTCAGACATTGATACTTACCTGTGCTTCCCTTCCTCTTGTCACACTGCGTCCTAGTGAAGCAGCCTCTCAGCTCAAAACGGCCCCTTCCCCTGGCAAAGCTAGTTTAAAAGCCCGTTGTACGAGATCAGCCAACCTAGAGGAAAAGATACATCTGCCATTAGGGGAAAAGAGAAGCCCATTCCACCCCAGCATGCCTTCCTTACAAAAACATGGCTCGTTGTCAATAAACCCAAAGCCTGCCTTGTGGCACCAGCTCTTAAGCCGCCGGTTAACCATGTCAATACAGGCCTCTTGACGCCTACCCCATCCGCTTACTGGGAGAATGGAGGAAAATACCACTTGCGCTCCCATCCTCTTCATTTGGTGTCCCAAGGCCTTATAGTCCTCCATGATGTTATCCGATTTGCCCTTGGATGCATTTGTACCCACATGGACCACAACTAGTGGGTAGTAGTCAGAGGGCTTGATGATTTTAGGGATGGTCTCTGTGACATTGCGAATCTGAATTTCAAAGGACATGCAGTGTTTTAACCTATGGAATACTTACGAGTCTAGCTTAGCTGTAGTGAAATGGCACTCTTATTGCCCTAGATTCACAAGTATATCCTTAGTTGGTGCCCTGTCAATAAAAAGGAGCCAAGTGAAATAAGTAGTCTGCTATAAATTCTATTTGTAGTTTCAGTGCATTAATTTTGAAAAGGAAGCTACTAATGATTAAAACATTTTAAGAGAAAATATGCATAAATTTCACTAGCTGTGTTGCTTGTCACTGAAAATCGGTATCTGCAGGAAGAACAACTATTAGTCTTTAAATATAACTAAAAGCTAGTTTATACAAAAATGCAGAAAGTGTGCACATTGACATGATTTATTTGTTTAGCATTTAACAATAATACAAATGCTAAATATTTTTTTTACAGATGAAAAGCAACTAACAAATTAACTGAATATGGTCAAACGCCAAGAACATCTCTCTGAAACTTTATTTCATCTTTGTCCTGGCATGCATAAGACACTGACTTTTTTGACCAATAATTCACAGAATCATAGAAAATTAGGGTAGGAAGGGACCTTAGGAGGTCATCTAGTTCAACCCCTGCTCAAAGTAGGACCATCCCCAACTAGATCACTGCAGACAGGGCTGTGTTGAGCCAGGCCTTAAAAACCTCCAAAGATGGAGATTCCACCACTTCTCTGGGTAACCTGTCCCAGTGCTTCACTACCCTCCTAGAGAAAGTTTTTCCTCATATCCAACCTAAACCTCCCTTGTTGCAGCTTGAGACCATTGTTCCTTGTTTTGTCATCTGACATCACTGAAAACAGTCTAACTCCATCCTCTTTGGAGCCACCCTTCAGATAGTTGAAGACTGCTATCAAATCCCCTCTTTGTCTTCTCTTCTGAAGACTAAATAAACACAGTTCCATCAGCCTCTCCTCATAAGTCATGTACGTCAGCTGCTGAACCATTTTCACTGCTCTCTGCTGTATTCTCTCCAACTTGTCCACATTCTTTCTATAGTAGGAGACCCAAAACTGCACTGGCAAGGCCACATCTGGAGTACTGTTTCCAGAGTACAGGGGAATAATCACTTCCCTCGATCTGATGGCAATGCTCCTACTCATGCAGCCCAGTATGCCATTAGTCATCTTGGCAACAAAGGTACACCACTGATTCATATCCTAAGTGTAGGACTTTGCACTTGTTCTCATTGAACCTTATGAGATTTCTTTTGGCCCAATCCTCCAATTTGTCTAGGTTCCTCTGAATCCTAGCCCTATCCTCCAGTATATCTACAACATCTCCCAGCTTGCTGTCATCCAAGAACTTGTTGAGGGTGCACTCCATCCCATCTTCCAGATTCAATATGTTCATTAAAAACAAAGCCGGCCCAGGACCAACCCCTAGGACACTCCACTTGATACTGACTGCCAGCCAGACATTGAGCCATTGACTACTACGTGATAAACTTGACAATCCAGCTAGCTTTCAATCTACCTTGCAGTCCATTCATCTGACCCATACTTCCTCAGCTTGCTTGCAAGAATGCCTGCAGCTTTGTCCCATGGTCCACCCCTGCCCCAGTCCCTCCTTTACCATGATGGCCTCAACCTGCTCCTCCCCCCGCATACCCTTCCCTCCACCATAACCCTTCCTTCCCTACAGACTTACCTGCTTGGCGCTCTGCGTGCGTGCGTGCATGCGTGTGTGTGCACGCGCCCCTCACTCTGATGTCACAGCCTCCCCTGCCCTGCTCCTGCCTTCAGTACCCCGTATCCTGCCAGGGTACTGAAGGCTCTCCAATTTAAAATCGTGATTAGTTGCAACTCATTTTTTAAAATTATGCAACTAATGACCATCACATTTTTTAATCATTTGACAGCCCTAGTGTGTACACACAGTTCCCCAGATCGTATGTATAAATACTTTGGGGTTTACTGTTAGACTAGAGAAGGGAGCTGAAAGGCCTTTATCTAATGGATAGCGTTTGGGGTAAATCTGTGCCTTGCATCGTTTTTTTTATCAATCAATACCCCTGCTTCATTAATCTGTGCTCTTTTTGTAAAGGTATGTTCTATTTCTAGCTTACAAGCAATTAGTGTTGCACATACATAGCTATCAAGCTTAAATGTGTTGAAATTAAAATTCTCAACATAAGTAAGAACTATGGTCATTACATTTTTTCATATGAATGGAAACAAATTGTGTTCAAGGAAAATTCATACTATGTTAAACGTGCACATATCAAATATAAGTACACAGCTGGCACTTGAAGTAGTGTGCAAGGGGTTAGAGAGAAACGTTTGCTATTGTGTCCTTCTTTAGCTCTTGATTACCATAATATATACACTCAGCTCTTGTATGTGGACTTTGAAGATAATGAGGTCTGTTTTCAGGACTCTGGCTTTATATACTGACATTCAGCTGAAAACAGTGATCCTGGGAAGATTAACAGATGTGTTTCTAACGATTTTTAAAAAAACAGATATGAAGGTTTGGTCTTGTAGAGATGTTTCATTTTCATAGACTGAAAAAGTGACATTTAATCCATCTGGAGAGCTTCCCCTCTGATTAGTATATCAAATGTATCAAAGTATTGAAGTGTTACAAGTTGCAGTGTGAAGAGTCACTTTAAGGATCTTTTTGCCTTCCCATCTTGAAGAATCTAAAGCTGTGGGATCTTTTGCTGGAGCAAAGCCCCCATTCATGAACTACATTAATTTAGTGTCCTAATATTCATAACATAAAGGTGTCCAACTCCTGAGGGAAATGGCTACCCTTATACTTAATTAATGTTACATTTACAAACATATAGAAAATCTAATTAGTATTGAATTATGTGGTTTCAAACACCTGTGAAAAGTTGATTAACTTTCTAACTCTTATTTGCAGAGAGCTCTCCAAGTTTAAAAACTACATAAACCCTATAGAACTAAGAAGAGCTTCTATTAATATCTTGCTGTCCTTGTTGCCCCTCCCTCATCATTTTGGGATTGTAAAATCTGAGGTAATAATTAAGAGGTTTGTTTTCTCTGTTATTTCACATTGAATATATATCCAATCTTTCAGGAAAAAAATTAAGTGTTACAAGTGAAGTTGCAGAGTTGGCCTCTTGACCCTGTGGGGTTAGTCTTCTAAACCACTGTAGAAGAGGGTCTGGGTTAGATCTTGCTGCTGAGGCTGATAATGTTGTGGTAGCATGCTTAACTCTTCATGGGCGGTTTGAAAAGTGAAAGCAGATAACAACATGTTTTGCTCTACAGTTGTTTTCCTTGGCTAATATGTAGACAGCCTTGATAGAGAGTCCAAGGGAAACCTCTTAGACTAGGGAAAATTTGGCAATAGAGGCTGTAAACTAGCAGAGAGAGAGAAGAAATGCACTTTATTTCTCTGATTTATTAGGTGTAACTCTTAAAATGGTAGAGTTTAGGGAGCAAAGTTTATCAAGTTCTGAGATTTGGATAAGTCTTCCAAGTTTTTTTTTTCCTGTGGCAAGAGACTATTACTTCTGTCTGACATTGTATTCTCGTTAATATTGTACCAAGGCTATCTGCTGTGTTTGGCCAAGACATTCTCTTATCATGTTCTTTTAAAAGAAAACATGGGACAATTACAGATATTTGTGCTGGGATTAATTAAATGACTTTAACTGTAAAATGAATCGTACAGATGCTGGTGGTCTAAATGCTGATATCCATGTCGGCACTCAATGATATTAAATTAAATGTGTTCTTTCCTCAGGTTGTCCTGGAAGGAAAGTTCAGCAATGATGAGAGCTCTTCTTATGACAGACCTGTAACTTTCCTTTCCTTGAAGTTGAGGCTTGTGAATATTCTAATAGGGGCTTTGCAAACTGAAACAGATCCCAACAACACCCAGATGATACTAGGTTATCTTTTTTTATATTTAATTTATAAAAAGCTTTAAAAACTCTTCTCAAGCTCAGTGTTAAAATTTTCAGTGTTGTACAACAGAATATGTACAAACCCCCAGTGATCACTTATAATTTGCCTGTTACTCTGCAAGCAAAAGCAGAAATTTTATGTAAAAAAAGTGTATTTATGATGCGTTTTATCATGGAAACATTCAGACAGATACGTAAAATGCCTTTTTATATTTGTTAGGGAAATAGTATTCTGCTTGTTTATTAGATGGGGATTCATGTCCTTGGAGGTCAGAGATGGAGAAGATCAATTAAATCATTTGGTTCCTGTCCCTGCTAATGCAGGATTGTTGAATGCCTTACTTGTGTACCCATTTGTTCATTCAAATTTTAATTATCCCAGGAGCTAACCCTTCCATCACAATTTGACAGATTGTGGATCTGTCTGTGGGTGTAGAAATGCATACATTTCCCAGACCTTTGTAAGGGGGTATTTCAGAAGTGTGGCAGTGATTGTATTCTTGTTGTATGAGAGAACTGACAACATTTAAGTGTAGCAAAACCCCTCCAACTTTAACCATGGATGAAGCAGTGTTAAAATAGAAGGGGGTTTGCAACATTGTATTATTCTCTTCTAGTTCACTCATACCAGTTAGAAATTTAACAGTTTTGAAAAGTTGTTTTAAAAGGGCTCCCACTGTATAAAATCTAGTCTGTCAATAAATGTGTGTGTCTACACACATAGTTTAGCTCTCAATAAATAGTTAACCTTTCATCTGTTCCCCAGGGCTAGGTGGCATTCATCTGAGAATTCTGAAGGAACTTAAAGGTGAAATTACAAGACTTCTGGCAATAGATTTCATACTATTTTTTGCCTGGCAACTTGGTAGAATCCATAATGAAGAATAAAATTAGCAGTCACGTAGACAGGCTTCATCTGCTGGAGAAGTGTCAACATGGTTTTTGTGAAGGGAAACATTGCCTCACCAATCTGCTGGAATTCTTTGATTGTGTTAACAACATAGGAACAAAAGGGATCCAGTTGACACAACTTTTTGAAAATCTCAATCTATTTTCTACAAGATTCCTTACCAAAGGCCTTTAAAAAAAATTCTGTTGCCATGGAATCAGAGGAGAGGAGAGGTTCTTTTGTGGACGGAGAACTGGTTAAAAGATAGGAAGCAAAGGGTAGGGCTAAATGATCACTTTGCAGGCTGGAGAGAGGTCAGAAATAGAATCATACAGGGATCTGTGCTGTACTCCACTTTGTTCAGCATTTTCATCAATGACCTGGGGAAGTATAGCGAAATTTCTGGGTAGTCAAATGCTAAGCTGATGGAGAAGAAGTGCAGATCTAACTAAGCTAATGAGTGGACAGAAAGCTGACAAAGGAACTTAAATGTTGATAAGTGCTAAGTAGAGCATGTGGGGAATAATATCCTCAACTATATATACACAATGTTGGGTTCTGAACTAGCTGTTATGACTCAGGAGAGACCTTAGATTCCTGCAGATAGTTCTCTAAAAACATCAGCTCAGTGCATAGTGATGACCACAAAAGCCAATCGCTGGTCATCTTTAAGAGAATTGAAAACAAAATGTAGACCATCATCATGCCATTATACAAATCCATGGGGTGCTAACTTCTTGACTACTGTTTGCAGTTCTAGCCTCTGCATTTCAGAAAAGGATGCAATAGAATTGGAAAAGGTACAGTGGAAAGCAACCAGAATGATTAGGGGCATGTGGAAGTTGCCATACTAGGAGAGCCTAAAAAGACTAGGACTCTTCAGTTTGGAAAGAGAGGCTGAGAGGGGAATGATATCAGTCTATAATATCATGAAGGGTGTGGGCAAAGTGAATACACAACTGTTATTCATCAAGCTGACAATACTAGAACTAAGGGAGCCCTGTGTAAATTAGTAGGAGACAAGCTTAAAATGGTAAATGGAAGAAGAGAGCTGGAGTAAAAAACTACTTAAAGGCAAAGGTTTTCTGCATTATTTCTTTTATTGATCCAACTGTACATTTGAGGTAGACTTAGAGAAGGTTTTGAATGCAGTGCATTCTTTTTCAGGTCTAAGGAAAAACATACAGCAAAAACAGCCCTCAGGGTTGTGAAATATTAAAAAAAAACAAAACTCCACAACACCTCCCCCCCACCCCCCCAAAAATCCTCAGAGCTAACCAGCAGCCAAGCACATCACAAAAGAAGGATACGTTAGTGGTTGAGTGGTTATTCTGTAAAAGGCATTCTCTTACATGTTTTAGTGTGTGCCTCTTCTTAATATTTTTCTGATGTTAATTTCTTTTGGGTACATAATTTTAGTCTAGATCAGTGTTTTCAACTTTTGGACTCAAAACACCCCTCCAAAACTTTTTTCAATGGAGTGGCATTTAATATCAAAAGCTAATTTATATATTACAGAGCTTGCTTCTTGCAGAGGGGCCTGGTAGTGGGGATGAGGGATTGGCCAAGCAGGGACAAGCTTGATCCTGCACTTGCTTACCTCCTCACATCTTGCTTATCTCTTCAGAGGATTTATCAACAGCCTGGCACCCTATTTGAGAATCACTGATCTTGTTTCACTTGCATAGTTTGCATGAGAGCATTTGGCTCACTTGAATGAGATTATACCAGAGTTGCACTGATATAGCCATCCGTAATGGATCAACACTAATTAAAGGAAAATTGACATTATTGGCAATCGGCTTTTTTTGGCCAGTGTAGCTGATCGTGTCACTGATAAATGCTGCATGTATGCATGCAGCTGCAGCCTGCATGCAGCCACGAATGAAGCCTTGCAGCTTGAAGACCTGCATTTAGCTGGTAAGTCTGTGGGTGGGAAGGAGCATGGGAGAGGGGAAGGGGCATGGGAGGGCAGGTTGAGGCATCCATGGTGAGGGAGGGAGTGGAACTAGAGTAGGCACTGCGCAGCTAGCGCAGGTGTGGGTTGGAGCTGTGGGCGACTCATCCAGGGGGTGCAGGGAGAGAGGGGGGCAGCTCCCTGCTACTGCACACAGCCCTGAGGGAAGCATGTGCCTTGGATTTGTGCACAGGGCAAGGACAGGCTGCCCACTGTGGGCTTTGGGCCAGGGGCTGTGCTAGTCTCTTTCTGATGGGGGTGGGGCTGGACCAGAGCTGCACTGGTAGTGGAATGGGCAGCAGCCACACTGGGATGGAGGGCTATGGGGAATTTTTGGGCCAACCCCATAGCCACTTCTCCCAGTGTTGTTATGGCTTGGTCCAGCCCAGCACCCCTGCTGGGAAGAGGCTTGCGTAGCACTTAGCTCTACACCCACAGTGGGCAGCCTGCTCTCATCCTGCGTACAAATCTGGAGGACATGTGCCCCCCATGCCTTCCCTGGGGGTGCTTGCAGTGGTGGGGGGCCACCCAAATGAGTGGCCCATGGCTCCATCCTTCACCCTACCTTGCCCCAGCTGGGCAGTACCTATCCCTGCCCTAACCCCACTCCTTCACCATGGGGGCCTCGATTTTGTCCTCCCCCTTGCCTCCCCCACTACAGATTTACTGGCCTGATTCTGCTCTCCAAGTTCTTAAGCTGCATATCAACTATTGGATTGGCATTGACTATGTGGCTGGTTAATAATCGACCATTGGTTTCAGCCAAAATAACTCTTTATTGGTGCACCCCTAAATTATACCTGTTTTGGGGTATATAGATGCAAGAACCACAGATCCTAATGAGTTTGGTGTGGGGAGGTGTTGACAGGTTTTGAATCTATTGTTAAACCAAGGCTATGTCCTATATGATGCCTGTTGATCAACAAGGAGTTTGCTTCTGATGAGTTGGGCAAGGTTACAGGGTTGTTTGAAATCTAGTGTTGAGGAAAGGTGGGAATATGTCTGAAGATCTAATCTTTTTTGAGTATAGGCTGCAATTGTTTGATGGTTCTTTTTACTCATTCAGGTATGGTATGGGAGGTCACCACCAGGGATGCCATCATGGGTTTGGGTGAGGGGCGTTTTTTTGTATTGTAACAGGTTATTTAGATGGCCCGTTTGCATATTTTCTGAGGATCTCTTCCCCAGTTTTTCACAGTCCTGAAGATTTGTTTTTAATTCTTGCTGTGCCTGCTTTTTTCTAAGACTTGAAGATGGATAAGCTTTCACATGCAGAGAATTCAAGTCTAGCCCAACCATGCAGTTAGGTCTAGTAAAGGATATCGCCCTCAAAAATTCATTTTGCATATGTGCTGGACTGTTGTGGTCACAACGTCACTCTAACACTACCATAACTGCTGAAGGACAATAAGCATATTATTAAAGGACAAAAATACTTAACTGCCGTTTCCCATACTAGTATTCTTTTCACAGCATCTTTATTTTCCCTCTTTGTTTCTTCCATTCCTTCAGAGAAGAAATATTCTTCAAAAATAGTTACAGGAATATTTTCTTGTTGATTTCGTCAGAATTGGATGGGGAAGGAAGACTGTTAGTTTTCTGAAGGAATAAGAACTTTGTCTTGTATACGTGAAAAGGAAAAGGTGAGGGTGGATGGATGAGGAAACAGGGAAACGCACGTGACACTTTTCAGAGTTTCCTTGGAGTGGTTGAGACAGTCAGGTTTGCTGGCATAACTTAAAAGTATGAGTTCTGGAGCTAGCTGGAACAGAATAATTGTTGTAGGCAACCCCTATACTAGGGGAATATTAGTGTATTTGCACCCTTGATGTCTATACAGAAGTAATTGTAAAGTGAATCATCTAAAATAGATTCAATCAGAAGGCAGAGAATTTTGTAACCAGAGACACTGTGGGATTATGCACCAGTAATTAAACAGTTCCTTTTCATTTTGTCTGAGGAAGTTTAAGTTTAAAATAAAATCCTAGCATATATCCCCTTATGCTGTCAATAGTTGTCCCTTTATGTTGAGAGAGAGAGATTATACAAACTTGTGCTTCTCTCTAGCTCACTTAAGTTGAATTTTAACTGTTCTGTACTCAAGTTTTTAATTTCTTTCATCACCTTTGTAGTTTTCTGAACTCCTTCATTTTTAAACATCTCTCAAATTAGTTTTGTGATCACTTTTTTAATATTCTAACATTCACTTCCTTTATTATATTTGGTTAAGATCTTTCAGACTGGTCTTGATGCAACCAACCATTCTTACCAGCTTTCATAAATAAGTTTACCTTTTTTATTCTGTATAGTGTTCATATCCAAGAAAACTTGAATGGGAATAGTTTCACAAGGTGCATTATCATATTTGTTTAACTGTGTTTATAAAACTAATATTCCATTTTCCTTAAAAACATTTCTCTCTCTCTCTCTCTATCTATATATCAGGAATTAACAAGCATTTTTATCTTCTGTCCAGATATTGTCTATACTAACAGTGCAATAGGATACCTGAAAACAGTTATATTTGTCTGTCAGTAGTACGGTTCTAGCTCTTAGTGGAATCCACTGAGGTCAGGGCCCCATTGTGCTAGGTGCTCTACATATACTAGTAAAAGCTCCATTTAAGTCAAATGTTTTAAATGACTCTGATAAAAATGTAGCTTTAGACTAAAAGCACCATTTCATTTTGTCTGCCACCTATGTTGAATTTTAGAATCTGAATGAAATTCCTATGGGTGATATAGAACCCTAGATAGGTTGAATTTAAAAGTGAAATACTGACACATTTTTACAGCTTTTAGTAAGACAAATACTGCCTTTGTTGCATATGAAGTGTAAATTCTTACTGTTTTAATGTTGTAGGTGCAATGTTAAATATTGTTCAAGATTCAGCACTCTTAGAAGCCATTAGCTGTCAGCTGGAAACGGTAAAATATTTTATGATAAAGCTATTAACACTTTTTTTAGAAAATGTATTACTTATACCTATATTTCTAAGTTTTCTAACTTGTTTTCATTAGATTTGACCTTCTTATTCTTCCAGTGTATCTTCTGAGGATTTTTTAAAATGTGTTGAAGATACTAAAGTTTATAAAGACTGTGAAGTCTCTGCCTTCATGTAAACTTTTTCAAATTACAGAATGGTGGAGAAAACAGCCTCTTGAAAAGCCACAGTCGCACTAACAGTGGTATTAGTACAACAAGTGGAGGAAGTACTGAGCCTACAACGCCAGATAGCGAGAGACCAGCACAAGCTCTTCTACGAGATTATGGTAAGGAATTAGATTTTTTTTTTATTTATTTAAGAGCATGCCATTAGATCTTTAAATGTTTGAGTTTGTGTGGATATATTCAACTAGAGGGTGGATAATGCAGTTAGTTCCTTGTATCTGGAGTTTTGTGGTAAACCTGAATGCTGTTACTGGAGCCTTTGGTTAGTATGCTTTTAACAATAAAATGAGCTTGAAAGCTTATAAGAAAGGGATAGGAAATAGTTGATTTAGAATCTGATTTAAAATATCTGAAAGATCTGCCAGCAGTGAGGCAGGTCTTCAGCTGATGTAAATTGTCATATCCCCATTAATTTTGATGCAGGTGTGACAATCTACAGCTTGGTAGCATAACTTAGTGTGCAGATGAGGTACAGAGTTAGGAGTGAGGCACAGAAATGGCAGCTGGCACCACCAGTGACCTGAACAGCACTATTATCCTGGCTATCACCTACGGAGCAAAACTTCCCAGTTGTGTCTCTGGATCAGCTGCCCTGAATAGCTGCCCTTCCTAGATCAGAGTTTTCAGTGGTCTTGGGGGATTTTTGTTTAAAGGATTAAATATAGTCCTATAAAGTAGGATATATGCTAGTTAAACTGCTGGATGTAATGTATTATAATTTTATATTTTGACTTCAAGTTGTTTTAGTTTGTATTTTGCATGTATTTTGGGGGGGGGGGTTAGTCTTTGTAATAATCTGTGTGTAATGATTCAACAGAGTTTAGTGAAATCTTTGGGTGTGGACACA